>CM070921.1:13383525-13950686 GCA_036417435.1 Inia geoffrensis
AGCTTTTGCCTTATGTATTGAGGTGCACCTATGTTGGGTGCATAAACATTTACAATTGTTATATCTTCTTCTTGGATCGATCCCTTGATCATTAAGTAGTGTCCTTCTTTGTCTCTTGTAATAGTCTTTATTTTAAAGTCTATTTTGTCTGATATGAGAATTGCTACTGCAGCTTTCTTTTGGTTTCCGTTTGCATGGAATATCTTTTTCATCCCCTTACTTTCAGTCTGTATGTGTCTCTAGGTCTGAAGTGGGTCTCTTGTAAACAGCATATATATGGGTCTTTTTATTGTATCCATTCAGCCAATCTGTGTCTTTTGGTGGGAGCATTTAGTCCATTTACATGTAAGGTAATTATCGATATGTATGTTCCTATTCCCATTTTCTAAATTGTTTTGGGTTCGTTGTTATAGGTCTTTTCCTTCTCTTGGGTTTCTTGTCTAGACAAGTTCCTTTAGCCTTTGTTGTGAAGCTGGTTTGGTGGTGCTGAACTCTCTCAGCTTTTGTTTGTCTGTAAAGGTTTGGATTTCTCCATCAAATCTGAATGAGATCCTTGCTGGGTAGAGTAAATCTTGGTTGCAGGTTTTTCTCCTTCATCACTTTCAGTATGTCCTGCCACTCCCTTCTGGCTTGCAGAGTATCTGCTGAGAGATCAGCTGTTAACCTTATGGGGATTCCCTTGTGTGTTATTTGTTGTTTTTCCCTTGCTGCTTTTAATATGCTTTCTTTGTATTTAATTTTTGAACAGTTTGATTAATATGTGTCTTGGCGTATTTCTCCTTGGATTTATCCTGTATGATACTCGCTGTGCATCCTGGACTTGGTTAACTATTTCCTTTCCCATATTAGGGAAGTTTTCAACTATAATCCGTTCAAATATTTTCTCAGTCCCTTTGTTTTTCTCTTCGTCTCATGGAACCCCTATAATTCGAATGTTGGTGCGTTTATTGTTGTCCCAGAGGTCCCTGAGACTGTCTTCAGTTCTTTTCATTCTTTTTGCTTTATTCTGCTCTGCAGTAGTAATTTCCACTGTTTGCTCTTCCAGGTCACTTATCCGTTCTTCTGCCTCAGTTATTCTGCTAGTGATCCCATCTAGAGTTCTTTTAATTTCATTTATTGTGTTGTTCATCGTTGCTTGTTTCATCGTTATTTCTTCCAGGTCCTTGTTAAAGGTTTCTTGCATTTTGTGCATTCTATTTCCAAGATTTTGGATCATCTTTACTATCATTATTCTGAATTGTTTTTCAGGTAGACTGCCTATTACCTCTTCGTTTGTCAGGTCTGGTGGAATTTTATCTTGCTCCTTGATCTGCTGTGTGTTTGTCTGTCTTCTCATTTTGCTTATCTTACTGTGTTTGGGGTCTCCTTTTTGCAGGCTGCAGGTTCGTAGTTCCCGTTATTTTTGACATCTGTCTCCAGTAGGTAAGTTTGGTCCAGTGGGTTGTGTGGGCTTCCTGGTGGAGGGGGCTAGTGCCTGTGTTGTGGTGGATGAGGCTAGATATTGTGTCTCTAGTGGGCAGGCCCACGTCTGGTGGTGTGTTTTGGGGTGTCTGTGGACTTCTGATGATTTTAGGCAGCCTCTATGCTAATGGGTGGGGTTGTGTTCCTGTTTTGCCAGTTGTTCGGCATAGGTTGTCCAGCACTGTAGCTTGCTAGTCGTTGAGTGAAGCTGGGTGCTGGTGTTAAGATGGAGGTCTCTGGGAGATTTTGCCGTTTGATATTATGTGGAGCTGGGAGGTCTCTTGTGGACCAGTGTGCTGAAGTTGGCTTTGCCAGCTGAGAGGCCGAGTCCTGGCTCCAGGCTGGAGCAGCAAGCGCCTTCCTTCCACATGGCTCAGAATAAAAGGGAGAGAATGTAGAGAGAATTAGTAGAAGTAGGGATAAAGAAAGAAAGAAAGAAAGAAAGGAGGCAAGGAAGGAAAGAGAGAAGGAGTGGAGGAAGGAAGGAAGGAAGGAAGGAGGCAAGTTAGGAAGAAAGAAAGAAGGCAAGAAGGCAAGAAGGAAAGAAATGGAGGGAGGGAGGGAGGGAGAGAGGAAGGAAGTAAGGAGGGAAGGAAGGATAAAAGACAGAAAGAAAGAAGATACAGTAAAATAAAATGAAGTAGAATACAATAAAGTTATTATATTGAACATAATTATTTAGGAAAAAAAAACAAGATGTATAGAACCTTAAGAAAAATGGTGGAAGCTAAGCTCTACAGACAAAATCTTACACAGAAGCACACACATACACCATCACAAAAATAGGTAAAGGGGAAAAAATCACAAATCCTGCTCTTAAAGACCACCATCTCCTTTTGGGATGATTTGTTGTCTAAAGGAGGGAAGGAAGGGGAAAGAAGGAAGGAAAGAAAGAAAAGAAAGAAAGAAAAAGAAAGAAAGAAAGAAAGAAAGAAAGAAAGAAAGAAAGAAAGAAAGAAAGAAAGAAAGAAAGAAGGAAGGAAGGAAGGAAGGAAGGAAGGAAGGAAGGAAGGAAGGAAAGAAAGAAAGAAAGAAAGAAGGTAAATTATAATAGAATTATTAAAATTAAAAGTAATTATTAAGAAAATAATTTTTTAAAAAAAGGAACAATGGACGGATATAACCCTAGGACAAATGGTGGAAGCAAAGCTATACAGACAAGATCTCCAACAGAAGCATACACATACACATTCACGAAAAGAGGAGAAGGGGAAAAAATCATAGATCTTGCTCTCGAAGTCCACCACCTCAATTTGGGATGATTCACTGTCTATTGATATATTCCACAGATTCAGGGTACATCAAGTTGATTGTGGAGCTTTAATCCGCTGTTTCTGAGGCTGCTGGGAGAGATTTCCCTTTCTCTTCTTTGTCCTAACTGCTCCCCAGGGCTCAACGTTGGATTTGGCTCTGAATTTGCGTGTAGGTTGCTGGAGGGCGTCTGCTGTTTGCCCAGACAGGACAGGGTTAAAGGAGCCGCGGACTCGGGGACTCTGGTGCACTCAGGCTGGGGGGAGGGAGGGTCACGGCGTGCAGGGTGGGTCTGCAAAGGCAGAGGCCGGCGTGACATAGCACCAGCCTGAGGCATGCCGTGCCTTATCCCTGGGAAGATGTCCCTGAATCCCAGGAAGCTGGCAGTGGTGGGCTGCACATACTCCCTGGAAGAGGGGTGTGGATAGTGACTCTGCTCACACATGAGCCCCTTGGTGGCGGCAGCAGCAGCCTTAGCTCTCCCACACGTCTCTGTGGACCGCAAATTTAGCTGCGGCTCGCGCGTGTCTCCGGTGTGCATGCATTTAGCCGTGTCTCGTGCCGGCCTATGGAGTTCCTTTTTTTTTTTAATTTTTAACATCTTTATTAGGGTATAATTGCTTTACAATGGTGTTTCAGTTTTTATTTTATAACAAAATTAATCAGTTATACATATGCACACGTTCATATATCTCTCCCCTCTTGCATCTCCCTCCCACCCACACTCCATATCCCACCCCTCCAGGCGGTCACAAAGCACCGAGCCGATATCCCTGTGCCAAGCGGCTGCTTCCCACTAGCTATCTACCTTAGGTTTGCTAGTGTATATATGTCCATGCCCCTCCATCGCCCTTTCACAGCTCACTCCTCCCCCTCCCCATATCCTCAAGTCCTTTCTCCAGTAGGTCTGTGTCTTTATCCCTGTCTTACCCCTAGGTTCTTCATAAGATTTTTTCTCTTAAGTTACCTATATATGTGTTAGCATACGGTATTTGTCTTTCTCTTTCTGACTTACTTCACTCCGTTTGACAGACTCGAGGTCTATCCAACTCACCTGAAATAGCTCCATTTCGTTTCATTTTATGGCTGAGTAGTATTCCGTTGTGTATATGTGCCACATCTTCTTTATGCATTCATCCGACGATGGGCAATTACGTTGTTTCCATCTCCAGAGTATTGTAAATAGAGCTGCAATGAACATCCTGGTACATTACTCTTTGAATTTTGCTTTTCTCAGGGCATATGCCCAGTAGTGGGATCGCTGGGTCATATGGTAGTTCTCTTTTTAGTTTCTGAAGGAACCTCCATACTGTTCTCCAGAGTAGCTGAACCAATTCACATTCCCCCCAGCAGTGCAAGAGGGTCCCGTTTTCTCCACACCGTCTCCAGCCTTTATTGTTTCTAGATTTTCTGATAATGGCCATTCTGACTGCTGTGAGATGATATGTGAGATGTAGTTTTGATTTGCATTTCTCTAATGATTAGTGATGTTGAGCATTCTTTCATGTGTTTGTTGGCAGTGTGTATACCTTCTTTGGAGAAATAGCTATTTAGGTCTTCTGCCCATTTTCGGATTGGGTTGTTTGTTTTTTTGTTATTGAGCTGCATGAGCTGCTTGTAAGTTTTGGAGATTAATGCTTTGTCAGTTTATTCGGTTGCAAATATTTTCTCCCATTCTGAGGGTTGTCTTTGGGTCTTGTTTTTGGTTTCCCTTGCTGTGCGGAAGCTTTGAAATTTCCTTCCGTCCCATTTGTTTATTTTTGTTTTTATTTCCATTCCTCTAGGAGGTGGGTCAAAAGGATCTTGCTGTGATTTATGTCATAGACTGTTGTGCCTATGTTTTCCTCTAAGAGTTTGATAGTTTCTGGCCGTACATTTAGGTCTTTAATCCATTTTGAGCTTATTTTTGTATATGGTGTTAGGGAGTGATCTAAGCTCATACTTTTACATGTAGCTGTCCAGTTTTCCCAGCAGCACTTATTGAAGAGGCTGTCCTTTCTCCACTGTATATGCCTGCCACCTTTATCAAAGATAAGGTGTCCATATGTGTGCGGGTTCATCTCTGGGCTTTCTATCCTGTTCCATTGATCTATCTTTCTGTTTTTGTACCAGTACCATACTGTCTTGATTACTGTAGCTTTGAAGTATAGTCTGAAGTCAGGGAGCCTGATCCCTCCAGCTCCGTTTTTCATTCTCGAGATTGCTTTGGCTATTCGGGGCCTTGTGTGTTTCCATACTAAGTGTGAAAATTTTTGTTCTAGTTCTGTGAAAAATGCCAGTGGCAGTTTGATAGGGATTGAATTGAATCTATAGATTGCTTTGGGTAGTAGAGTCATTTTCACAATGTTGATTCTTCCCATCCAAGACCATGGTATATCTCTCCATCTATTAGTATCATCTTTAATTTCTTTCATCAGTGTCTTATAATTTTCTGCCTACAGGTCTTTTGTCTCTTTAGGTAGGTTTATTCCTAGATACATTATTCTTTTTGTTGCAGTGGTAAGTGAGAGTGTTTTCTTGATTTCCCTTTCAGATTTTTCATCACTAGTATATAGGAATGCCAGAGTTTTCTGTGCGTTAATTTTGTATCCTGCTACTTTACCAAATTCATTGATTAGCTCTAGTAGTTTTCTGGTAGCATCTTTAGGATTCTCTATGTATAGTATCCTGTCATCTGCAAACAGTGACAGCTTTACTTCTTCTTTTGCGATTTGGATTCCTTTTATTTCCTTTTCTTCTCTGATTGCTGTGGCTCAAACTTCTAAGACTATGTGGAAAAAGAGTGGTGAGAGTGGGAAACCTTGTCATGGTCCTGATCTTATTGGAAATGCTTTCAGTTTTCCACCATTGAGGATGATGTTGGCTGTGGGTAAGTCATATATGGCCTGTAGTATGGGGAGGAAAGTTCCCTCTATGCTGACTTTCTACAGGGTTTTTATCATAAACCGGTATTGAATTTTGTCAAAGCTTTTTCTGCATCTATTGAGATGATCATATGGTTTTTCTCCTTCAATTTGTTAGTATGGTTTATCACATTGATAGATTTGCGTATATTGAAGAATCCTTGCATTCCTGGGATAAACCCCACTTGATCATGGTGTATGATGCTTTTAATGTGCTGTTGGATTCTGTTTGCTAGTATTTTGTTGAGGATTTTTGCATCTATGTTCATCAGTGATATTGGCCTGTAGTTTTCTTTCTTTGTGACATCCTTGTGTGGTTTTGGTATCAAGGTGATGGTGAACTCGCAGTAGGAATTTGGGAGTGTTCCTCCCTCTGCTATATTTTGGAAGAGTTTGAGAAGGATAGGTGTTAGCTCTTCTCTAAATGCTTGATAGAATTCGGCTGTGAAGCCATCTGGTCCTGGGCTTTTGTTTGTTGGAAGATTTTTAATCACAGTTTCAATTTCAGTGTTTGTGATTGGTCTGTTCATATTTTCTCTTTCTTCCTGATTCAGTCTTGGTAGTTTGTGCATTTCTAAGAATTTGTCCATTTCTTGCAGCTTGTCCATTTTATTGGCATAGAGTTGCTTGTAGTAATCTCTCATGATCATTTTTATTTCTGCAGTGTCATTTGTTACTTCTCCTTTTTCATTTCTAATTCTATTGATTTGAGTCTTCTCCCTTTTTTTCTTGATGAATCTGGCTAATGGTTGACCTATTTTGTTTATCTTCTCAAAGAACCAGCTTTTAGTTTTATTGATCTTTACTATGGTTTCCTTCATTTCTTTTTCATTTATTTCTGATCTGATTTTTATGATTTCTTTCCTTCTGCTAACCCTGGGGTGTTTTCTCTACTTTCTCTAATTGCTTTAGGTGTAAGGCTAGGTTGTTTATTCGAGATGTTTCCTGCTTCTTAAGGTGGGCATGTATTGCTAAAATCTTCTCTCTTAGAACTGCTTTTGCTGCATCCCATAGGTTTTGGGTCGTTGTGTCTCCATTGTCCTTTGTTTCTAGGTATTTTTAAATTTCCTGTTTGATTTCTTCAGTGATCGCTTCATTGTTAAGTAGTGTATTGTTTAGCCTCCATGTGTTTGTATTTTTTACAGATCTTTTCCTGTAATTGATTTCTAGCCTCATGGCTTTGTGGTCAGAAAAGGTACTTGATACAATTTCGATTTTCTAAAATTTACCAAGGTTTCATTTGTGCCCCAAGATGTGATCTATCCTGGAGATTGTTCCAAGAGCACTTGAGCCAAATGTGTATTGTGTTGTTTATGGATGGGGTGTCCTATAAATATCAATTAAGTCCACCTTGTTTAGTGTATCATTTAAAGCTTGTGTTTCCTTATTTATTTTCGTTTTGGATGATCTGTCCATTGGTGAAAGTGGGGTGTTCAAGTCACCTACTATGAATGGGTTACTGCCGATTTCCCCTTTTACAGCTGTTAGCTTTTGCCTTATGTATTGAGGTGCACCTATGTTGGGTGCATAAACATTTACAATTGTTATATCTTCTTCTTGGATCGATCCCTTGATCATTAAGTAGTGTCCTTCTTTGTCTCTTGTAATAGTCTTTATTTTAAAGTCTATTTTGTCTGATATGAGAATTGCTACTGCAGCTTTCTTTTGGTTTCCGTTTGCATGGAATATCTTTTTCATCCCCTTACTTTCAGTCTGTATGTGTCTCTAGGTCTGAAGTGGGTCTCTTGTAAACAGCATATATATGGGTCTTTTTATTGTATCCATTCAGCCAATCTGTGTCTTTTGGTGGGAGCATTTAGTCCATTTACATGTAAGGTAATTATCGATATGTATGTTCCTATTCCCATTTTCTAAATTGTTTTGGGTTCGTTGTTATAGGTCTTTTCCTTCTCTTGGGTTTCTTGTCTAGACAAGTTCCTTTAGCCTTTGTTGTGAAGCTGGTTTGGTGGTGCTGAACTCTCTCAGCTTTTGTTTGTCTGTAAAGGTTTGGATTTCTCCATCAAATCTGAATGAGATCCTTGCTGGGTAGAGTAATCTTGGTTGCAGGTTTTTCTCCTTCATCACTTTCAGTATGTCCTGCCACTCCCTTCTGGCTTGCAGAGTATCTGCTGAGAGATCAGCTGTTAACCTTATGGGGATTCCCTTGTGTGTTATTTGTTGTTTTTCCCTTGCTGCTTTTAATATGCTTTCTTTGTATTTAATTTTTGACAGTTTGATTAATATGTGTCTTGGCGTATTTCTCCTTGGATTTATCCTGTATGATACTCGCTGTGCATCCTGGACTTGGTTAACTATTTCCTTTCCCATATTAGGGAAGTTTTCAACTATAATCCGTTCAAATATTTTCTCAGTCCCTTTGTTTTTCTCTTCGTCTCATGGAACCCCTATAATTCGAATGTTGGTGCGTTTATTGTTGTCCCAGAGGTCCCTGAGACTGTCTTCAGTTCTTTTCATTCTTTTTGCTTTATTCTGCTCTGCAGTAGTAATTTCCACTGTTTGCTCTTCCAGGTCACTTATCCGTTCTTCTGCCTCAGTTATTCTGCTAGTGATCCCATCTAGAGTTCTTTTAATTTCATTTATTGTGTTGTTCATCGTTGCTTGTTTCATCGTTATTTCTTCCAGGTCCTTGTTAAAGGTTTCTTGCATTTTGTGCATTCTATTTCCAAGATTTTGGATCATCTTTACTATCATTATTCTGAATTGTTTTTCAGGTAGACTGCCTATTACCTCTTCGTTTGTCAGGTCTGGTGGAATTTTATCTTGCTCCTTGATCTGCTGTGTGTTTGTCTGTCTTCTCATTTTGCTTATCTTACTGTGTTTGGGGTCTCCTTTTTGCAGGCTGCAGGTTCGTAGTTCCCGTTATTTTTGACATCTGTCTCCAGTAGGTAAGTTTGGTCCAGTGGGTTGTGTGGGCTTCCTGGTGGAGGGGGCTAGTGCCTGTGTTGTGGTGGATGAGGCTAGATATTGTGTCTCTAGTGGGCAGGCCCACGTCTGGTGGTGTGTTTTGGGGTGTCTGTGGACTTCTGATGATTTTAGGCAGCCTCTATGCTAATGGGTGGGGTTGTGTTCCTGTTTTGCCAGTTGTTCGGCATAGGTTGTCCAGCACTGTAGCTTGCTAGTCGTTGAGTGAAGCTGGGTGCTGGTGTTAAGATGGAGGTCTCTGGGAGATTTTGCCGTTTGATATTATGTGGAGCTGGGAGGTCTCTTGTGGACCAGTGTGCTGAAGTTGGCTTTGCCAGCTGAGAGGCCGAGTCCTGGCTCCAGGCTGGAGCAGCAAGCGCCTTCCTTCCACATGGCTCAGAATAAAAGGGAGAGAATGTAGAGAGAATTAGTAGAAGTAGGGATAAAGAAAGAAAGAAAGAAAGAAAGGAGGCAAGGAAGGAAAGAGAGAAGGAGTGGAGGAAGGAAGGAAGGAAGGAAGGAGGCAAGTTAGGAAGAAAGAAAGAAGGCAAGAAGGCAAGAAGGAAAGAAATGGAGGGAGGGAGGGAGGGAGAGAGGAAGGAAGTAAGGAGGGAAGGAAGGATAAAAGACAGAAAGAAAGAAGATACAGTAAAATAAAATGAAGTAGAATACAATAAAGTTATTATATTGAACATAATTATTTAGGAAAAAAAAACAAGATGTATAGAACCTTAAGAAAAATGGTGGAAGCTAAGCTCTACAGACAAAATCTTACACAGAAGCACACACATACACCATCACAAAAATAGGTAAAGGGGAAAAAATCACAAATCCTGCTCTTAAAGACCACCATCTCCTTTTGGGATGATTTGTTGTCTAAAGGAGGGAAGGAAGGGGAAAGAAGGAAGGAAAGAAAGAAAAGAAAGAAAGAAAAAGAAAGAAAGAAAGAAAGAAAGAAAGAAAGAAAGAAAGAAAGAAAGAAAGAAGAGAAGGAAGGAAGGAAGGAAGGAAGGAAGGAAGGAAGGAAGGAAGGAAGGAAGGAAGGAAGGAAGGAAAGAAAGAAAGAAAGAAAGAAGGTAAATTATAATAGAATTATTAAAATTAAAAGTAATTATTAAGAAAATAATTTTTTAAAAAAAGGAACAATGGACGGATATAACCCTAGGACAAATGGTGGAAGCAAAGCTATACAGACAAGATCTCCAACAGAAGCATACACATACACATTCACGAAAAGAGGAGAAGGGGAAAAAATCATAGATCTTGCTCTCGAAGTCCACCACCTCAATTTGGGATGATTCACTGTCTATTGATATATTCCACAGATTCAGGGTACATCAAGTTGATTGTGGAGCTTTAATCCGCTGTTTCTGAGGCTGCTGGGAGAGATTTCCCTTTCTCTTCTTTGTCCTAACTGCTCCCCAGGGCTCAACGTTGGATTTGGCTCTGAATTTGCGTGTAGGTTGCTGGAGGGCGTCTGCTGTTTGCCCAGACAGGACAGGGTTAAAGGAGCCGCGGACTCGGGGACTCTGGTGCACTCAGGCTGGGGGGAGGGAGGGTCACGGCGTGCAGGGTGGGTCTGCAAAGGCAGAGGCCGGCGTGACATAGCACCAGCCTGAGGCATGCCGTGCCTTATCCCTGGGAAGATGTCCCTGAATCCCAGGAAGCTGGCAGTGGTGGGCTGCACATACTCCCTGGAAGAGGGGTGTGGATAGTGACTCTGCTCACACATGAGCCCCTTGGTGGCGGCAGCAGCAGCCTTAGCTCTCCCACACGTCTCTGTGGACCGCAAATTTAGCTGCGGCTCGCGCGTGTCTCCGGTGTGCATGCATTTAGCCGTGTCTCGTGCCGGCCTATGGAGTTCCTTTTTTTTTTTAATTTTTAACATCTTTATTAGGGTATAATTGCTTTACAATGGTGTTTCAGTTTTTATTTTATAACAAAATTAATCAGTTATACATATGCACACGTTCATATATCTCTCCCCTCTTGCATCTCCCTCCCACCCACACTCCATATCCCACCCCTCCAGGCGGTCACAAAGCACCGAGCCGATATCCCTGTGCCAAGCGGCTGCTTCCCACTAGCTATCTACCTTAGGTTTGCTAGTGTATATATGTCCATGCCCCTCCATCGCCCTTTCACAGCTCACTCCTCCCCCTCCCCATATCCTCAAGTCCTTTCTCCAGTAGGTCTGTGTCTTTATCCCTGTCTTACCCCTAGGTTCTTCATAAGATTTTTTCTCTTAAGTTACCTATATATGTGTTAGCATACGGTATTTGTCTTTCTCTTTCTGACTTACTTCACTCCGTTTGACAGACTCGAGGTCTATCCAACTCACCTGAAATAGCTCCATTTCGTTTCATTTTATGGCTGAGTAGTATTCCGTTGTGTATATGTGCCACATCTTCTTTATGCATTCATCCGACGATGGGCAATTACGTTGTTTCCATCTCCGGAGTATTGTAAATAGAGCTGCAATGAACATCCTGGTACATTACTCTTTGAATTTTGCTTTTCTCAGGGCATATGCCCAGTAGTGGGATCGCTGGGTCATATGGTAGTTCTCTTTTTAGTTTCTGAAGGAACCTCCATACTGTTCTCCAGAGTAGCTGAACCAATTCACATTCCCCCCAGCAGTGCAAGAGGGTCCCGTTTTCTCCACACCGTCTCCAGCCTTTATTGTTTCTAGATTTTCTGATAATGGCCATTCTGACTGCTGTGAGATGATATGTGAGATGTAGTTTTGATTTGCATTTCTCTAATGATTAGTGATGTTGAGCATTCTTTCATGTGTTTGTTGGCAGTGTGTATACCTTCTTTGGAGAAATAGCTATTTAGGTCTTCTGCCCATTTTCGGATTGGGTTGTTTGTTTTTTTGTTATTGAGCTGCATGAGCTGCTTGTAAGTTTTGGAGATTAATGCTTTGTCAGTTTATTCGGTTGCAAATATTTTCTCCCATTCTGAGGGTTGTCTTTGGGTCTTGTTTTTGGTTTCCCTTGCTGTGCGGAAGCTTTGAAATTTCCTTCCGTCCCATTTGTTTATTTTTGTTTTTATTTCCATTCCTCTAGGAGGTGGGTCAAAAGGATCTTGCTGTGATTTATGTCATAGACTGTTGTGCCTATGTTTTCCTCTAAGAGTTTGATAGTTTCTGGCCGTACATTTAGGTCTTTAATCCATTTTGAGCTTATTTTTGTATATGGTGTTAGGGAGTGATCTAAGCTCATACTTTTACATGTAGCTGTCCAGTTTTCCCAGCAGCACTTATTGAAGAGGCTGTCCTTTCTCCACTGTATATGCCTGCCACCTTTATCAAAGATAAGGTGTCCATATGTGTGCGGGTTCATCTCTGGGCTTTCTATCCTGTTCCATTGATCTATCTTTCTGTTTTTGTACCAGTACCATACTGTCTTGATTACTGTAGCTTTGAAGTATAGTCTGAAGTCAGGGAGCCTGATTCCTCCAGCTCCATTTTTCGTTCTCAAGATTGCTTTGGCTATTCGGGGCCTTGTGTGTTTCCATACTAAGTGTGAAAATTTTTGTTCTAGTTCTGTGAAAAATGCCAGTGGCAGTTTGATAGGGATTGCATTGAATCTATAGATTGCTTTGGGTAGTAGAGTCATTTTCACAATGTTGATTCTTCCCATCCAAGACCATGGTATATCTCTCCATCTATTAGTATCATCTTTAATTTCTTTCATCAGTGTCTTATAATTTTCTGCCTACAGGTCTTTTGTCTCTTTAGGTAGGTTTATTCCTAGATATATTATTCTTTTTGTTGCAGTGGTAAGTGGGAGTGTTTTCTTGATTTCCCTTTCAGATTTTTCATCACTAGTATATAGGAATGCCAGAGTTTTCTGTGCGTTAATTTTGTATCCTGCTACTTTATCAAATTCATTGATTAGCTCTAGTAGTTTTCTGGTAGCATTTTTAGGATTCTCTATGTATAGTATCATGTCATCTGCAAACAGTGACAGCTTTACTTCTTCTTTTGCGATTTGGATTCCTTTTATTTCCTTTTCTTCTCTGATTGCTGTGGCTCAAACTTCTACGACTATGTGGAAAAAGAGTGGTTAGAGTGGGAAACCTTGTCATGGTCCTGATCTTATTGGAAATGCTTTCAGTTTTCCACCATTGAGGATGATGTTGGCTGTGGGTAAGTCATATATGGCCTGTAGTATGGGGAGGAAAGTTCCCTCTATGCTGACTTTCTACAGTGTTTTTATCATAAACCGGTATTGAATTTTGTCAAAGCTTTCTCTGCATCTATTGAGATGATCATATGGTTTTTCTCCTTCAATTTGTTAGTATGGTTTATCACATTGATAGATTTGCGTATATTGAAGAATCCTTGCATTCCTGGGATAAACCCCACTTGATCATGGTGTATGATGCTTTTAATGTGCTGTTGGATTCTGTTTGCTAGTATTTTGTTAAGGATTTTTGCATCTATGTTTATCAGTGATATTGGCCTGTCATTTTCTTTCTTTGTGACATCCTTGTGTGGTTTTGGTATCAAGGTGATGGTGACCTCGTAGTAGGAATTTGGGAGTGTTCCTCTCTCTGCTATATTTTGGAAGATTTTGAGAAGGATAGGTGTTAGCTCTTCTCTAAATGCTTGATAGAATTCGGCTGTGAAGCCATCTGGTCCTGGGCTTTTGTTTGTTGGAAGATTTTTAATCACAGTTTCAATTTCAGTGTTTGTGATTGGTCTGTTCATATTTTCTCTTTCTTCCTGATTCAGTCTTGGTAGTTTGTGCATTTCTAAGAATTTGTCCATTTCTTGCAGCTTGTCCATTTTATTGGCATAGAGTTGCTTGTAGTAATCTCTCATGATCATTTTTATCTCTGCAGTGTCATTTGTTACTTCTCCTTTTTCATTTCTAATTCTATTGATTTGAGTCTTCTCCCTTTTTTTCTTGATGAATCTGGCTAATGGTTGACCTATTTTGTTTATCTTCTCAAAGAACCAGCTTTTAGTTTTATTGATCTTTACTATGGTTTCCTTCATTTCTTTTTCATTTATTTGTGATCTGATTTATATGATTTCTTTCCTTCTGCTAACCCTGGAGTGTTTTTTCTACTTTCTCTAATTGCTTTAGGTGTAAGGCTAGGTTGTTTATTCGAGATGTTTCCTGCTTCTTAAGGTGGGCATGTATTGCTAAAATCTTCTCTCTTAGAACTGCTTTTGCTGCATCCCATAGGTTTTGGGTCGTTGTGTCTCCATTGTCCTTTGTTTCTAGGTATTTTTAAATTTCCTCTTTGATTCCTTCAGCGATCACTTCATTGTTAAGTAGTGTATTGTTTAGCCTCCATGTGTTTGTATTTTTTACAGATCTTTTCCTGTAATTGATTTCTAGCCTCATGGCTTTGTGGTCAGAAAAGTACTTGATAAAATTTCGATTTTCTAAAATTTACCAAGGTTTGATTTGTGCCCCAAGATGTGATCTATCCTGGAGATTGTTCCATGAGCACTTGAGGCAAATGTGTATTGTGTTGTTTATGGATGGAGTGTCCTATAAATATCAATTAAGTACACCTTGTTTAGTGTATCATTTAAAGCTTGTGTTTCCTTATTTATTTTCGTTTTGGATGATCTGTCCATTGGTGAAAGTGGGGTGTTCAAGTCCCCTACTATGAATGGTTTACTGCCGATTTCCCCTTTTACAGCTGTTAGCTTTTGCCTTATGTATTGAGGTGCACCTATCTTGGGTGCATAAACATTTACAATTGTTATATCTTCTTCTTGGATCGATCCCTTGATCATTAAGTAGTGTCCTTCTTTGTCTCTTGTAATAGTCTTTATTTTAAAGTCTATTTTGTCTGATATGAGAATTGCTACTGCAGCTTTCTTTTGGTTTCCGTTTGCATGGAATATCTTTTTCATCCCCTTACTTTCAGTCTGTATGTGTCTCTAGGTCTGAAGTGGGTCTCTTGTAAACAGCATATATATGGGTCTTTTTATTGTATCCATTCAGCCAATCTGTGTCTTTTGGTGGGAGCATTTAGTCCATTTACATGTAAGGTAATTATCGATATGTATGTTCCTATTCCCATTTTCTAAATTGTTTTGGGTTTGTTGTTATAGGTCTTTTCCTTCTCTTGTGTTTCTTGTCTAGACAAGTTCCTTTAGCCTTTGTTGTGAAGTTGGTTTGGTGGTGCTGAACTGTCTCAGCTTTTGTTTGTCTGTAAAGGTTTGGATTTCTCCATCAAATCTGAATGAGATCCTTGCTGGGTAGAGTTATCTTAGTTGCAGGTTTTTCTCCTTCATCACTTTCAGTATGTCCTGCCACTCCCTTCTGGCTTGCAGAGTATCTGCTGAGAGATCAGCTGTTAACCTTATGGGGATTCCCTTGTGTGTTATTTGTTGTTTTTCCCTTGCTCCTTTTAATATGCTTTCTTTGTATTTAATTTTTGACAGTTTGATTAATATGTGTCTTGGCGTATTTCTCCTTGGATTTATCCTGTATGATACTCGCTGTGCATCCTGGACTTGGTTAACTATTTCCTTTCCCATATTAGGGAAGTTTTCAACTATAATCCCTTCAAATATTTTCTCAGTCCCTTTGTTTTTCTCTTCGTCTCATGGAACCCCTATAATTCGAATGTTGGTGCGTTTATTGTTGTCCCAGAGGTCCCTGAGACTGTCTTCAGTTCTTTTCATTCTTTTTGCTTTATTCTGCTCTGCAGTAGTAATTTCCACTATTTGCTCTTCCAGGTCACTTATCCCTTCTTCTGCCTCAGTTATTCTGCTAGTGATCGCATCTAGAGTTCTTTTAATTTCATTTATTGTGTTGTTCATCGTTGCTTGTTTCATCTTTATTTCTTCTGGGTCCTTGCTAAAGGTTTCTTGCATTTTGTGCATTCTATTTCCAAGATTTTGGATCATCTTTACTATCATTATTCTGAATTGTTTTTTCAGGTTGACTGCCTATTACCTCTTTATTTGTCAGGTGTGGTGGATTTTTATCTTGCTCCTTCATCTGCTGTGTGTTTTTCTCTCTTCTCAATATGCTTATCTTAGTGTGTTTGGGGTCTCCTTTTTGCAGGCAGCAGGTTCATAATTTCCGTTATTTTTGATATCTGTCTCCAGTATGTAACGTTGGTCTGGTGGGTTGTGTGGGCTTCCTGATGGAGGGCGCTAGTGTATGTGTTGTGTTGGATGAGGGTAGATATTGTCTCTGTAGTGTGTATGTCCGTGTCTGGTGGTGTGTTTTGGGGTGTCTGTGGACTTCTGATGATTTTAGGCAGCCTCTATGCTAATGGGTGGGGTTGTGTTCCTGTTTTGCTAGTTGTTTGTCATAGGTTGTCCAGCACTGTATCTTGCTGGTTTTTGAGTGAAGCTGGGTGCTGGTGTTAAGATGGACGTCTCTGGGAGAGTTTTGCCATTTGATATTATGTGGAGCTGGGAGGTCTCTTGTGCAGCAGTGTCCTGAAATTGGCTCTCCCACCTGAGAGGCAGAGTCCTGGCTCCCTGCTGCAGCAGCAAGATCCTTCCATCCACACGGCTCTGAATAAGAGGGAAAGAAAGTAGAGAGAATTAGTAGAAGTAGGGAGAAAGAAAGAAAGAAAGAAAGATACAAAGGAGGGAATGAAGGAAGGAAAGAAGGAAGGAAGGGAAGAAGGAAGGAAGGATGGAAGGAGCACAGTTTGGAAGAAAGAAAGAAAGAAAGAAGGCAAGAAGGAAAGAAGGAAAGAAATGGAGGGAGGGAGGGAAGGAGAGAGGGAGGAAATAAGGAGGGAAGGAAGTATAAAAGGCAGAAAGAAAGAAGATACAGATAAATAAAATGAAGTAATGTATAATAAACTTATTGAATTATACATAATTATTTAGTAAAAAGAAAAAGACGGATAGAGCCTTAGTACAAATGGTGGAAGCCAGGCTATACAGACAAAATCTTACACAAAAGCATACACACACACACCCATAAAAAGAGCTAAAGGGGAAAAAATTATAAATATTGGTCTTAAAGACCACCTCCTCATTTTGGAATGATTCATTGTCTAAAGAGGGGAGGAAGGAAAGAAAGAGAAAAAAGAAAGAAGGTAAAGTATAATAGAATTATTATAATTAAAATTAACTCTTAAGAAAATAATTAAAAAAAAAAAACAATGGACAGATAGAACCCTAGGAGAAATGTTGGAAGCAAAGCTATACAGAGAAGATCTCCAACAGAAGCAAACACATACACGTTCACAGAAAGAGGAAAAGGGGAAAAAATCATAGATCTTGCTCTCAAAGTCCACCACCTCAATTTGGGATGATTCCCTGTCTATTCATGTATTCCACAGATTCAGTGTACATCAAGTTGAGTGTGGAGCTTTAATCCATTGTTTCTGAGGCTACTGGGAGAGATTTCCCTTTCTCTTCTTTGTTCTCACAGCTCACAGGGGCTCAGCTTTGGATTTGGCCCTGCCTCTCAGTGTAGGTTGCTGGACGGCATCTGTTTTTTGCTCAGACATAAGGGGTTAAAGGTTCCGCTGACTCGGGGACTCAGGCCGTTGGGAAGGAGGGGCACAGCGTGTGGGGTGGGCCTGAGACGTCAGATGCCAGGGTAACTTTGCACCAGCCTGTTGTGTTGTTTATGGATGGAGTGTCCTATAAATATCAATTAAGTCCACCTTGTTTAGTGTATCATTTAAAGCTTGTGTTTCCTTATTTATTTTCGTTTTGGATGATCTGTCCATTGGTGAAAGTGGGGTGTTCAAGTCCCCTACTGTGAATGTGTTACTGTCAATTTCCCCTTTTATGGCTGCTAGATTTTGCCTTATGTATTGAGGTGCACCTATGTTGGGTGCATAAACATTTACAATTGTTATATCTTCTTCTTGGATTGATCCCCTGATCATTGTGTAGTGTCCTTCTTTGTCTCTTGTAATAGTCTTTATTTTAAAGTCTATTTTGTCTGTTATGAGAATTGCTACTGCAGCCTTCTTTTGGTTTCCGTTTGCATGGAATATCTTTTTCATCCCCTTACTTTCAGTCTGTATGTGTCTCTAGGTCTGAAGTGGGTGTCTTGTAGACAGCATATATATGGGTCTTGTTTTTGTATCCATTCAGCCAATCTGTGTCTTTTGGTGGGAGCATTTAGTCCATTTACATTTAAGGTAATTATCGATATGTATGTTCCTATTCCCATTTTCTAAATTGTTTTGGGTTCGTTGTTATAGGTCTTTTCCTTCTCTTGTTTTTCTTGTCTAGACAAGTTCCTTTAGCCTTTGTTGTGAAGCTGATTTGGTGGTGCTGAACTCTCTCAGCTTTTGTTTGTCTGTAAAGGTTTGGATTTCTCCATCAAATCTGAATGAGATCCTTGCTGGGTAGAGTAATCTTGGTTGCAGGTTTTTCTCCTTCTTCACTTTCAATATGTCTTGCCACTCCCTTCTGGCTTGCAGAGTTTCTGCTGAGAGATCAGCTGTTAACCTTATGGGGATTCCCTTTTGTGTTATTCGTTGTTTTTCCCTTGCTGCTTTTAATATGCTTTCTTTGTACTTAATTTTTGACAGCTTGATTAGTATGTGTCTTGTCGTATTTCCCCTTAGATTTATCCTGTATGGGACTTGCTGTGCTTCCTGGACTTGGTTAACTATTTCCTTTCCCATATTTGGGAAGTTTTCAACTATAATCCCTTCAAATATTTGCACAGTCCCTTTCTTTTTCTCTTCATCTTATGGAACCCCTATAATTCAAATGTTGGTGCATTTATTGTTGTCCCAGAGGTCTCTGCGACTGTTCTCAGTTCTTTTCATTCCTTTTTCTTTGTCCTGCCCTGCAGTAGTTATTTCCACTATTTTATCTTCCAGGTCAGTTATCCGTTCTTCTGCCTCAGTTTTTCTGCTATTGATCCCATCTGGAGTAGTTTTAATTTCATTTATTTTGTTGTTCATCATTGCGTGTTTCATCTTTATTTCTTCCAGGTCCTTGTTAAGTGTTTTTTGCATTTTGTGCATTCTATTTCCAAGATTTTGGATTATCTTTACTGTCATTATTCTGAATTGTTTTTCAGGTAGACTGCCTATTACCTCTTCATTTGTCAGGTCTGGTGGAATTTTATCTTGCTCCTTCATCTGCTGTGTGTTTGTCTGTCTTCTCATTTTGCTTATCTTACTGTGTTTGGGGTCTCCTTTTTGCAGGCTGCAGGTTTCTAGTTCCCGTTATTTTTGATATCTTTCTCCAGCAGGTAAGGTTTGTCCAGTGGGTTGTGTGGGCTTCCTGTTGGAGGGTGTTAGTGCCTGTGTTGCGGTGGATGAGGCTAGATCTTGTCTGTCTAGTGGGCAGGTCCACGTCTGGTAGTGTGTTTTGGGGTGTCTGTGGACTTATGATGATTTTCGGCCACCTCTATTCTAATGGGTGGCGTTGTGTTCCTGTTTTGCTAGTTGTTTGGCATAGGTTGTCCAGCACTGTAGCTTGCCAGTCTTTGAGTGAAGCTGGGTGCTGGTGTGAAGATGAAGGTTTCTGGGAGATTTTTGCCGTTTGATATTATGTGGAGCTGGGAAATCTTTTGTGTAACAGTGTCCTGAAGTTGGCTCTTCCACCTCAGAAGCAGAGTCCTGACTCCTTGGTGGAGCAGCCATAGCCTTTCATCACATGGCTCAGAATAAAAGTGAGAGAATGTAGAGAGAATTATTAGAAGTAGGAAGGAAGAAAGAAGGAAAGAAAGAAAGAAAGAAAGAAAGAAAGAAAGAAAGAAAGAAAGAAAGAAAGAAAGAAAGAAAGAAAGGAGGGAAGGAAAGAAGGATGTGATAGAAGAAGGGAAGGAAGGAAGGAAGAAGGAAAGAAAGAAGAAAATGGACGAAGGCAAGAAGGACAGAAAGGAAGGAGGCAGGGAGGGAAGGAGGAAGGAAGGAAGGAAAGAAAGAAGGAGGGAAGGAAGAAAAAAAGACAGAATTTAGATACAGTAGCATAGAATGAAATAAAGTATAATAAAGTTATTGAATTAAAACTTAATTATTTTAGGGGAAAAAAAAGGTGGATACAACCTTAGGACAAATGTTGGAAGCGATGCTCTACAGACAATTCTTGCACAGAAGCATACACATACACCCTCACAAAAAGGGGGAAATGGGAAAATAATCATAAATCTTGCTCTCAAAGACCTTAATTTGAGATGTTTCGCTGTCTAAAGGAGGGAAGGAAGGAAAGAAATATAGAAGGTAAAGTGTAATAGAATTATTAAAATTAAAATTAATTATTAAGAAAAAAATTAAAGAAAAAAAATGGATAGATAGTACCCTATGAAAAATGGTGGAAGCAAAGCTATACAGACAATGTCTCAAACAGAAGCATACACATACACATTCACAAAAAGAGGAAAAGGGGAAAAAATTATAGATCTCACATTCGAAGTCCACCACCTCAATTTGGGATGATTCGCTGTCTATTCATGTATTCCACTGATGCAGGGTACATCAAGTTGATTGTGGAGCTTTAATCCGCTGTTTCTGAGGCTGCTGGGAGAGATTTCCCTTTCTCTCCCTTGTTCTCACAGCTCACAGGAGCTCAGCTTTGGACTTGGCCCTACCTCTGCTTGTAGGTCACTGGAGGGCGTTTGTTTTTTGCTCAGACAGGACGGGGTTAAAGGAGCCGCTGACTCGTCGGCTCTGAAGCCCTCAGTCCGGGTTCAGGGAGGGGCACAGCGTGTGGTGCGGGACTGCGGCGGCAGAGGCCAATATGACGTTGCACCAGCCCTCGGCCCACCGTGCGTCATCCCTGGCAAGATGTCTCTGGATCCCGGGAACGTGGCAGCAGCAGGCTGCACAGTCTCCCTGGAAGAGGAGTGTAGACAGTGACCTATGCTCACACACGGGCCTCTTGGTGGCGGCAGCAGCAGCCCCAGTGCCTCCCGCCTGTCTCCATGGTCCGTGCTTTCAGCCGCGGCTCGCACCTCTCTTTGAGGACCGTGCTTTTAGGCGCAGCTCATGCCCGTCTCTGGGGTCTGCGCTTTCAGCCACAGCTCGCACCCATCTCTGGGGTCCACGCTTTTAGCCGCGGCTCACGCCGGTCTTTGGAATTCCTTTAAGCATTGCCCTTAAACCCTTCTCCTCGTGCACCAGGAAACAAAGAGGGAAGAAAAAGTCTTTCCTCTTCGGCAGGTGCTGACTTTTCCCCGGACTCCCTACCTGCTAGCCGTGGTGCACTAACCCCTTCAGGCTATGTTCAATCCCCCAACCCCTGTCCTCTCCCTGCGGTCCGACCGCAACCAAAACCGGAGCCTCAGCTCGCAGCCCTGCCCACCCCAGCGGGTGAGCTGACAAGCCTCTCGGGCCAGTGAGTGCAGGTCGAGACCGATCCTCTATGTGGGAATCTCTCCACTTTGCCCTCTGCACCCCCGTTGCTGTGCTCTCCTCCATGGCTCCAAAGCTCCCCCCTCCACCTCCCTCAGTCTCCTCCCACGAAGGGGCTTCCTAGTGTGTGACTTTTCCTCCTTCACAGTTCCCTCCCACTGGTGCAGGTGTTGTCCCTATTCTTTTGTCTCTGTTTTTTCTTTTTTTCTTTTGCCCTACCCAGGTATGTGGGGAGTTTCTTGACTTTTGGGAGGCCTGAGGTATTTGCCAGCATTCAGTAGGTGTTCTGTAGGAGTTTTTCCACAAGTAGATGTATTTGTGGTGTATCTGTGGGGAAGAAGGTGATCCCCACATCTTACTCTTCCACCATCTTCCCAGCACCTCTCTGGAGTTCCTTTAAGCAGCACTCTTAAACGCCCTCTCCTTGTGCACTAGGAAACAAAGAGTGAAGAAAAGTCTCCTGCCTCTTTGGCAGGTTCAGACTTTTCCCCGGACCGTGCTTTGCTTTTTTGAGATTTGCACATATTTCCCTTTTAAAAAAAATTGAAGGTTTGTGGAAAAACTGAGACAGGCAATACTTTTGTTGTCATTTTTCCAACAACATTTGCAGATTTTGTGTCTTTGTGTCACATTTTGGTAATTCTTGCAATATTTCAGATTTTTTCATTATTGTTATATTTGTTATTGTGATCCATAATAAGTGATATTTGATGTTATTATTGCAAAAAATATTGTGACTGACTGAAGATTTAGATGTTGGTTAGCACTTTTTAGCAATAAAGTACTTTGAAGTAATCTATATAAAATTTTTTAGACAATGCTAGTGTAAAAGTAAATTTTATATACTAAGAAACCAAAAAATTGTGTGACTCACTTTATTGCATTATTTGCTTTATTGCAGTGGTCTTGAACTGAGCCTGTAATACCTCTGAGGTATGCCTATTATATTTGACGTTTGTATGTTGAGCCATTTTTTCATTCCAGAAATAAACCACACTTGGCCATCTTTTTAATGCTATTGAACTCAGTTTTCTAGTATTTTGTAGTGGTTATTTTGTCTCCTTGTCATTGTGATGGTTTTCTTTGCTGTGGAAAAGATTTTATGTTTAATTAGGTCCATTTTGTTTAGTTTTAATTTTATTTGTTTCACCTTAGGAGATAGAGCCAAAAACTATTGTTACAATTTATGTCAAAGAGTGTTCTGCCTATATTCTCTTCTAGGAACTTTATAGCTTTCACTCATACATAGTTCTGTTGTACATTTTAAATTTGTTTTCATATATTGTGTGAGGAAATATTCTAATCTCGTTCTTTTACATATAGCTGCCCTGTTTTCCTGACAGCACTATTGAAGAGCCTGTCTTTTCTCCAGTGTATATTCTTGCCTCCTTTGTAGTAAATAAATTAACCGTATGTGCAGAGTTTTATTTCTGGGCTGTCTATTCTTTTCCATTGTTCTATATGTCTGTTTTTGCACCAGAACCAAGCTATTTTGATTACTCTAGCTTTCTAGTATAAACTAAAGTCTTGGATGATGATATCTCCAGCTTTGTTCCTTTATTTTTTTTCAAGATTCTCTGGCAATTTGGGGTATTTTGAGGTGCAATATGAATTTTAGGATTATCTATCCTAGTTCTGTGAAAAGTATCGTTGGTATTTTAATAAGGATGATAAGGATTGCATTAAATCTGTAGATTGCTTTGGATAGTATGGCTATTTGGACAATATTATTCTTCCAGTTAAAGAGCATGAGATGTCTTTCCATTTCCTTGTATCATCTTCCTTTAACTTAATCAGTATTTATAGTTTTCAGAGTGTAGGTCTTCTCCTCCTCGTCTAAGTTTATTCCTAGATATCTTTACATTCCTTGATGCGATTATAAACAAGATTTTTTAACTTTGTCTTTCTGATGGTTCATTATTAGTTTGTATTTTCAGTACATTAATATTCACATACTATATCTTCAGATTTCAGTATATTAATCTTGTATCCTGAAATTTTATTGAATTTGTTTAATAGTTCTAACAGTTTGGGGATAGAGACTTTAGGGTTTGCTATATAAAGTATCATAGCATCTGCAAATAGTGACAGTTTTATTTCTTCACTTCCAATTTGGATGCCTTTTATTTCTTTTCCCTGTCCATTTGTGGTGTCTAGGACTTAAAATAGAACAATTAAGAAGTGGTGATGACAATGAGAATAAAATTGTTC
The DNA here is from genome assembly GCA_036417435.1 of Inia geoffrensis. NCBI lineage: Eukaryota > Metazoa > Chordata > Mammalia > Artiodactyla > Iniidae > Inia > Inia geoffrensis. The sequence goes on from CM070921.1 coordinate 13,406,556, forward strand.
CTGAATCTAGAGGGAAGGCATTCAGTTTTTCATTATTCAGTTTAGCTGTAGGTTTGTTGTAAATGGCTGTTATTAAGTTGTCTGTTTCCTCTATACACACCTTGTTGAAAGTTTTTATTATGAATGTGTATTAAATTTTTTCAAATACTTTTTTTGTGTCACTTGATATATCATATGATTTTATCCTTTCTTTGGTTAATGTGATGTTTCAGATTGATTTGTGAATATTAAATCATCCTTGCATTCCTGGAATAAATCCCACTTGATCATGTTGTAAGATTCTTTTCATATATTGTAGCATTCAGTTTGCTAATATTTTGTTGAGGATTTTTGCATCTATATTCATCAAAGATATTGGTCTGTGATTTTTTTTTGTGGTATCTTTGTCTGACTTTGTATTCAGGTAATGGTGGCCTAGAATGAATTTGGAATAGTCTTCCATTTTTTGGAATTCTCTCAGAAGCTCTTCTTTGATTTGGTAGAATACCCCTGTGAAGGATTTCAGCCCTGAATTTTTGTTTGCTCAAAGTTTTTTCTTTTCTTTTTTAAATTACAAATTTAATTTAACTAATAGTCATTAGTCTGTTCAAATTGTTTCTTCTTGCTTGAGTCTTGGTAGATTGTATGGTTCTAGAAATTTGTCCATTGCATTTATGTGTCCAATTTGTTGTCATTTAACTGTTAGTGGTATTCTCTTATGATTTTTATATCTCTGTGCTGTTGGTTGTTATTTCTTCTCTCTAATTTCTTATTTTGCTTACTTGAGTCCTCTTTTCTTCTTGGTGAGCCCTGCTAAAGTTTTATCAGTTTTGTTATCGTTTAACAAAACCAGCCCTTTGTTTCATTGATATTTTATATTTTTTGACCTCTTATTTATTTTCTATCTGGTATTTATTATTTCGTTCCATCACTGACTTTGGGTTTTGTTCTTCTGTTTAATTCCTCTATGTGATAGGTTAAGTTGTTTATTTGAGAATTTTATTATTTCTTGAGGAAGACTTGTATTTCTGTAAACTTCCCTCTCAGAACTGCTTTTGCTGTATCCTATAGATTTTGGAGTTTTGTGTTTCCATTTTCATTTTTCTCAAGGTATTTTCTGACTTTGTCTTTGACTTCTTTATTGAATCATTGGTTTCTTAGTAGCATGTTGTTTAATATCCATGTGTGTGTGTTTTCTTATTTTTTAATTGATTTCTTGTTTCATAGCACTGTGGTCAGAAAAAATGGTTGGTATAATTTCTATCCTCCTAGATTTGTTGATATGTGTGCTGTGGTCCAGCCTGTGATCTGTCCTGGAGAATGTTCCAAGTGCTCTTGAAAAAAAATGAATATTCTGCTGATTTTGGATATAATGTCCTGTAGATATCTATTAGGTCCAACTGTGTCATAGAAGACCATGCTGTCTGTATTGATTTTCTGTCTAGATGATCTGTCCATTGATGTAAGTGAGGCATTAGAGTTCCCTATTCTTATAGTGTGATCAGTTTCTCCTTTTATATCTGTTAGTGTTTGCTTCATATATTTAGGTGCTCCTGTGTTGGGTGCATATTTCTTAATGAACATAATACCCCTTTTAGTATTGATGTTGTTATCATTATATAATGCCCCCTTTTTTATAACCTTTGTTTTAAATTCTATTTTGCTTGATATGAGTATTACCACCTCCAATTTCTGTCAAATCTGTTTGCACAAAATGTCTTTTCCAGCCTCTCTGTTTCAGTCCCTGTGTGTCTTTTGTTCTAAAGTGAACCTCTGTTAAACAGCATATAGATGGGTCTTTTTTTATCCAGCTAGCTACTTATGTCTTTTGCCTTTTGACTGAAGCAATTAGTCTATTGACATTTAAAGTAATTATTTATAGGTATGTACTTGCCATTGTTTTGCTTACTTTCCATTTGGTTTTGTAGTTCTTCTCTGTACAGTTTTAAATTCTTTTTATTTCTTCCTTTGTGGTTTGAAGATTTTCTCTAGTAGTATGCCTTTTTCTTTTCTTTTTAGTTTTTTGTATCTATGGTAGGTTTTTTAGCTGTGGTTACATGGGATGTATGTATGTTGATGTTTATATCTACTTATTTTAAACAGGTAGTCATTTAAGTTCAAACGAATTCTAAAAAATTTACACTTTTACCCCATTCTCCCACATTTTGTGTTTTTGAAGTCATAGAGCATGAATTTAACAGCTAGGTCATGTTCCTCATAGAGAGAGATGGACTTTGTTTTTTAGGCAAAGTAGGGACTGCTAAGAACATGGGGATAATGCAAGTAAACAATTAAAAGGCTCTGAAAAAGGAAGAGATTCAGGTTGTTGTATGAAAGAAAACAGGAATGTTCTAGTAATGCATGGGGAAAAGTGCCTTAATACTAAGAAAGATCATTTCTATGCAGAATGAGGAAGCCAGGGAAGTATGTCCTGTGTTCGTAAAATTAAAAATATAAGTTTAAGTGTGCTCTGTAGTGTGTAATACATCACTTGCCTTGTCTTTCGGATCAATAGTGAAAGTATTGCTACTGTGATAACCTTTGTTGCTTTGGTGGCAAATAGGTTTCAGATCGGAGCTAAAGAAGATAGATTTTGTCCCTTATTTTGGTAGACAGCCACAATGGTGATCAGAGGATAATAACAGGGAACAGAGAATATACCTTCAATAAAAGCAGAAAATAGTGCAGTGGTGATTTCAAAGTTTTAACTCCCTCAGAGATAACACATTCTTAAAAGTAATCCTGAATACATTAGCATGTGAAATGAGCCAATTTACTGACTTAAAAACAGTCCAGTTTAATTCCTTCTGTTTGTTAAACCTATGATTTCTCATAATGAATGAAAAACTATGTATACTAATCATAATATACCATTTTAAATGTGCCTACAGTTGCTAAAAATTCATGATACAAGGATTTTTAGTTATACACCACACATTTTTCCTTCAGAAATATGACTGGTTGTTCTAGATGCTGTGAATAATATAATTTGAGTTCATACCTGCAAGAAATCTAATAGATCAGGCATCCTTGACTTTCAGAAACTTTTTATAAGTACATTCAAATGTATGTGAATTTTATTCATAAATTGATATTCTTTCTATTATGCTTCTTAGTTTATCTGTATTTCATGTTTAACAAATGCAAAGGTATTGCACATGTCTAATACTTTAGGCTCTCCAGAATTAGTAGCTTCTTCATTTGGACTGTAATTGAATTAGTCTTTGATTACTTAAATTTTTTATTTTTTTAGTGTAGCAAAGTGTTAGTCTATGTTTCTTTAAATTTGAGTTCCAGAACCCACAAGGACTTTCTAAAACCAAACCTCACAAAGCAAGTATTTATTTAATCATTTACCTATTGTTAAAAGTATATTTTCAGGCTATGATTTATTTACTATACTTTGAAAAACAGTAAGTACATCAAGTAACTTATTTTAAAATAGAACCATTGGGCTTTCCTGGTGGTGCAGTGGTTGGGATTGTGCCTGCTGATGCAGGGTACACGGGTTCATGCCCCAGTCCAGGAAGATCCCACATGCCACGGAGTGTCTAGGCCCATGAGCCATGGCCACTGAGCCTGCATGTCCGGAGCCTGTGTTCTGCAACAGGAGAGGCCACAACAGTGAGAGGCCTGTATACTGCAAAATAAATAAATAAATATATAATAAAATAGAACCATCAACTAAATTTTTTTCCACATTTTTTCTCCTTAATTCATAAAAAAAAAAACCTTAAGATATCAACATTCATATTGTGATTCCTATATCAGCATTATAACATATTATATCGACTTTCTATAAAAAAAGTTTAAGATTTTTCTACTTAACAGTTTTCAAAGTGATGCAGTAATTTGGGACATGAAGCAATGTGCATTTCTTAGGATGTTTGGGTTTTGCTTCCTATTCCATATGTGTAAATTGTAGAGAAATTGCAAAGTAGCACCTAACAAGAGGAAAATCCCATTGACTAAAGATGGAATCTTTTGGGTAAAAATCATTCCACATTTATGGAAGAATAAAAGAATAGTAGAATCAAAAATTGAAAATCTGTCCTTCTGAGAGAAGTTCTGTTCAACTCTATCTTTTACAATGTGGACTCTTGGGGTTCAGAGGTGTTGTTTGAATGTCTTGTCTAAAGACCTTCAGAGTTAGAACCACTAGGACTATACCTATCCACTCCTTATTCTATTTTGGCAGCCTACTTAATATCCTTTTCTCAGCAGTAGCAATACCTGGTGGACAGTATATGAAATATTTATGTTGTTCCTTGTTTAAAAGTATAAAATAATATGCAATAATGAAAAATATTTCAATGTCACCTGAACTTTTAGAGCCAACTGTATTCCTTTAATCATTAATTGTATATTACATTTAGCTTTTGTGACTTTAGGTGACTATAAAGGATGAGTAGGTACAGGAAAAACGGCATTATAAATTATGTAATAATAGGTGATTCATTTCTCTAAACTTGTTTAGCTGACAAGCTAAATGAAAAGCATCTTTATACTGCTGTGACTCCAAAAACAATGAATTGGGCTGAGAACTGAACATTATATATTAATGAAGTAACCTCACAAAATACGGCCCCAATCTTTTACTAGCAGCAAACTAATGTGAATTACTTGTATTTTATGAAACATTAATTACATGTATGTTTGATATGAGTTAATAAAAACAGGTGTTGACTTGTATTTCAGGGCCATCAAGAAATGGGGACCTGGATTGTGTTTGCTTGCTTTCTGGGAGCAGCGTTTGCTATGCCTGTGGGTATAAAGCAATGCCTAATTCCACAAGCTTGGAAACAAACATTTGCCACACATTTGGTAAACTTCAGGGTTTACAACAGGGTCAGATGTCCTCAAATGTCTCTGTGTTTAAGAAACTCTTTGAAGAGCTACTTATAAAAATACAGATTCCCAGATGCCTCTGCCAAAGATTCTGATTCAGTATAGCTGGGGTGGGGCCCAGTGTTCTGCATTTTAACAAGCACGCAGGAGATTCTATTGAAACAGCTTGTAAATATCATTACCCATCTCTAGCTGGAAGAAATTTTGGAAGAGACTCTTGAAAGGCCTTCAGAGTAAGTAGTTAATCAGCCTTAGATATATATACAAAAATACCAGTTTTACATGAAATCCAATTTCTTACACGTCTGTAAATATTTTCCTGCCCTCCAAACTACACTGCTCTTATCTTTCAGAGGGTTAGATTTCTGTGTTAGGAATTCCCTTCTTGAACAACCTCCCTGTTCTCAGAGTCCTCATCTTTTCGTGCATGTGCACATGACTTACATGTTGTTGTCCAGAATCTTACCTATGCCCAATACATAAGCATATAGTTCACAGTCAAATGTACCAAGGATGAGGAAGTCTGAACAATTCTTTGTAAACATATGTAGCTAAGGTCAGAGAGGTTAGATCACATGTCAGCAAAGCAGGCTCCATTTGCTTTCAGAGGCCAGTAAATCTTGAATATCTATTTTTCTTTTCTCTCACACCCACAAGACCAAGATTCTGTGCTCTGCCTTCCTGAAATCCTGCATTGTGTCAATTCCTAATCCCCTGAGGGCCCGCACATTACAAAACCAGTCCTTTATCTCCTCTTCAATTTAACACTCCTACTCTCTGAAGATTTATATCCAGAATATAGGGGAAAGGCAATTAGCTGACTATAATAATTCACACTCAGATGAGAGGAGTAAACCCTCTTATGAAATATGAGCATTTCAAGAGAATAGAGCCTTAATCAACTTGCTGGCTGAGGAGGATGATCTGCATGATTCTCTCTCCTCGCCATCTTCCCAACACCAGGGCCAAACAGAATTCCACAATGCAGACATCAAAAACTTGGCCTCCACTTTTGACAAGACAGACAGTCCTGGTTTAGACAATTATTCAGGTTGTTTTTAATTTTGGACTTTTAATTTTTTCTGCTATAAGGACATTGACAATATTTTTTTTAAAAAGCCTAAGCTTCATAAATAGACTGTTTCATTTTTCATGGGATTTAGAATGTTTCCACTTTACCACACCCATCTTGTTTTCACATTCATCAAGGTATCACACAGAGTTTTTTGTTGTTGTTGCTATGTTATTTACTTTGCATGCAAATTATGAGTAATCTCTTTTGTACTTAAACACTTATCAATCTCCTGATCTATAAGGGAAGGTTTGTGAGACAGTTCTCTTCTTCTTGGTATTTTATAATTGTATAAGAGAAACATATTGCTCTTCCCAACATGGAGTGAATTTCATCAAGAAATGAAATGATGGGTGAGATAGAGTAGGATTAATTGACAAACGTTTATGGAGGGGTGTCTGAATATTACTGGAAGATAAATGTGTGCTGCTTTCTGCCCCCAGGTTATTTAGTTCTGGACCTCTTTAAAATAAGAGGGCTCCTCTCCTACACAACGTACATGTTCAAAATAAAAGCAGACCTCAAATATATTCTGTACTGTACAGATTTTTAAAAAGTAGCTTCATTCTCTCTTAATGTGAAAATTGCATACTGACAATATATTTCTCTCTCTCTCTCTCTCTGTCTCTCTCTCTCTCTCTCTCTCTCTCTCTCTCTCTCTCTCTCTCCTTTTTCTCCCTCTCCCTCATTCTTTTTCTTCTCCTTTCCCCCTACCTATAAAAGCTACCACCTCATCCTGGGCATCCTGGTTATATCAACTTCAGTATGAGGTAATTTTTCTTTTTATTAATTTTGACCATTGTTTGAGTTAACAATGCACTGGGCTCTGTAAAGAATAGTGTGTTGATTCTTCATTCAAGACGTTTCTCAGTCCCACTTTTTCAGTTCTCACTACGAGCTTCCTGGATTAAGCCCTGATGGGTCACCTCAAGCCTGTATTACCCCAGAACACTCCTACCTGGACTCTCTGACTCAGTTTCTCCTCTTTATATGGCTATAACCTTTATCCATCATGAACTACCACATAGGGGACTGCACAGTAGAGCAGAAATGAACTCTGGCTGAACAACTTTGTTCTGTACCAGCCTGTGAAACATGGGGAATCAGGTAAGATGTTATTTAAGATCCTTTACAGTTGGAAAACTCCTAATTCTAAGGTGTTCATACTCTATGCATCTCCGTCATTTATCTTTACTGAAATATTAGTGACCAGGTGGTCTGTGAGACATTCTGCAGAGCAATGGAAAGCATGAGATTTCTGGAAATCTGGTTTGAGGCACTCCTCAATCCCATACTAACCATGTGACCTTGGGCAATCATTTTCTCTCTATAGAACTTTGGTTTCTTCATCTGGAAAGGGAAATAATCATAATACACTTAAAAATATTGTTTGGGGAGCAACATAGTTAAGCAATATAAAAGGTGCTTTGTTAAATATAACTTGAACAAGGTTAAGAATTGTTCATTGTATTGATATCAGATGCTGTACTACTACATGAAGGAGTCCCTGGGCCTGACGTGAACTGAATACATACTGTTTAGAAAGGAAGAAAACTCTTCCTTCTTTCATAAGTTCAAATGACAATCTATGAGCTTGTTTACTCATACAAACCAAAGAAAACTGTCAAAAAAATTTGAGGCAAGATTTTCTGTTAAACGTTAAAAAGTTGACATATTTGACCTGAAAACCTGTGTTTCTAGGTTGAAGGACAGTGTTTCTGCCTCCTTAATCTTTTTTATTGTGACATCAAATCAAAAAAGTATATAACTAATGTTATATGACATTAATTTTCCATTTTGTTTTTCTCTTGCAAAGAAGAGCAGGAACAAGGGAATTAAACAGACTTACTACTTTTGTAACCTCTGTCAAGCTCATGTACCTCTTTAACTCTCCATGACTTTGCCTGTGAAAGTGAGGGTGAAGATACTTGCCTCAGAATTTGTGAGAAAACATGAAAAATGTGTGTCATGGTTGTAAGGTAGAGCCTCACACATAGGAAGTACCTGACAAATGTTTACCTTATTCTTTCTTCCATAGAGCTCATATTTTTAGGTTGGCTTTATTGACAGGACTGCATTAGTGAGTCCTTGTTTCACGTAACTAAATTAAAACAAATGTATTCCAATGTCTTTTTCTTCTAAGGTGCTCACCCCTCTGAAGTGGTACCAGAACATAATAAGACACCCGGTATATAGATGTTTTTGTTCTTTATTCCCTTAAAATATTAAGCATGCATTTCAATTCCCTTTTAAGTGAGGTAACATATCTATGCCACATATAGACACTAATGGGAAATCTATTTGTAAAAGGTCATATCTGTATACACAGTTAGAAATTCTTGAACAGAAAAAAATGAATAAGTGTTAATATTGTCACAATGACAAAGAAAACATTGCTGCTTCTTCAGCTGGAAGTGTTGACTGAAAAAAAATGCAGAACATGAGTGTGAGTTAATTTTTATTTGGGACAAGGTGAGAACTATAGCCCAGGAGACACATTTCAAATGGCCCTGAGAAACTGCTCCAAAGAGGTAGGGGGGAAGGTCAGTATATATGTGATTTTGGTGAAGGAGGAGTACATGAAATCAAGCACATAGTTTTTGCAGAGGGTTGCTGCTAGTCACGAGGGGCAGACATGAAGGATTTTAATACTTTTCTAGATATGAGGAGATTGAAGAATTGGGCTCATAAAATTTTCTCCTGAAAATAGCTTACCATCTGAAAACCTGTTCTGCCAGTTTTTCTCAGAGCACAGAGTGGCTCATTCCTGATCTCCACCCTGAACTTCTTGCAGGGGGTGTTGAATGTCAGAAGCTGCAGTGGCTCATAATTTAATCCTTGTAGAATCAGATGGCAAGTGACAATTTGTAGGTGACAGATGTCAATGGAGCTGATGGTAAACCTCTTTGTTTCTCACCATTACCCCTCCTACAGTTACAAACACATGGGTAGCTAGCTGCACCACCAAATCATTCCCATGGTATCCCAGCAGGCTGCCTTGCAGCCTCATCACCACTTCCCCATGATGTCAACCCAGCAGCCTGTGGTCCCCCAGCAAACCATGATTCCAGTTCCTGGCCAGCACTTCATGACTCAAAGCCAACCCCACCAGCCACACCTCCCTGTGCCCTCCCAGCAGTGGATCCAGCCACAGGCTTACCCACCCCTGCTTCCCCAGCTGCCTCTGCCTCCGATGTTCCCTATGTAGCCCCTGTTCCCCAGGCTTCCGAACCTGCCTCTGGAGGCTTGGCCCGCAAAAGACAAGACCAAGTGGGACGAGGTGGTGAGTACACCATGAAGTCTCTGCAACACCTATGAAAATGGTAAAACAAAACTGGCCCCAAGAATTCTAAATTCCCACACAATCCAAGGCCTAGAGTTTCAGTAGTTATAGTTCAATAATTCTTAACCTTACATGCATTGTAACTTTATATTATAAATGAACTTGTTAATCTATGTGACATTTATTGTGGGATAAAAATCTACAATTACTTTGAACTCTAGCTATAATATGAATTACTGTAACGCATTCATTTTAAGGACAACAGTTCTCCTTATCTTTCAATAATTTGACTAGCAATAGTGGTCTACCATTACACAGAAATATATAAAAAGAATATTTTGGGGTTTGAGGAGATGCATATGTTAAACAGCTTAAAAAATGATAGTTGGGGGCTTCCCTGGTGGTGCAGTGGTTGAGAGTCCGCCTGCCAATGCAGGGGACATGGGTTTGTGCCCCCATCCAGGAAGATCCCACATGCTGTGGAGTGGCTAGACCTGTGAGCCATGGCTGCTGGGACAGTACATCCAGAGCCTGTGCTCCGCAATGGGAAAGGCCACAACAGTAAGAGACACGCCTACTGCAAAAAAAAAAAAAGATAGTTGGAAAAACTCTTTAAAGATATAAATGAGGAGTTGTGGAAGATGGCGGAAGTGTGAGATGTGGAGATCAGCTTCCTCCCCACAGTTACATCAGTAATACATCTACATGTGGAACAATTCCTACAGAACACATACTGAATGCTGGCAGAAGACCTCAGGCCTCCCAAAAGGCAAGAAACTCCCCACGTACCTGGGTACGGCAAAAGAAAAAAGAATAAACAGAGACAAAAGGATAGGGATGGGACTTGCACCAGTGGGAGGGAGCCATGAAGGAGGATAGGCTTCCACACACTAGGAAGATGCTTCATGGGCGGAGACTGTGGGTGGCAGAGGGGGAAAGCTTTGGAGCCACGGAGGAGAGTGTAGCAAACAAGAGGCCTGTGTGCAAGCGCAGCTCACTATCCACACATCCCCTCCTGGGAAGCTGTGCAACCAGCCACTGCCAGGGTCCCGTGATTCAGGGACAACTTCCACAGGAGAATGCATGGTGTGTCTATGGCTAGTGCAACGACATGCTGACCTCTGCCACTGCAGGCTTTCCCCAAATCCAAACCCCTCCCTCCCCCTGGCCTGGGAGTGAACCAGAGCCCCCGAATCAGCTGTTCCTTTACCCCATCCTGTCTGAGTGAACAACAGATACCCTCAGGCGACCTATATGCAGAGGTGGGGCCACATCCAAAGCTAAACCCTGGGAACTGTGCAAAGAAAGAAGAAAAAGGGAAATCTGTCCCAGCAGCCTCAGAAGCAGTGGAGTAAATCTCCACAAACAATTTGATGTAAACTGCATCTGCAGAATACCTGAATATACAACGAATCATCCCAAATTGAGGAGATGGACTTTAAGAACAAGATATATTATTTTTTCCACTTTTCCTCTTTTTCTGAGTGTGTATGTGTATGCTTCTGTGTGAGATTTTGTCTGTAGCTTTGCTTTCACAATTTGTCCTAGGGTTTGGTCCATCCATTTTATTGTTTTTTTGTTTGTTTGTTTGTTTTGTTTTTTTACTTAAAAATTTTATTCTTAATCATTTTTTCTTTCTTATTTTAATAATATCTTTTTTCACTTACTTTTTAATATTATATTTTATCTTTCTTTTTCTTCCTTCCGTCCTTCCTTCCTTCCTTCCTTCCTTCCTTCCTTCCTTCCTTTCTTTCTTCTTTCTTCTTTCTTTCTTTCTTTCTTTCTTTCTTTCTTTCTTTCTTTCTTTCTTTCTTTCTTTCTTTCTTTCTTTCTTTCTTTCTCTCTTTCTTTCTTTCTTTCTTTCTATATTTTCTCCCTTTTATTCTGAGCTGTGTGGATGAAAGGCTCTTGGTGCTCCAGGCAAGAGTCACTGCTGTGCCTCTGAGGTGGGAGAGCCAACTTAAAGACACTGGTCCACGAAAAACATCCAGGTTAATGTAATGTCAAATGGTGAATATCTCCCAGAGATTTCTATCTCAACACCAAGACCCAGGTTCACTCAACAACCATCAAGCTACAGTGCTGGACACCCTATGCCAAACAACTAGCAACACAGGAACACAACACCACCTATTAGCAGAGAGCCTGCTTAAAATCATAATAAGTCCACAGACACCCCAAAACACACCACCAGATGTGAATGTGTCCACCAGAAAGACAAGGTCCCGCCTCATCCACCAGAACACGGACACTACTCCCCTCCATCAGGAAGCCGACACAACCCACTGAATCAACCATAGCCACTGGGGGCAGGCACCAAAAGCAACGCGAACTATGAACCTGCAGCCTGCAAAAAGGAGACCCCAAACACAGTAAGATAAGCAAAATGGGAAGACAGAAAAATATAGCAGATGAAGGAGCAAGATAAAACCCCACCAGACCAAACAAATAAAGGGGAAATAGGTAGTATACCTGAAAAAGAGTTCAGAATAAGGAGAGTAAATGTGATCCAAAATCTTGGAAATAGAATAGAGAAAATGCTACAAACATTTAACAAGAATGTAGGAGAACTAAAGAGGAAACAAGCAACAATGAACAGCACAATAAATGAAATTAAGAATACTCTAGAAGGGATCAGTAGCAGAATAACTGAGGCCCAAGAAAGAATGAGTGACCTGGAAGATAAAATAGTGGAAATAACTACGACAGAGCAGAATAAAGAAAAAAGAAAGAAAAGAACTGAGAACAGTCACAGAGACCTCTGGGACAACATTAAAATCACCAACATCAGAATTATAGGGGTCCCAGAAGATGAAGAGAAAAAGAAAGGGACTGGGAAAATATTTGAAGAGATTATAATTGAAAACTTCCCTAATATGGGAAAGGAAATAGTCAATCAAATACAGGAAGCACAGAGAACCCCATGCAGGATAAATCCAAGGAGAAACATGCCAAGACACATATTAATCAAAGTATCAATAATTAAATACAAAGAAAAAATATATATATATTTTGCGATATGCGAGCCTCTCACTGTTGTGACCTCTTCCGTTGTGGAGCACAGGCTCTGGACGCACAGGTTCAGTGACCAGAGCTCATGGGCCTAGCTGCTCTGTGGATTTGGGATCTTCCCAGACCGGGGTATGAACCTGTGTCCCCTGCATCAGCAGGTGCTCTCAACCACTGTGCCATCAGGAGAGTCCCATAGAAAATATATTAAAAGCATCAAGGGAAAAGCAACAAATAACACACAAGAGAATACACATAAAGTTAGCAGCTGAACTTTCACCAGTAACTCTGCAAGCCATAAGGGAGTGGCAGGACATACTTAAAGTGATGAAGGAGATAAATGTACAACGAACATTACCCAGCAAGGATCTCACTCAGATTTGATCAAGAAATAAAAACCTTTACAGACAAGAAAAAGTGAGAAATTCAGCACCACCACACGAACTTTACAAAAAATACTAAAGGAATTCTCTAGGCAAGGAACACAAGAGAAGGAAAAGACCAACAATAATAAAAAAACAAAATGCAAATAGGAACATACATATCAATAATTACCTTAAGTGTAAATGGATTAAATGCTCCCACTTAAAGACACAGATTGTCTTAATAGATACAAGAAAAAGACTAATATATAAGTTGTCTACAAGAGACCCACTTCAGAAGTAGGGGCACATACAGACTGAAAGGGGATGGAAAAAGATATTCCATGCAACTGGAAATCAAAAAAAAAAAAAAAATTATCATATCAGACAAAATAAACTTTAAAATAAAGACTATTACAGAAGACAAGAAGGACACTACATAATCAAGAGATCGATCCAAGAAGAAGAAATAAATATTATAAATATTTATGCACCCAATGTAGGAGCACCTCAATACATAAGGAAAATTATAACAGCCATAAAAAGAGAAAATGACAGTAACACAATCATACTAGGGGATTTTAACACCTTACTTTCACCAATGAACAGATCATCCAAAATGAAAATAATGAAACACAAGCTTTAAATGATACATTAAACAAGATGGATTTAATTTATATTTACTGGACATTCAATTAAAAAAATAAACAGAATACACATTTTTCTCAAGTGCTAATGAAATATTCTCCAGGATAGAACATATCTTGGGACAAGCCTTAGTAAATCAAGTCTTTGTAAATTTAAGAAAATTGAAATGGTATCAAGTAACTTTTCCGACCACAATGCTATGAGACTAGATATCAATTACAGGAAAAGATCTGAAAAAAATACAAACACATGGAGGTTAAACAATACACTACTTAACAATGAAGTGATCACTGAAGAAATGAAAGAGGAAATTTAAAAATACCTAAAAACAAATTACAATGGAGACACAACGCCCCAAATCCTATGGAATGCAGCAAAAGTTCTAAGAGGGAAGTTTGTAGCAATACAATCCTACCTTAACAAACAGGAAACATCTCTAATAAACAACCTAACTTTGCACATAAAGCAATTACAGAAAGTAGAACAGAAAACCACTGAAAATAAGCAGAAGGAAGGAAATCATAAAGTTCAGATCAGAAATAAATGAAAAAGAAATTAAGGAAATGATAGCAAAGATCAAAAACACGAAAGGCTGTTTCTTTGAGAAAATAAAATTGAAAAACCATTAGCCTGACTCATCAGGGAAAAAAAGGGAGAAGACTCAAATCAATAGAATTAGAAATGAAAAATAGGAAGTAACAGCTGACACTGCAGAAATACAAAAGATCATGTGAGATTACCACAAGCAACTCTATGCCAATAAAATGCAAAACCTGGAAGAAATGAGCAAATTCTTAGAAATGCACAACTGCTGAGACTGTACCAGGAAGAAATAGAAAATATGAACAGACAAATCACAAGCACTGATATTGAAACTGTGATTAATAATCTTCCAACAAACAAAAGCCCAGGACCAGATGACTTCACAGGTGAATTCTATCAAACATTTAGAGAAGAGCTAACACGTATCCTTATCAAAGTCTTTGAAGATATAGCAGAGAGAGGAACACTCCAAAATTCATTCTATGACACCGCCATAACCCAGACACCAAAACAGGACAAGGATGTCAAAAAGATAGAAAACTACACACAAATATCACTGATGAACATAGATGCAGAAATCCTCAACAAAATACTAGCCAACAGAATCCAACAGCAAATTAAAAGGATCATGCACCATTATCTAGTAGGCTTTATTCCAATAATGCAAGGATACTTCAATATATGCAAATCAATAAATGTGGTACACCATGTTAACAATTTGTAGGAGAAAAACCATATGATCACCTCAGTAGATGCAGAGAAAACTTGACAAAATTCAACACCGATTTTTGATTTAAAATAAAAAACCCTGCAGAAAGTAGGCATAGAGGGGAATTTCCTCAACATCATAAAGGCTGTATATTACAAACCCACAGCCAACATCATCCTCAATGGTGAAAAACTAAAACCATTTCCACTAATATCAGGAATAAGACAAGATTGTCCACTCTCACCACTGTTATTCAACATAGTTTTGGAAGTTGTAGCAATCAGAGAAGAAAAAGAAATAAAAGGAATCTAAGTCATAAAAGAAGAAGTAAAGCTGTCAGGGTTTGCAGAAGACATGATACTATACATAGAGAATCCTAAAGGTGCTACCAGAATACTACTAGAGTGAATCAATCAATTTGGTAAAGTAGCAGGATACAAAATTAATGCACAGAAATATCTGGCATTATATACACTAATGATGAAAAATATGAAAGTGAAATTATGAAAACTCTCCCATTTACCATTGCAGCAAAAAAATAAATATCTAGGAATAAACACATTTAAGGAGACACAATACCTGTATGCAGAAAATTATGACACTGATGAAAGAAATCAAAGATGATACAAACAGAGAGATATACCATATTCTTGGATTGGAAGAAGCAACATTGTGAAAATGACTCTACAACCCATAGCCATCTACTCATTCAAAGCAATCCCTATCAAAGTACCAGTACCATTTTTCACAGAACTAGAACAAATAATTTCACATTTTGTATAGAAACAAAATAGACCTCGGATAGCCAAAGCCATCTTGCTAACAAAAAATGAAGCTGGAGGAGTCAGGTTCTTTAACTTCAGACTATACTACAAATATACACTAATGAAGACAGTATGCTACTGGCACAAAAACAGAAATATAGACTAATGCAACAGGACAGAAGGCTCACAGATGAACTCATACACATATGGTAACCTTGTTTTGATAAAGGAAGCAATAATATACAGTCGAGAAAAGACAGCGTATTCAAAAAGTGGTGCTGGGAAAGCTTGACAGGTATATATAAAAGTATGAGATTAGAACCCTCGCTAACACCATAAATAAGCTCAAAATTGATTAAAGACCTAAATGTAAGGCCAGAAACTATCAAATTCTCAGAGGAAAACCTAGGCAAAACACTATGACAGGAATCACTACGAGATCCTTTTTAATCCACCTTCTAGAGAAATGGAAATAAAAACAAAAATAAACAAATGGTACCTATTGAAACTTAAAAGCTTCTGCACAACAAAGGAAACCATAAACAAGACCTAAAGACAACCCTCAGAATGGGAGAAAATATTTGCAACTGAATCAACTGACGAAGCATTAATCGCCAAAACTTACAAGCAGCCCATGCAGCTCAAAAACAAACAAACAAAAAGAACAATCTAAAAAAGGGCAGGAGACCTAAATAGACATTTCTCCAAAGAAGATACAGATTGCCAACAAACGCATGAAGCAATGCTCAATATCATTAATTATTAGAGAAATGCAAATTAAAACTACAATGAGATATCATCTCACACCTGTCAGAATGGCAGTCATCAAAAAATCTAGAAACAATAAATGCTGGACAGGGTGTAGAGAAAAGGGAAAACTCTTGCAGTGCTGCTGGGAATGTATATTGATGCAGCAAATATGGAGAACATTATGGAGGCTCCTTAAAAAGCTACAAATAGAACAATCATATGACCCAGCAATCCAACTACTGGGCATATACCCTGAGAAAAACATACTTCAAAAAGAGTCATGTACCAAAATGTTCACTGCAGCTCTATTTACCCTAGCCAGGAGATGGAAGCAACGTAAGTGACCATCATTGGATGAACGCATAAAGAAGATGAGGAACATATATACAATGGAATATTACTAAGCCGTGAAAAGAAACAAAATTGAGTTATTTGTAGTGAGGTGGATGGACATAGATCTGTCATACAGAGTGAAGTAAGTCAGAAAGAGAAAGACAAATACTGTATGCTAACATATATATATGGAATCTAAGGGAAAAAAAGGTCATAAAGAACATAGGGGTAAGACAGGAATTGAGACACAGACAATACTACACAGTGGGCTTGAGGATGTGCAGAAGGGGAAGTGTAGGCTGTGACAAAGTGGGAGAGTGGGATAGAAGTGTATACACTACCAAATGTAAAATAGATAGCTAGTGGGATGCAGCTGCATAGCATAGGGAGATCAGCTTGCTGTTTTGTGACCACCTACAGGGTAGGACAGGGAGTGTGGTAGGGAGGGTGATGCAAGAGGAAAAAGATATGAGAACATGTGGATATGTATAAGTGATTCACTTTGTTATGAAACAGAATCTAACCATTGTAAAGGAATTATATTCTAAAAAAGATGATAATTTTTTTCTTAATACTTATTTTTTATTTTAATAAAGTTATTTTATTTTATCTTACTCAATTTTATTTTATCATCTTTCTTTCCTTCTACTTTTGTCCGTTTTATTCTAGGCCATGTGGATAAAAGGCTCTTGGTGTTCCAGGAGTCACTGCTGTGCCTGAGATGGGAGAGAAAAATTGAGGACACTGGTCCACAAGAGACTTCCCAGCTCCACCTAATATCAAACAGAGTAAATCTCCCAAGATCTCCTGCTCAACAACAAGACCCAGCTTCACTCAAAGACCAGCAAGCTACACTGCTGGGCACCCTATGCCAAACAACAAACAAGACAGGAACACAACACCACTCATTAACAGATAGACTGCCTAAAATCTTAATAAGGCCATACACACCCCCAAAAAAACAACCAGACGTGGAACTGCCCACCACAAAGACAAAATCAGCCTCATCCACCAGAACACAGAGACTAGTCCCCTCAACTAGGAAGCCAATACAACCCACTGAAGCAACATCAGGCACTGGGGACAGACACCAAAAACAACAGGAAATATGAAGCTGTAGACTGCAAAAAGGATACTGCAAACACAGTAAGTAAGCAAAATAAGAAGACAGAAAAACACAGAGCTGCTGAAGGAGAAAGTTAAAAGCCTACCAGGCATAACAAATGAAGAGGAAATAGGTAGTCTACCTGAAAAAGAATTCAGGATAATGATAGTAAAGATGATCCAAAATCGTGGAAATAGAATAAAGAAAATGCAAGACACATTTAACAAGGACCTAGAAGAACTAAAGAGGAAACAAGCAACAATGAACAACACAATAAATGAAGTTAAAAATGCTCTAGAAAGGATCAATGACAGAATAACTGTGGCAGAAGCAGAGATAAGTGACCTGGAGGATAAAATAGTGTAAATAACTACTGCAGAGCAGAAAAAAGAAAAAAAACAATGAAAAGAACTGAAGACAGTCTCAGAGGCTTCTGTGAGAAAATTAAAATCACCAAGATAAAATTATAGGGGTCCCAGAAGAAGAAGAGAATAAGAAAGGGACTGAGAAAATATTTGAAGAGATTATAGTTGAAAATTTCCGTAATACGGGAAAGGAAATAATTAAACAAGTCTAGGGAGCACAGAGAGTCCCACACAGGATAAGTCCAAGGAGAAACACGCCAAGACACATATTAATCAAACTATCAAAAATTAAGTACAAAGAAAACATATTAAATGCAACAAAGGAAAACAACAAATAACACACAAGGGAATCCCCATAAGGTTAACAGCTGAACATTCAGCATAATCTCTGCAAGCAGAAGGGAGTGGCAGGACATATTTACAGTGATAAAGGAGAAAAACCTACAACCAAGATTACTCCAACCAGCAAGGATCTCATTCATATTTCATGTTGAAAGGAAAATTTTTACAGACAAGCATTAGATGAGAGACGTCAGCACCACCAAATCAAATTCACAAGAAATGCTAAACGAACTTCTCTAGACAAGAAACACAAAACAAGAAAACACCTACAATCACAAACCCTAAACACTTAAGAAAATGGGAATAGGAACATACACATGATCATTACCTTAAATATAAATGGGTTAAACACTCCCACCAAAAGATACAGACTGGCCGAATGGATTCAAAAAGGAGACCAATATATATGTTGTCTACAAGAGACTGACTTAAGACCTAGGGTCACATACAGACTGAAAGTGAGGGGACGGAAAAAGATATTCCATTCAAGTGGAAATCAAAAGAAACTTGCAGTAGCAACTCTCATTTCAGAAAAAAATAGATTTTAAAATAAAGACTATTACAAGAGACAAAGAAGGACACTACATAATGATCAATGGATCAATCCAAGATGAAGATATAGCAATTGCAAATATTTATGTACCCAACATAGGAGCACCTCAATACATAAGGCAAATACTAACAACCTTAAAAAGGGTAATTGACAGCAACACAATCATAGTAGGGGACTTTAACACCCCACTTTCTCCAATGGACAGATCATCCAAAATGAAAATTAATGAGGAAACACAAGCTTTAAATGATACAATAATAAGAAGGATTTAATTGTAATTTATAGGACGTTCCATCCAAAACCAACAGAATACACATTTTTTTCAAGTGGTCGTATAAGATGCTCCAGGATAGGTCATATCTTGGGTCACAAATTAAGCCTGGTAAATTTAAGAAAATTGAAATCATATCAAGTATCTTTTCTGACCACAATGCTATGAAAGTAGATATCTATTACAGGAAAAGATGTGTCAAAAATACAAACATATGGAGGCTAAACAATGCATTATTTAATAAACAAGTGATCACTGAAGAAACAAAGGGGGAAATCAAAAAATACCTAGAAACAAATTACAGTGGAGACACAGCAATGCAAAACTTATGAGATGCAGCAAAAGAGGTTCTAAGATGAAGTTTACAGCAATAAAATGCCACCTGAAGAAACAGTAAATATCTCAAATAAGCAACATAAATTTGCATCTAAACCAATTATAGATAGAAGAACAAAAAAAACCCGAAGTTAGCAGAAGGAAGGAAATCATAAAGATCAGACCAGAAATAAAAAGAAATGAAGGAAATAATAGCAAATATCAATAACACTGAAAGCCGGTTCCTTGAGAAGATAAACAATGTTGCAAACCCATTAGCCAAACTCATCAAGAAAAAAAGGGAGAAAACTCAAATCAATAGAAATAGAAATGAAAAGTGAAAAATAACAACTGACACACAGAAAAACAAAATATCATGAGAGATTACAACAAGCAAATTTATGCCAATAAAATGGACAACCTGGAAGAAATGGAAAGATTCTTAGAAATGCACAACATGCTGAGACTGAACCAGGAAGGAATACAAAATATGAAGAGTCCAGTAACAAGCACTGAAATTGAAACTGTGATTAAAAATCTTCCAACAATCAAAAGCCCAGGACCAGATGGCTTCACAGGCGAATTCTATCAAACATTTAGAGAAGAGCTAACAGCTATCCTTCTCAAACACTTCTAAAATATACCAGAGAGAGGAACACTCCCAAACTCATTCTACAAAGCCACCATCACCCTACTACCAAAACCAGACAAAGATATCACAAAGAAAGAAAACTACACACCAATATCAGTGATAAACATAGATGTAAAAATCCCAAAAAAATACTAGCAAAAAATTCGACAGCACATTAAAAGGATCATACACCATGACCAAGTGGGGTTTCTTCCAGGAATGGAAGGAAACTCTACTATAGGCAAAGCAATCAACGTGATACACCATATTAACAAACTGAAGGAGAAACACCATATGATCATCTCAATAGATGCAGGAAAATCTTTCAACAAAATTCAACACCCATTTATGATAAAACCCAGGAAAAAGAAGGCATAGAGGGAACATTCCTCAACATAATAAAGGTCATATATGACAAACAAACAGCCAGCATCATCCTCAATGATGAAAAACTAAAACGGTTTCCACGTTTCAGAAGCAAGACTTGGCTGGCCACTCTCAGCAATATTATTCAACATAGATTTGGTAGTTGTAGCAACAGCAATCACAGAAGAAAAAGAAATAAAAGCCATCCAAATTGGTAAAGAAGAAATAAATCTGTCACTGCACAGGATATGATAATGCAAATAGAGAATCCTAAAGATGCTACCTGAAAATTACTAGAGCTAATCAATGAATTTGGTAAAGTAGCAAGATGCAAAATTAATGCACAGAAATCTCTGACATTCTTATACTCTAATTATGAAAGATCTGAAAGTGAAATTATGAAAAGACACCGATATACCATTGCAACAAAACAAATGATATATCTAGGAATAAACCTACCTAAGGACACAAAAGAAATGTATGCAGAAAATTATGACACTGATGAAAGTAATTATAGATGACACAAATAGGTGGAGCAGTATACCATAACTTTGGATTGGAAGAATCAACCTTGTGAAAATTACTCTATGAACCAAAGCAATATACACATTCAATGCAATCCCTATCAAACTACCACTGGCATTTTAAACAGAACTAGAACAAAATGTTTCATAATGTGTATGGAAACACAAAAGACACTGAATAGCCAAAGCAATATTGAGAAAGAAAAATGGAGATGGAGGAATCAGTTTCCCCGACTTCTGACTATACTACGAAGCTACAGTAATCAAGACAGTAACTTACTGGCCCCCAAATGGAAATATACATAAATGGAACAGGATAGAAAGCCCAGAGATAAACCCACACACAAATGTTCACCTTATCTTTGATAAACGAAGAAAGGATATACACTGTAGAAAAGACAGCCTTTTCAATGAGTGGTGCTGGGGACACTGGACAGGTACATGTAAAAATATGAAATTAGAACACTCGCTAACACCATACACGACAATGAGCTCAAAATGGATTAAAGGCCTCAATGTAAGGCCCGACAATATCAAACTCTTAGAGGAAAATATAGGCAGCATGGTCTATTACATACATCACAGCAAGATGCTTTTTGACCCACCTCTTAGAGAAATGGAAATAAAAACAAACAAACGGAAAACCCAAATTGGACCCAAAGCAAGTTAAAAGCTTTTCAACAGCAAAGGGAACCATAAACAAGACCAAAAAAGAAGGCTCTCAGTATGGGAGAAATCATTTTCAAATGAAGCAAATGACAAAGGATTAATGCCCTAATTTACAGGAAGCTCTTGCACCTCCAAAAACAGAAAAACCAAAAATCCAATCCCCAAATGCACAGAAAACATAAACACACATTTCTCCAAAGAAGATATACAGATTGCCAACAAAGAGATGAATGCTCAACATCATTAATAATTATAGAAGTGCAAACCAAAACTACAATTAGATATCATGTCACAGTGTTCAGAATGGCCATCAACAAAAAATCTAGAAACAATGAATGCTGGAGAGTATGTGGTGAAAATGGAACACTCTTGCAGTGTTGGTGGGAATGTAAATTTATACAGCCACTATGACGAACAGTATGGGAGTTCCTTAAAAAAGTACAAATAAACCTACTGTAGAACACAGCAGTGCCACTCCTTGGCATATATCCTGAGAAAAACATAATTCAAAAAGAGTCATGTACCAAAATGTTCACTGCAGCTCTATTTACAAGAGCCAGGAGATGGAAGTGTACATCAGCGGATGAATGGATAAAGAAGATGTGACACATATATAGAATTGAATATTACTCAGCCATATAAAGAAAGGAAATTGAGTTATTTGCAGTGAGGCAGATGGAACTAGAGTGTGTCATACAGAGTGAAGTAACCGAGAAAGGGAAAAACAAATATGGTAAGCTAACACACATATATGTATATATACGGAACCTAAGGAAAAACAAAAAAAAAAAGGTCATGAAGACCATAGTGATAAGAAGGGGATGGAGACCCATACCTACTAGGGAATGGACTTGAGGATGTGGAGAGAAGGACGTGTAGGGCTTTACAAAGTGAGAGAGTGGCATGGACATATACACTACCAAAAGTAGAATCAATAGCTAGGGAGAAGCAGTCTCATAGCACAGAGAGATCAGCTCAGTGCTTAGTGACCAACTAAAAGGGTGAGATAGGGAGGATAGGAGGGAGGGAGATGCAAGAGGGTAGAGATATGGGAACGTGTATATGTATAACTGATTCACTTTGTTATCAAGCAGAAACTAACACACCATTGTAAAGTTATTAAACTCCAAAACAGATGTTACATTTAATATTAGTAAAATTTTAATTTTATTTTTTATCTTACTGTATTTTAATTTGTTTTATCCTCTTTATTTCATTTATGTTTCTACATTTTCTCCCTTTTATTCTGTGCCATGTGGATGAAAGGCTCTTGGTGCTCTAGCAGTCAGTTATCTTCTTCTGACGTGGAGAGCCTACTTCACGACACTGGTTCTCAAGATAACTCCCAGCTTCATGTAATATCAAACGGGTAAAATTTCCCAGAGATCTCGGTCTCAACACCAAGATGCTGCTTTACTCAGTTACAAATAAACTATAGTGCTGGATATCCCATGTGAAACAACAAGCAAGAAAGGAACACAAACACAACCATTAGCAGAGAGGCTGCCTAAAATCACAGACACCCAAAACACACCACCAGACGTGGAACTCCCCCCAAAGAAGACAATATCCATCCTCACCCACCAGAATACAGGGACTAGTCCCCTCAACCAGGAAGCCTAAACTACCCACTGATGCAAATTTGGCCACTAGGGACAGACACCAAAAACATGGGAACTATGCACCTGCAGCCTTCAAAAACGAAACACCAAACAAGGTAATATAAGGAAAATGAGAAGACAGAAGAAAACACAGCTGATGAAGGAGCATGGTAGAAACACACCAGACCTAACAATTGAAGAGGAAATTGGAAGCCTACCTGAAAATGAATTTAAAATAATGAGAGTAAAGATGATCCACAATCTTTGAAAGAGTATAGAGAAAATGCAAGAAATATTTAACAAGTACCTAGAAGAACTAAAGAGAAAGCAAGCAATGATGAACAATATTATACATGAAATTCCAAATACTCTAGATGGGATCAATAGTAGAATAACTGAGATGGAAGAATGGATAAGTCATCTGGAAGATACAATAGTGGAAATAGCTACTGCAAAGAAGAATAAAGAAAAAAGAAAGAAAAGAACTGAAGACAGTCTCAGAGAACCCTGGGACAAAATTAAACTCACCAACATTCAAATTATGCGGGTCCTAGAAGAAGAAGAGAAAAAGAATGGAACTGAGAAAATATTTGGAGAGCATATATTAAAATTTACTTAATATGGGAAAGGAAATAGTTAATCAAGTCCAGGAAGCACAGAGAGCCCAATACAGGATAAATCCAAAGAGAAACACGCCAAGACACATCTTAATCAAGCTATCAAAAATTAAATATAAAGAAAACATATTTAAAGCAGCAAGGGAAAAAGAACAAGTAGCGCACAAGGGAATTCCCATAAGATTAACAGCTGATTTTTCAGAAGAAACTCTGCAAGCCAGAAGAGAGTGGCAGGACATATTTAAAGTGATGAAGGAGAAAAACGTACCACCAAGAATTCTCTACCCAGCAAGGACCTCATTCAGATTTGATGGAGAAATTAAACCTTTACACACAATCAAGACTGAGAGAGTTCAGCACCACCAAACCAGCTTTACAAGAAATGTTAAATGAACTTCTCTAGGCAAAAATCACAAGAGAAGATAAACACGTACAAAAGCAAATGCAAAACAGTTAGAAAAATGGGAATAGGAATTTACATATCGATCATTCCCTAAAATGTAAATGTATTAAATTCTCCCAGCAAAAGACACAGACTGCCTGAACGGATTCAAAAGCAAGACAATATATCTGCTTTCTACAAAGGACCCACTTCAGACCTAGTGAAACGTACAGACTGAAAGTGAGGGCATGGAAAAAGATATTCCTTTCAAATGGAAATGAAAAGAAAGCTGGAGTACCACTCTCTTATCGGAAAAAATATATTTTAAAATAAAGACTACTACAAGAGACAAATAAGGACTCTACTTAAGATCAAGGTATCAATCCAAGAAAAATTAATAACAATTGCAAATATTTATGCACACAGCATAGGAACACCTCAATACATAAGGCAACTACTAACAACCATAAAGAGGGTAATTGACAGTAACACAGTCATAGTAGGGACTTTTAATACCCCACTTTCACCAATGGACAGATCATCCAAAATGAAAATAAATGAGGAAACAGAAGCTTTAAATGATACACTAAACAAGATGGACTTAATTTTGGTTTATAGGAAATTCCCTCCAAATAAAACAGAATACACAGTTTTCACAAGTGCTCATGGAACATTTTCCAGGATAGATCATATCTTGGGTCACTAATCAAGTCTTGGTAAATTTAAGAAAATTGAAATCATATCAAGATTCTTGCCTCACCACAATGCTATGAGACTAGATAAAAATTACAGGAAAGGATGTGTGAAAAATACAAACGCATGAAGGCTAAACAATGGACGAATTTCTAACAAAGTGATCACTGAGAATATCAAAGAGAATATCAAAAATACTTAGACAACAATAACAATGGAGACATGACAACCCAAAACTTACGGGATGCAGCAAAATCTGTTCTAAGAGGGAAGTTTATAGCAATACAATCCTACCTGAAGAAATAGGAGATATCTCAAATAAACAACATAAACTTGAACCTAAAGCCATTAGAAAGAGAAGAAATAAACACCCCAAAATTAGCAGAAGAAAGAAAATCATTAAGAGCATATCAGAAATAAATGAAAAAGGAATGAACAAAATGATAGCAAAGATCAATAACAGTGAAAGCTGGTTCTTTGAGAAGGTAAACAAAATTGCAAAACCTTAACCCAGACTCATGAGGAAAAAAAGGGAGAAGACTCAAATCAATAGTATTAGAAATGAAAAAGCAGGTGTAACAACTGACACAGAAATACAAAGGATCATGAGAGATTACTACAAGCAACACTATGCCAAAATAAAAATGGACAGCCTGGAAGAAATGGACAAATTCTTACAAATGCACAACATGCTGAGACTGAACCAGGAAGAAATAGAAAATATGAACAGACCAGTCACAAGCACTGAAATTTAAATTGTGATTAAATATTTTCCAACAAATGAAAGCCTAGAACCTGATGGCTTGATAGGCAAATTTTATGAAACATTAAGAGAAGACGTAACACCTATACTTCTCACACTCTTCCAACATATAACAGAGGGAGAAACACTCCCAAACTCATTCTTCAAAGCCACCATCACACTAATACCAAAACCAGACAAACATGTCACTAAGAAAGAAAACTAAAGAACAATATGGCTGATGAACTTAGACACAAAAACCCTCAAAAAACAAAAACTAGCAAACAGAATCCAACAGCACATTGAAAGGATCATACAACATGACCAAGTGGGGTTTCTTCCAGCAATGCAAGGATTCTTCAATATATGCAGAACAATAAATGTGATACACCATATTAACCAACTGAAGGCTAAACACCATATGATCATCTCAATAGATGCAGAGAAAACTTTTGAGAAAATTCAACCCCCATTTATTATAAAATCCTGGGAGAATGTAGGCATAGAGGCAACGTTACTCAACAAAATAAAGACCATATGTGACAACACACAACCAACATCACACTCAATGCTGAAAAATTGAAATCATTTACGCTAGTTTCAGGAGCAGGAAAAAGTTGCCCATGCTCACCAATATTATTCAAAATAGTTTTGGAAGTTGTACAAATAGTGATCAGAGAAGAAAAAGAAAGATAAGGAATCCAAATTGGAAAAGAAGAAATAAAGCTGTCAGTTTTCACTAAGGACATGAGACTATACATAGAGCATCCTAAAGATGCTACCAGAAAACTACTAGAGCTAATCAATGATTGTGGTAGAGTAGCACAATACATAATTAATGCACAGAAATCTCTGGCATTCTCATACACTAATTATGAAAATTCTGAAAGTGAAATTCGGGAAGCACTCCCATTTCTGCATTGCAACAAAAGGAAAAATATGTCTAGGAAAAGACCTACCTAAGGAGACAAAAGACCTGTATGCAGATAGTATAAGACACTGATGAAAATAATGACAGATGAGGCAAATAGAGGGAGCACTATACCATGTCTTTGAATTGGAAGAATCACATTTGTGAAAATGCCTCTATGTCCCAAAGCAATCTACACATTCAATGCAATCCCTATCAAACTACCACTGGCATTTTAAACAGAACTAGCACAAAAAATTTTATGATGTGCGTGGAAAAACAAAAGCCACCAAATAGCTGAAGCAATATTGAGAACAAAATATGGAGCTAGAGGAATCAGGCACCCTGACTTCAGACTATACTATGAAGGTACAGTAATCAACACAGTAAGTTACTGGACCCAAGATTGAAATACATAACAATGGAACAGGATAGAAAGCCCAGAGATAAACCTAGACACAAATGGTCACCTTATCTTTGATAAACGAGGAGAGAATATACAATGTAGAAAGACAGCCTTTTCAATGAGTTGTGCTGGGGATACTGGACAGGTACAAGTAGAAATATGAAATTAGAACACTCACTAACACCATACACAACAATGAGTTCAAAATGGATTAAAGACCTAAACGTAAGGCCAGACACTATCAAACTCTTAGAAGAAAATATAGGTAGAATGGTGTAGGACATAATTCACAGCAAAATTCTTTTGGACCCACCTTTAGAGAAATGGAAATAACAACAAACAAAACCGCAAGTTGGACCTACTGAAAGTTAAAAGATTTTGCACAGCAAAGGAAACCATAAACAAGACCAAAAGACAATTCTCAGAATGGAAGAAATAAATTGCAAGTGAAGCAATGGACAAAGGACTAATATCCAAAATTTACAGGAAACACATGTAGCTCAATAACAGAAAAATAAAAAATCCAATCCAGAAATGGGCAGAAGACCTACACCGAAATTTATCCAAAGAAGATATAAAGAATGCCAACAAACAGGTGAAACAATGCTCAACATCACAAATCATTAGAGAAATTCATATCAAAACTACAGCTATATATCATCTCACACTGGCCAGAAAGGCCATCATTAAAAAATCTAGAAACATGGAATGTTGGTGAGTGGGTGGAGTGAAGGGAACACCCTTGCCCAGCTTGTGGGAATGTAAATTGACAAAGCCAATATGGAGACAAGTATGTGGATTCCTTAAAAACCTAGAAATAAAACTACCATAGGACCCATCAAACTCACTACTGGGCATATACCCTGAGAAAACAAAAATTCAAAGAAGTCATGTATCAAGATTTTCAAGGCACCTCTATTAACAATAGTCAGGAGGTGGAAGCACCCTGTGTGTTCAACAGCAGATGAATGGATAAAGCTGATGTGGCACATATATATGATGGAATATTACTCAGCCATAAAAAGAAATGAAATTGAGTTATTTTTAGTGAGATGGTTGGACCGAGAGTCCATATTAAAGAGTGAAGTAAGCCAGAAAGGGAAAAGCAAATACCGTATGCTAACACATATATATGGAACCTATGGGAAAAAAAATAAAAGGTCATGTATAAACTAGGTGTAAGATGGGAAAGGAGACACAGACCTACTAGAGAATGGATTTAAGGATGTGGGGATAGGGAACTGTAGGTTGTTACAAAGTGAGAGATTGGCATGGACATATATACACTATCAAAGGTAGAAAGGGAGGTAGAGGGAAGCAGCCTCATAGCAAAGGGAGAGCAACTCCGTGCTTTGTTACCAACTAGAAAGGGGAGATAGGGAGGATTTGAAGAACGGAGATGCAAGAAGGAAGAGATGTGGGAACATGTGTTTATGTGTAACTGATCCACTTCGTTATAAAGCAGAAACTAACGTATCATTACAAAGTTACTATACTCCAAAAAAGATGTTAAATTATTTTTATAAACTTTTATTTTAATGTTTACTTTTTATATTACTGTATTTTATTTTATTTTATCCTCTTTCTTTCTTTTTACTTTTTCTTCCATTTATTCTGTGCCATGTGGCTGAAAGGCTTTTGGTGCTCAAGCAGTGACTGCTGTGCCTCTGAGGTGAGAGAGCCTTCTTCAGGACACTCGTCCTCAAGACACCTCCGAGCTCCATGTAATGTCAAACAGGCAAAATCTCCCAGAGATCTCTGTCTCATCACAAAGTCCCAGCTTCACTCAATGAGCAGCAAGCTACCATGCTGGATATCCTCTGCCAGAAAACCTGCAACACAGGAACAGAAATCCTCCCATTAGAAGAGAGGATGCCTTAAATCATAACAAGGCCACAGACACCCCAAAGCACACCATCAGACGTGGACCTGCCCAGCAGAAAATCAAGTACCAGCCTCATCCACCAGAGCGCAGTGACTAGTCCCCTCAACCAGAAAGGCTACATAACCCACTGACGCAACTTTAGCTACTGGGGATAGATACCAAAAACAACGGGAAGTATGAACCTGCAGCCTGCAAAAAAGAGACCCCAAACACATTAAGATAAGCAAAATGAAAATACAGAAAAACACACAGCTGAGGAAGGAGCATGGTAAAAGCCAACCAGACCTAACAAATGAAGAGGAAATAGGCAGCCTACCTGAAAAAGAATTCAGAATTATGCTAGTAAAATTTATCCAAAATCTTGGAAATAGAATAGAGAAAATACAGGGAACACTTACCAAGGACCTAGAATAACGAAAGAGGAAACAAGCCACGATGAAAAACACAATAAATGAATTTCAAAATACTCTAGAAGGGAACAAGAGCAGAATAACTGAGGCTAAAGAACAGACAGGTGACCTGAGACATACAAGAGTGGAAATAAATACTGCAGAGCAGAAGAAAGAAAAAAGAACGAAAAGAACTGAAGACTATCTCAGAGGTTTTGGGGACAAAATTAAACTCACCAACATTCAAATTATAGGGGTCCTAGAAGAAGGGAAATGGAAACGGACTGAGAAAATATTTGAAGAGATTATAGTTGAAAACTTCCCTACTACGGGAAAGGATATAGTTAATCAAGCCCAGTAAACACAGAGAGTCAAATATAGGATAAATTGAAGGAGAAATACACCAAGATACATATTAATCAAACTATCAAAAATTAAATACAAAGAAAACATATGAAAAGCACCAAGTGAAAAACAACAAATAACACACAACAGAATCCCCATATGGTAAACAAATGACATTTAAGCAGAAACTCTGCAACTCAGAAGAGAGAGACAGGACATATTTAAGGTGATGAAGGAGAAAAATCTACAACGAAGATTACTCTACCCAGCAAGGATCTCATTCAGATTTGATGGAGAAGTAAAATATTTACAGAGAATGAAAAGCTGAGAGACTTCAGCACCACCATACCAGCTTCACAAGAAATGCTAAACGAACTTCCTTGGGCTAGAAACACAAGAGAAGGAAATCACCTACAATAACAAACCCAAAACAGTTAAAAAGTGGGAATAGGAACATACATATCAATCATTACCTTAAATGCAAATGGATTAAACGCTCCCACCAAAAGACACAGACTCTCTGAATGGATTCAGAAACAAGACTAATATATATGCCGTGTACACGAGACCTATTTCGGACATAGGAACACATACAAACTAAAAGTGAGGGGATGGAAAATGATATTCCATTCAAACAGAAATCAAAAGGAAGCTTGAGTAGCAACCCTCATATCAGAAAAAAGAGCTTTAACATAAAGAGTATTACAAGAGACAAAGAAGAACATTACATAATGATCAAGGGATCGATCCAGGAAGAAGACATAACAATTGCAAATATTTATGCACCCAACATAGGAGCACTTCAATACATAAGGCAAATATTAACAATCTTAAAAAGGATAATCGACAGTAACACAATCACATTAGGGGACTTTAACACCTCACTTTCACCAATGGACAGATCATCCAAAACTAAAATAAATGAGGAAACACAAACTATAAATGATACAATAAACAAGATTGATATAATTGTGGTTTATAGGACATTCCATCCCAAAACAAGAGAATACACAATTTTCTCAAGTGCTCATGGAATATTATCCAGCATAGATCATATACTGGGTCACCAATCAAGCCTTGGTAAATTTAAGAAAATTATAATCATATGAAGTATCTTACCTGACCATGACGCTATGAGACTGGATATCAATTACAGGAAATGATATGTCAAAAATACAAACACATGGAGGCTAAACAATGCACTAGTTAATCACGAAGTTATCACTGAAAACGTCGAAGAGGACATCAAAAAATACAAAGACACAAATGACAATGGAGACACAACGATCCAAAATTTATGGGATGTAGCAAAAGCAGTTCTAAGAGAGAAGTTTATAGCAATACATTCCTACCTGAAGAAACAGGAAGCACCTCAAATAAACAACATAACCTTGAACATAAAGCTATTAGAGAGAGAGGAAGAAAAACAAAGTTAACAGAAGGAAGGAAATCATAAAGATCAGATCAGAAATAAACAAAAAAGAATGAAGGGAACAATTGCAAAGACCAATAACAGTGAAAAGTGGTTCTTTGAGAAGAGAAACAAAATTGCAAAACCATAAACCAGACTCAGGAAGAAAAAGGGGAGAAGAGTCAAACCAATAGTACTAGAAATGAAAAAGGAGAAGTAACAAGTGACACACAGAAATACAAAGGACCATGAGAGATTACTACAAGCAAATCTATGCCAATAAAAAGACATCCTGGAAGAAATGGACATATGCTGAGAAATGCACAACTTGCTGAGACTGAACCAGGAAAAAATAGAAAATATGAACAGAGAAGTCACATGCACTGAAATTTAAACTGTGATTAAATGTTTTCCAACAAACAAAAGCCCAGGACCACATGGCTTGACAGGCGAATTCTATCAAACGTTAAGAGATGAGCTAACACCTATAATTCTCAAACTCTTCCAACATATACCAGAGAGAGGAACACTCCCAAATTCAGTCTACGATACCACCATCACACTAAAACCAAAACCCGACAAACATGTCACAAAGAAAGAAAACAACAGACCAATATTACTGCTCAACATAGATGCAAACATCCTCGGAAAAATACTAGCAGACAGAATCCAGCAGCACAGTAAAAGGATCATACCCCATGAGCAATTGGAATTCCTTCCACGAACGTAAGGATTCTTCAATATATGCAAAACAATCAATGTGATACACCATATTAACAAATTGAAGTAGAAAACCCATATGATCATCTCAATAGATGCAGAGGAAGTTTTCAACAAAATTCAACTCCCATTTATGATAAAACCCGGAGAAAGCAGGCATAGAGGGAACTTTTCTCAACATATTAAAGGCCATATATGACAAACACACAGCCAACATCGTCCTCAAGGATGAAAAACTGAAACGATTTCCACTCGTTTCAGGAGCAAGAGAAGGTTGCCCACACTCAGCACTATTCTTCAACATAGATTTGCAAGTTGTACCCACAGTAGTCAGAGAAGAAAAAGAAAGAAAATTAACACAAATCAGAAAAGAAGAAATAAAATTGTCACTCTTTGCAGATGGCATGATTCTATACAAAGAGAATCCTAAAGATGCTACTAGAAAACTACGAGAGCTAATCAATGTATTTGGTATAATAGCAGGATATAAAATTAATGCACAGAAACCTCTGGCATTCTTATACTCTAATGATTAAAACTCTGAAATTGAAATGAAGACAACCCTCCCATTTACCATTGCAACAAAAAGATCAATATATTTAGGAATATACCTACCAAAGGAGACAAAAGACCTGTATGCAGAAAATTATAAGACACTGATGAATATAATTACAGATGATACAAATACATGGAGCAGTATACCATGTTCTTGGATTGGAAGCATCAATATTGTGAAAATGACTCTGTGACCCAAAGCAATCTACACATTCAATGTAATCCCTAGCAAGCTACCACTGGCATTGTAAAGAGGCAAACTACCACTGGCATTGTAAAGAGAACTAGAACAAAAAAAATTTCACAATTTGTATGGAATCACAAAAGATCCCGAATAGCCATAACAATCTTGAGAATGAAAAATGGAGCTGGAGGAAGCAGGCTCCGTGACGTCAGTCTATACTAGAAAGCTACAGTAATCAAGAGAGTATGGTACTGGCACAAAAACTGAAATATACATCAGTGGAACAGGATAGAAATCCCAGAGGTAAACACAGGCACCTATGGTCACTTTGTGTTTGACAAATGAGGCAAGAATATACAGTGGAGAAAAGAGAGCCTCTTTAATAAGGGATACTGGGGAACCTGGAAATGTACAGGTAAAAGAATGAAATTAGAACACTCCCTTACACCATACACAACAATGAGCTCAAAATGGATTAAAGACTTCAATGGAAGGCCAGACACTAACAAACTCTTAGAGGAAAATATAGGCAGAATGGTCTAGAGCATAAATCACAGCAAGATTCTTTTGGACACACCTCTTACAGAAATGGAAATAAAAACAAACAAAACCGCAAGTTGGACCTACTCAAAGTTAAAAGCTTTTGCAGAACAAAGAAAACCATAAACAAGACCCAAAGACAATTCTCAGAATGGGAGAAATCATTTGCAAATGAAGCAACTGACAAAGGATTAATATGAAAAATTTACATGAAACCCATGTAGCTCAATAAGAGAAAATTTTAAAATCCAATCCAAAAATGGGCAGAAGACCTAAACTGAAATTTATCTCAAGAAGATAAAAAGAATGACAACAAACAGGTGAAAGAATGCTCAACATCACTAATCATTAGAGAAATTCATATCAAAACTACAATTAGATATATTCTCTCACTGGTCAGAATGGCCATCATTAAAAAATCTAGAAACACGGAATATTGGTGAGTGTGTGGAGCAAAGGGAACACCCTTGCATGGCTTGTGGGAATATAAATTGATAAAGCCAATATGGAGACAAGTATGGGGATTCCTTAAAAATCTAGAAATAAAACTTCCATAGGACCCAGCAATCTCACCACTGGGCCTATACCCTGAGAAAACAAAAATTACAAAAGAGTCATGTATCAAGATTTTCAAGGCAGCTCTATTAACAATAGCCAGGAGGTGGAAGCAACCTACGTGTTTGTCATCGGATGAAAGGATAAAGCAGATATGACCCATATATACAATGTAATATTTCTCAGCCATAAAAAGAAACGAAATTGAGTTATTTTTAGTGAGATGGATGGACCGAGAGTCTGTAATACAGAGTGAAGTAAGCCAGAAAGGTAAAAGCAAATACGGTATGCTAACACATATATATGGAACATATGGGGGGAAAAAAGGGTCATGAAGAAACTAGGGCTAAGATGGGAAAGGAGACACAGACCTACTAGAGAATGGACTTAAGAATGTGGAGAGGGGGAATTGTAGGTAGTTACAAAGTGAGAGAGTGGCATGGACATATATACCCTATCAGACGTAAAATAGACAGCTAGTGGAAGCAGCCTCATAGCACAGGGGGAGCAGCTCAGTGCTTTGTGACCAACTAGAAAGGGGAGATAGGGAGGATTGGAAGGAGGGAGATGCAAGAGGGAAGAGATATGGGAACATGTGTTTATGTATAACTGATCCACTTCGTGATAAAGCAGAAACTAACATATCATTGTAAAGTGATTATGCTCCAAAAAAGATGCTAAATTATTTTTTTATAAACTTATATTTTATTTTAATAACTTTACTTTTTATCTTACTGTATTTTATTTTATCCTCTTTCTTTCTTTTTTTCTTTCTACTTTTTCTCCCATTTATTCGGTGCCATTTGGATGAAAGGCTGTTGGTGCTAAAGCAGTCACTCCTGTGTCTCTGAGGTGGGACAGCCTACTTCAGGACACTGTTCCTCAAGACACCTCTGAGCTCCATGTAATATCAAATGGGAAAAATCTCCCAGAGATCTCTGTCTCAACACAAAGACCCAGCTTCTCTCAATAAGCAGCAAATTACCATGCTGGACATCCTATGCCAAATAACTAACAAAGCAGGAACAGAAATCCCCCCATTAGCAGAGAGGATGCCATAAATCATAAGGCCACAGACACCCCAAATCACACCACCATATGGGGACCTGCCTTCCAGAAAGACAAATGCCAGCCTTATCCACCAGAACACAGTAACTAGTCCCTCAACCAGGAAGGCTACATAACCCACTGATGCAACTTTAGCCACTGGGTTAGTCACCTTAAAAAAAAAAAAAAACGGGAAATATGAACCTGCAGCCTGCAAAGAAGAGACCCCAAACACAGGAAGATAAGCAAAATGAAAATACAGAAAAATGCACAGCTGATGAAGGAGCATGGTAGAAACCCACCAGATCTAACAAATGAAGAGGAAATAGGCAGTCTACATGAAAAAGAATTCAGAATTATGATAGTAAAGTTTATCCAAATCTTGGAAATAGAATACAGAAAATACAAGAAACATTTAACAAGGACTTAAAAGAACTAAAGAGGAAATGAACAATGATGAACAACACAATAAATGAAATTCAAAATACTCTAAAAGGCAATAATAGCAGAATAACTGAGGTGGAAGAACAGACAGGTGACCTGGAACATACAATAGTGGAAATAACTACTGCAGAGCAGAATAAAGAAAAAAGAATGAAAAGAACTGAAGACTAGCTCAGAGGCTTCTGGGACAAAATTAAACTCACCAACATTCAAATTATAGGGGTCCCAGAAGAAGAGTAGAAATGGAAAGGGACTGAGAAAATATTTGAACAGATTATAGTTGAAAAATTCCCTAATAGGGGAAAGGAAATAGTTAATCAATCCAGTAAGCACTGAGAGTCCCAAACAGGACAAATCTACGAAAAATATACCAAGACACATATTAATCAAACTATCAAAATTTAAATACAAAGAAAACATAGTAAATTTTGTATTGTTTTAAACCACTGAATTTGTAGTAATTCCAGCAGTAGAAGACTAAGACACTCCTCATGTTTGACCTGTCACACATCCTACATCACATTATTTCTCATTACATCCACACTGGTTAGCGCACCCCTGCCCATCCCCTGAGTTATTGTAACACACTTCTAACTCATCTATCAGTTGCATAACTCCCAATTCCTCATATCTAATCTCCACATAGAATCCAGATTAATTTAGGGTGTAAATCAAATTGCACCTCTCCTCCCCTCAGACCTTCCAGAAGTTTCCCATTTCACTCATAACAAAAATCAAGGGCCTTGTTACGTCAGATAAGGCCACACATAATCTAACTCCTTAATATTTTTCTGGCTTCCTGCAGCCTTTTTTTTTTCTCTTGCACATATTGCTAGCCACATAAGCCTCCTTGCTATCCTTTGAATCAATACTTATGCTGCCATCAAAGACGTTGCAGTTGCCATTTTCCTTCCTGGAAGTTTTCTTTCATAAATCCACATGGGAGGAGGAAGTTTTTAGTGAAATAGGACCTTCCCAGTGAGGCTGTCCTTAACCAATCTATTTAAAACACCATTAACCTCTTACCATCACCACAAAGCACAATTTGTCTCCTTTGTTTGACTTTTCTTTGGCATGATGGCTTTTGGAACATGCTGCCCGAAATATGGCACCTGCACACAGTGAATATTTTAAACTGAAAGAGTTTGAGAAAACAGTAAAAGCACAAAGGTCATTCTGACCTCCCTGCCCCTCTTCCCTGAGAGAAGTAGTAAGATCCTCATGTGAAAAGTACTCTCCCTATACCACAGGAAAGGAGCACCTTTATCTGCCAGATGAGGGACACCAAGAAGGATTCTAAAAAAGGGACAGATCTTGCTAAGTTTTCCCCAGTTTACACTTATGCTGTTTGTCCTATCATCTTCTTAGGACTCCATCTTTCATCAAACCTGGCATGAAATATTCAGGTCTCACTGTGTTTGGGGATCTTCATTTCTTTATGTATGTTCCAGTGTCACATAAAACTATATTAAATAAATGTGCATGTGTTTCTCTTGTTTTTATCTTTATCAGTTTAATTTTCAGACTCAACCAGGTACCTTAAAAGGGTGAGAGAAATTTTTCTTCCTCTCATATATTGTATGTTTATTTACTTGTCTGTTTTCCCCCATTAAGATGTGAACAATGAAGCAGAGAATTGTGTCTGTATATTACTATGTCTTCAGTGCCTAGAACTGTGCCTGGTATTTAACAGGCATTCAACACTCTAGTTCTGAGAGCTCCTCTGTTAGCAGCAAGAGCTTATTTGTGTTTTGCAAGGGATCTCAGATTTTGTTTACGATAATACTGCATCAAAGTTATCTTTCAGTAATGCAGATTTGATTATGCTTTCCCAGCTTAAATTTCTTCTCTGTTATCCTTAAACACTTGAAGGTGTTCCCTGTTTCTATATTTTTGATCAAAATATTTCCTCCATCTAAAATACCTTACCTCCAACTGTTCAGCAAGAGAAGACCTATTTATTCAAATTTCAGCAGAGTTCACCTCCCCATGCATCTCACTATTAGTGTTTGCTTACAACCACTTAAGAACGACACCTGAGGTAAGAATATGTATATTGTTAATGCTTCTGTTACTCTTTTCCTACAGTATTAGTCTTTTTTAAATCCATCTGCTGAAAGCAGTATCTCTATCTTATTCACATTTGTCTTCCAGTTGCTTAATACAATACTTAATAGTAAGTAGGCACCAATAAATATTTTCTTAACAATTTAACTGACATATCAAGGACATTTTTTGTATTATATAGTGATAAAATAGTAATGGAGGGAGAGAAGCTTGTTTTTTTATTAACTTAAAATAATTTGATCTGTGATAAAATTAAAAATTTGATGTCTGGAATTAGGTGTTACCTTGTCCAGTGCTACTCTAATTTTAATGTGCATGCAAATCACTCAAGTGTTCATTAAATAAATTAATGTCACTGGTAGCTTCATTTCTTAAAGGTAATAATGCATTTGAAGATGTTAAAGATGTTAACCAAAATTTCAGAAACAAAGAATTGATTGAAATAAAAAAAAAGTTTGGGGTGTGCTAGATTGCAGATCAGTAGACACAGTGTCAAGAAACACTTGAAGTTTCTGCTGTTGGACTACAAAATGAGGAGGCTTATAAAGGGAAAAACTTCAAGGATATAGTTAGTTATATGAGTTGTTTGTCAAGTATTAGTGTTGAGGCTGGCAAGAAGCAAGTGTGCTTGTTAACTAAGGATTGGTTGGGGTCTGAAATAGTTGCAATGTTACAAGGGGAGACTTTGAGACTGTAAGATTGCAGCAGGCAGGTGTTCTGAATATGGCTGGTGGTGTCCTTGGACCTGGTACAGTTCAGAGAAGGTTCAGATTTTCAGTGGTGGAGGGACGTGTCTGAAACCAAATCCTCAATGGTCGCCTAGTTCCAATTTTGTACACCCGAACTGTGATCACTCCATTATAATTTCAGTTCATCATACAGAAAGTCAAAGGCAGACAGAAGTTAAAGTAGTAAAACAGATTTTATTCAGGACTGTTATAATAGACAAAGAGAGACTTCTACTGGGCTCAACTCTTAATATAGCAGAACAAATGGCGATAGCCAAGAAGCAGGTTGGAGAATTGTGGAAGGAAAATTACTAAGAGAAGATGTCAGGGGTATGCTGAAAACATGCTGAGTGATTGCCTGCGTGATAGGAAAAGTGAGGGATTTGATCAGACATTGAGGGTGATTAAATACTTGTCATGAGGTTCTCACTAAACTCATTTAGCAGAATTCTTGGCTCTTGAGGACAAGGCCACAGGAAAGGGTACAATTAACAAAGGGCTAAGAGGAGCCTTTCAAGAGTTTGGTCAAGGAGAGAGTCTTTGTCAGGGAATATTCCAGAGCCTGGAGCTGGTAACTTCCAGAAGTGGCCAGAACACACCATTTAATTAACTCCATTACCACCATCTTTGCTGCTAATCTATGTGATATCTTTTGACAAATTAGAAAAAGCTGTCCTTTTCTTAAGATAATCTGGATCCATGGATTATAAAATTGATGAAACATACTACATAATTTTAGACCAAGATAATTTATTATATTCTGCTAGAAAACTGTGAGAAAAAAACATACAAGTTGATGATATCTACCTTGTGAATTAGATTAAAATGTCCACTTTTTTGCGTAATGCCCAAGTACACACAGTAGGAATACATACACATTGATATGCTCAACAGTGAAATGTAATTCATGTTTGCCTCCTCTCTGAGCACTTGGGAAACTATAAAAAGCTAAATATCAGGAAAATTTAAGTGATTTGTATTGCAATACAATACAGAAGAAAGGTAACATAAAGTTAATATGAGATATAATATGTCATAAAATTATTCTTGATTTTTTTCAGCACAGCAGCATTTGTCTCTAGGTTTATTTTTAACCCTCCTATAAAATGCAGTTTTGTCTTCATTTGTATAAGTCTGTGATCAGTCACAGAAAGACAGACCAAAAAAAAAAAATTAAAAAAAACCTGCTTAGTCTAGCTCATCAGTTCTCAAAAGTAAATCAACATCATAATCACCTGGAAAACTAAAAAGAATAAAAGAGAGAAGGAAAAAGAAAAGAATAAAAAATGAGGGAGGCAAGGAAGGAAGGAAGGGAGGGAGGAAGGAAGGAAGGGAGGAAAGGAGGAAAAGAAAGGAAAAAAGAAAGAAATAGAAGAATAGAGGAAGAAAGAAAAGGGAAGAGGACTGTACAGGCCCAGACTTGTTACTTCAGCTAGGTTAAGGAGCCCCTGGTCTAATCTAACAAATAAGATATGAAGAGGTAAGAGAGCTGTTTCAATTGAAGTCATTAAGCCACTTCTGCCACCAACTCCCACCCCTATTTTCTGTTTAAAGCCAGTGGGCAAAGTGACAGAGCCAAGAATATCCAAAGTCTTTGATTTGGCAGGAATTTCTAAGCTAGTTACTACAAAAGGAGTGTGCAAACATCCCAAACATCATATAAGATACTTCACTGGAGTAGAAGAAGAAAATTTTATCTATATTTATTTCATCTTCTTAAAATTTCTATTATACTGTATAATACATTTGCCTAAATAAGGAAGCGTTACATTTGTTTAATACATAAGTAAACATATGTAATGTATTTGATTAGTGAAGTGGAAAATGCATACAAAGTATATGTAAATGAATTTATGTATTGATTTGGACAACTCAAATACTGTTATGGAGATGGAATCTGTCCTAGAGGAAACAGTAAAGATAAGGCATTATGTTACATAAACCAAAGGACAAATGATGGTTGGTCTGGCCCAGACTGAAATCAAAGTATTCCTGAAAAAAGTGTGAATTCAAGAAAAAGCAAAGTAATCATATGACTACTAATTAAAGCAAAAGGAATATGAAGGATGTAAAGCTGGAGAATTTAATACCAACAGAGGAAGATTTGATAATTTTAGAAAGAGATTTGATTTTTTAAATGTCAAGACAACAGGAGAATCAGCTTCTGCCTACAGAGAGGGACAGACAGTTCCCAGATGCCATAAAGAAAATCACTGAGGAGAAAGGATATCTATCTGCCTGAACAGGTTTTTAGTGCAGATCAAAGAGTCGTATTCTGAGGAAAAAAATGCCACAAAGGATATTTATTAGTAAGAAAGAGAAGTGAGCACCTGGATTTAAGGCTGAAAGCATCAGGCTAACTCTACTGCTTTGTGCAAATGCCATCAAGTCTATGATCATGATTGCCCTTATCTGTAAACCTGCTAAGCCCCAGCCTTGAAGGCAAGTAGACCAGCTGCCAGTATTTGGAGTGTACAACAGACAGTGTTAACTTGCTAAGAATCCTACAGTCTTTGTGGACAATTTTAAGATTGTGTATCTAATTTTCCAAAGAGACAATTTATTACATATCAAATAAATTTCTATTCAGGACCAATGTATTCCTCAGCAAGGAAATGATTACATTAGAGTTAGGAATTAAGACTTCAAATCACCTTCCTTAATAAACCTATCTCTTTTTATCTTGTTTCTAGAAATTTTGTTCAGAAACAAACTTTTAGTATGATAGAAAGATGATGAAGATCCTAGAAAAACAGAACATTTATTAAAAATAACTCAAACACTTTATATATCGGTAATATAAATGAAGGACTGTTCTTGTTAGCAAGGAAACTACTTTACTCCATTCCTACCAGAAAAAAAAGGGACACATC
Source organism: Inia geoffrensis (assembly GCA_036417435.1). Lineage (NCBI taxonomy): Eukaryota > Metazoa > Chordata > Mammalia > Artiodactyla > Iniidae > Inia > Inia geoffrensis. The sequence continues at coordinate 13,447,091 of CM070921.1, forward strand.
TTTGCAGAATGTCTTAAATTTTGAACAATAGGCAATTCTTTTTGCTTTTCTTTTCAAATTTATGGCTTCCATATATTTAAGAGGCAAGGAATGTACTTGTTTTTATTTCTTATTAAAATGCATTGATTAGTATAATTTCCTTCTCACCCTTAGTTCTCTACACATTACTTTTTGATGGAATATATTTTCCATTCATCTACTTTAAACGTTTTTCTGTCTTTGAATATAAACTGAGTCTCTTGTAACTAGTAGATAGTTGGATTGTGATTTCTGTTTATTCATGTTGTCAATCTCTGCCCTTTTGATTGGAGAGTTTAAGCTATTTGTGTATACGGAAAGATTATTTGGTAAGGAAATATCTGTTTCTGCCATTGTGATATTTGTTTTCTCTGTGTCTTGTGACTTTATTATACTTTTCTCTCTCCATTAGTGCCTTTCCCCCAACTCTTTAGTTGATTTTTGTACTGAACTGTTTTTGCTTCCCTTATCATTTTGTTTTCTGTACATTCTATAGATGTTTTCTTTGTGGTTACCATAGGGTTTATATTTTTCATCTTAAAGATATAACATCTAATTTGAATTGGTAGCAATACCAACAACTGTAATTACATACAAAAAATCTCCTATTCGCCTCTGTTCCCCCATTTATGTTATTGCCACAAATTAAATTTTAGGCATTATATGCCAGCCAAATATGTATTTTGTGTGTGTGTGTGTGTGTGGTAGAGGGGCCTCTCACTGTTGTGGCCTCTCCCATTGTGGAGCACAGGCTTCGGAAGCACATGTTCAGTGGCCATGGCTCATGGGCCCAGCTGCTCCACGGCATGTGAGTTCTTCCTGGACCAGGGCACGAGCCTGTATCCCCTGCATCAGACGGCGGACTCTCAACCACCGCACCACCAGGGAAGCCCTCCTTCTTTTTCCTGATGAGTCTGGCTAATAGTTTATCAACTTTATTTATCTTCTCAAAGAACCAGCTTTTAGTTTTATTGGTCTTTGCTATTGTTTCTTTGTTTCTATTTCATTTATTTCTGCTTTATGATTTCTTTACAGTAATACTGGCTTTTAAATTTAGGCATGTATTTCCCTTTTTGGAGGTTTTTATTTCTTCATATAACTTTGAGTAACTGTTCACTGTTTTTCATTTCAACCTGAAGGGGGATTCTCTTAGGCAGAGTTTCTGGGGAGGTTGTAGTAAGAACAAATTCTCACAGCTTTTGTTTATTTGCAAATGTATTAATTGCCCTTATTTTTCAAGGACAATCTTTCTGGATTAATAGTTTTTGATTGACAATTTTGTTTTCCCATCACTGTGTATATTATCCCTGGCCCCTGGCCTCCATGGTTTCTGATGAGAAATCTGCATATAATCTTATGCTATTATCCCTTGTATGTGATGAGTCCTTTCTTGCTGCTTTCAAAATTCTCTTTGTTTTTTGACAGTTTAATTATATGGTGTCCTGCTGTAGATATTTGAGTGCATTTTACAGTTTATTTAGTTTATTAGAATTGTAGTGTTAATTTCATTAAAGGGAAAACTTTGGTCATTAAAAAGTGTTCAGAATACTCTACCTCTTTTTTACTGTTGTCCCTTTGTGAATGCCATCATGTATATGTTGCCCTCCTTCTTGGTGTTTCACAAGTTCCTTAACCTCTGTTCAATTTTCTTTATTCTTTTTTACTTCTGTTCTTCAGATTGGATAATGTCAATTGTTCTATGTTCAAATTGCTAATTCAACCTTCTATTCTTTAGCTTATACTATCTGTCCAATCTGGTATTGAGTGCTTCTGGTAAACTTGTCATATTTTCTTATTATATTTTCACCTCCAGAGTTTGATACATTTTTATAATTTCTACCACTATAGAGAGTCTCCTCTTGTATATACATCATTTTTCTGAACTCCTTTAGTCCTTTTTCCAGTTTTCCTTTAGATCTTTGAGCATATTTAAACAAGTTATTTTGATTTCTGTCCAGCAAGTCCTTGTCTGTGATTTTCAGGGATGTTTTGTGGTAGTTTATTTTGTTCTTCAAATGGAACATAATCTGTTTCTTTTGGCATTTGTTGTTAAAAATGGGATATTTCACCACTTACAATGTGGTAATTCTGGGAAATCTTTGGATTCTTCTCATTCTCAAAGGTTTGGGGATTTTTCTTTTGTCAACTTTTTAATGGTTGAAGTCTTTATAATTGTTTAGCTACTTTCTTAAAATATTTTGGAAGGAATGTAGTCCTAGTTGTATTTGGTTGAAAGTCTCTGTTTATTTACCCCTTGCTAAGCTTATGGGTTTTTTAATTGAAGTATAGTTGATTTACAATATTATACTATTAGTTTCAGGTGTACACATAGTGATTCAGTAGTTTTGCAGATTATACTACATTAAAAGTTATTATAAGACAATGGCTACAGTTTGGTGTGCTACACAGTATATCCTTCTTGCTTATCTATTTTATACATGTTGGTTTGTATCTTTTAATTCCATACCCCTAACTTGTCCATCTCCCCTTCTCTCTCCCCACTTGAAACCACTAGTTTGTTCTCAGTATCTTTGAGTCTGTTCCTGTTTTGCTATACACATTTGTTTTATTTTTTAGATTCCACATATAAATAACATCATACATTATTTATATTTGTCTGAATTATTTCACTAATCATAGTGTTCTCTAAATTCATTCACGTTGCTGCAAATGGTAGAAGTTAATTCTTTGTATGACTGAATAATATTCTATATTTTATACATATTCTTTATCCATTCACCTGTTGATGGGCACTTAGGCTGCTTTCATATCTTGGCTGTTGTCAATAATGGTGCTGTAAACATTGGGGTGCATGTATCTTTTTGAATTAGGTATTTGTTACCTAATTTGTAACCCAGATATATGCCCAACAGTGGAATTGCTTAGTCATATGGTAGTTCTGTATTAGTTTTTTCAAGAAACGTAATATTATTATCATAATGGCACACCAATTCACATTCCAACTGAAAGTGTATAATGGTTCCATTTCCTCCACATCCTTGCCAACATAGGTTATTTGTAGACATTTTTATGATAACCCTTCTGAAAGATGTGAGATTATATCTCAGTGTTTTGATTTGCATTTCTCTATTAATTAGCAATGTTGAGCATCTTTTCATGTGCCCTGGGCAAAATATCAATATGGGTCTTCTCATTTTTTAATTGTGTTGTTTGTTTTTTTGATATTGAGCTGCATGAGCTGTTTATATATTTTGGATATAACTGCTTGTTATTCGTAGTACTTGCAAATATTTTCTCCTATTTCCTAAATTGCTTTTCTCTTTTGCCAATGGTTTCCTTTGCTTTGTAAACCTTTTAACTTTAATTAGGTACAATTTAAAAATTTGTGCTTCTATTTCTTTTGCATTAAAAGACAGATCAAAACAAAATATTATTACTAATTACATCAGTGAGTTACTTTATATTGTCCAACAGATTTCATGTGCCGCTTTCATTTTATTTTCAGCAGTCTTTCTGTCTGCTGTTCTGTTGGATGAGTTCCATTATTCTACCTTTCAGATCACTTATCCATTCTTTTGCATTATTTAGTCTGCTATTGATTGCTTTTGGATCAATTTTTATCTCCACAATTGAGCTGTCTCATTTGATTGTTTGCTCTTTATAGTTTGTAGTTCCTTGTTACAGTGATCTGCAGTTCTATTGATAATCTTTCTTAATTCCTTCAGCATTTTTATTACCTCCTTTTTGAACTAAGGGTATAGTAGACTGGTGATATCTGTTTCATTATTTGTTCTTTCAGGGGAATTCTCTTGTCTTTGAAATGGGAGTAGTTCATTTACTTTTTCATGGCTTTCTGTCTCTATGCATTTAGGAAAACCAGTTTCCTACTGTGGTTTTGAAGGGCTTTTTTTAATGTGGCAGCATCCCTGCGTAGCCTGGTTGAGTCCATTGATTTTGGTGAGATTTTTTTATGGATGTCTGCCACATCTTTCTTAGTGTACTGACCATTATCCCCTCAATAAGGGATGTGACTGGTGTTGTGTCCAGAGCCTGCACTGGATAATTAGCAGGGTCCCCTCTTTGCCCCACTGTAGTCACAGCCCTGCTGGGGAGCAAGGTCTGCTCCCCAGGTGTTGGAGTAGAAGCCAGGAAGGCCAGGTTTAATAAAGCTCCATTGTCGTTAAGTGTGTGGCCTGTCCCCAAGGAGGTGAGGGGTGAAACAAGTGAGGACCATGTGGTCAGAGCAACCTATCCACTGCCTGGGCAAGCATCTTCCAACTTGATCCACCTGCTGTAATATTCTTTTTCTGTGGTGTTTTTCTGTGGTATCTTTGTCTGGTTTTGGTATGAGGTTAATGCTGACCTTGTATAATGAATTTGGGAGTGTTATCCTCAACTTTTTGGAATATTTTGAGAGGGTAGGTGTTAGTTCTTCCTTATATATTTGGTAGAATTACCCTGTGAAGCTGTCTATTCATAAAAGTTTGTTTGTTGGGAGTTGTATGTTTGTTGTGGGGAGGCTATATGTTTCTAGAAATTTATCCATTTCTTCTAGAATGTCTAATCAGTTGGCACATAACTGTTCATAGCATTCTCTTAGGATTCTTTGTGGTATTAGTTGTCATTTCTCCTCTCTCTGTTGTTTATTTGTTTGGGTCCTCTCTCTTTTCTTCTGGGTGAGCCAGGCCAAAGGTATATCATTTTTTAAAATCTTTTTGAAACATTAACTCTTGGTTTTATTGATTTTTTCTGTTGTTTTATTTAATCTCTATTGTATTTATTTCCTCTCTATCCTCATTATTTCTCTCCTATGGCTGACTTTGGGATTTGTTTTTTTCTTTTTTTCTAATTCCTTTTGGTGGTAGGTTAGGTTTTTTATTTGAAGTTTGACTTGTTTCCTGAGGAATTCCTGTATCACTATGAACTTCTCTCTTAAAAGTGCTTTTGCTGTATTGCATACATTTAGAAAGTAGTGTTTTCATTTCCATTTTACTCAAGACATTTTCTTGATTTCCACTTTAATTTCTTCATTGACACATTATTTTTTTAGTACCATGTTGTTTAATCTCTACATGTTTATTTTTTCCCCATTTTTCAAAACTGACTTCTTCTTTTATATCATGTGATCAGAAAAAAATGCTAAATATAATTTCTATTCTGTTAAATTTGTTGAGAACTGTTCTGTGGCCTATCCTGGAGAACAGTTCATTGGCACTTGAAAGGTATGTGGGCTTGAAACAGGAGGGAAGGGAGCAGGACACAACCTTTGAAAGAATGACATAGGCTGAGGACATGACATAAACTGACCAGAACAAAAAAATCCGACATGGAGGACCAGTTGACTTCCACTAGACATTGAGGCTCAGTATATGCTCACATCACCAAGCTAAATGACACACCCACAGGCACCATGACAGTTCCAAGGTAACCATAGGGATCAAAAAGTGGGTGGTGGTCATCCCTGGTGGTGCAGTGGCTGAGAGTCCACCTTCTGATGCAGGGGTCATGGGTTCGTGTCCTTGTCCGGGAAGATCCCACATGTCGCAGAGCAGCTGGGCCCATGAACCATGGCTGCTGAGCCTGCTGTGGTGGCCCAATTCCTGGAAATCCCTGCCCCTTTACAAAATAGCTGGAATATTCCACCCACTCATGAAATTACCCACCCCACTCCATACCCTGTTGCCACTCCTGCCTTCTGAGATGGCCCACACACTGTGTTTCTCTCTAAATAAATCCACTTCTTACCTATAACTTTGTCTCTAACTGAAATCTTTCTGCAATGAGATATCAAGAAACTGAGCTTCATTTAGTTCTGAAACCAGGTGTGTGATCTTAGTTGGAAAACTGGGTTTTTGCCGGTTTGCACCCCAGCTGCATGGGTTCACATGCTAAACAAGATTTTGGCCACATTTGAGTCCTGGCCACATGAGATTCAAGTCCCAATCAGGGTTTTGGCTGGGTTTGAGTCCTGGCCATGTGGGTTTGAGTCTCAATGAGGGTTTTGGCTGGATTTGAGTCCTGAACATGTGTCTTCAAATCCCAATCTGAGGTGCACACATTCAGACTTGTCAGAAGGATGGTGGAGTAGAAAGAAATGAGCTCACCCTTTCTTACAAAAACACTGAAATTGCAAGAAAAAGAAACTCTACGTTTAGAGGGTGGAAGTCTAGTGTACATCAGGACCCAAGGATAAAAGGAGGGACCTCCTAAGAGACTAGGGCATGGGTACCTGTTAATATTAAAGGGTTTCCTGTGGAGGTGGGGGAGTGGCTGTAGCTCACTGTGTAGACCAAAACACTGGCAGTGGAAGTTTTGGTGAGCACTTATCAGGCATGAGTCCTCCTGGAGGTTTCCATTCCCCACTCTTAATACTTATCCCCACCCAATAGTCTGTAGGCTCCAGTTCTGGGATGCCTCAGTCCAAACAACTAATAGGATGTGACTGCAGCCCCACTCATCAGAAGACAAGCTTCTTAAAGTCTTCCTGAGCACAGTGCTGCCCACCAGAGGGACAAGACCCAGCTCCACACATCAGTGGGCAGGAACCAGGCCCTTCCACCAGGAAAACTACACAAGCCTCTCAGACAGCCTCATCAATAAGAGGGCATACAGCAGAAGCCAGAAGAACTACAACCCTGCAAACTGCAGAAAACTGCAATCACAGAAATTTAGACAATCTGAGACAGCAGAGGAATATGTCCCAGTTGAAGAAAATGATAAAACCACAGAAGAACAACTAAATGAAGTGAATATAGGCAACTACCATAAAAATAATTCAAAATAATGATAGTGAAGATAATCTGAGGTCTCAGAAAAAATGGGGGCACAGATAGAGGAGATAAAAGAAATATTTTAAAAGCCCTAAAAGAACTAAAGAACAAATAAACATAGATGAACAATACAAGAACTGAAATGAAAAATACACTGGAATGAATCAATAGCAGAGTAACAGAGATACAAGGATGGATAAGTGACCAGGAAGACAGATTGGAGGAAATCACTGCTGCAGAATAGAAGATAAAAGAATGAAAAGAAATGGAGACATTCTAAGAGACTTCTGGAACAACACTAAGTGCACCATTTGCATTACAGGGGTCCCTAAGAGAGAAGAGAGAGAAAAAGGACCTGAGAAAATATTTGAAGAGACAAAAAAATGAAAAATTCCCTAACATGCAAAAGAAAACCATCACCAAAGTGCAGGAAGTGCAGAGAATCACAGGCCGGAGGAACATAAGGAGAAACACACTGATACACGTAGTAATCAAATTGACAAAATAATTTTAAAAAGAAAAAAATATTAAGAGTAACAAGGGGAAAACAACAACTAACATATAAGGGAACTCGCATAAGTTTATCAGCTGATTTCTCAGCAGAAATTCTGTGAGCCAGAATGGAGTGACATGATACGTCTAAAGTGATGAAACAGAAGGAACTACAACCAAGATTACTCTACCCAGCAAGGTTCTCATTCAGATTTGACAGAGAAATCAAAATTTTTACAGACAACCAAAGGCTAAGAGGATTCAGCATCACCAGACCAGCTTTGCAAGAAACAATAAAGTAAATTCTCTAAGCAGAAAAGAAAAGACCACTACTAGAACAAGAAAATTGTGAATGGAAAAAGATCACTGGTAAAAGCAAACATACAGTAAAAGTAGGAAATAATCTGCCCACAAATATGATATCAAAACCATCAACTATAAGAAGAGGAGAACACAAAGGCAGGATATTGGAAATACATTTGAAGTAAAAAAAATAAAAATCCTATGTGATGCAGCAAAAGCTGTTCTAAGAGAGAAGTATATAGTGATAAAAAACATCTCAGGAAACAAGAAAAATCTCAAATATACAACCTGAATTTTGCCTAAATCAACTAGACAAAAAAGAGCAAACAAACCCAAAGTGAGTAGGAGGGAAATAATCTTAATGATCAGAGTAGAAATAAATAAAATGTAGACAAAGAAGAAAGTAGCAAAAAATCAATGAAACTAAAAGCTGGTTCTTTGAGAAAATAAATGAAATGATAAGTCTTTAGCCAGACGGATCAAGAAAAAAAAGGGAGAGAACTCAAGTCAATAAAATTAGAAATGAAAATGGAGAAGTTATAATAGACACCACAGAAATACAAAGGATCATAAGAGACTACTACAAATATCTACAAGGCAGTAATATGGACAGCCTAGAAGAAATGGACAAATCCTTAGAAAGATACAACATTTCAAGGCTGAAACAGGAAGAAGTAGAAAATATGAACAAACAAATCACAAGCACTGAATTTGAAACTGTGATTAAAAATCCTCCAACAAACAAAAGTCCAGGGACAGATGACTTCAGAGGTGAATTCTATCAAACATTTACAGAAGACTTAACACATACTATTATGAAACTCTTCCAAAAAATTGCAGAGGAAAGAATACTCCTGAGATCATTCTACGAGGCCACCGTCACCCTGGTACCAAAACCAGACAAAGATACAATAACAAAATTACAGGCCAATATCACTGATGAACATAGATGCAAAAATCCTCAACAACACACTAGCAAACCAAATCCAATAACACATTAAAATTATCATACACCCTGATAAAGTAAGATTTATCTCAGAGATGCAAGGCTTTTTCACTATATGCAAATCAATCAATGTAATACAACAAATTGAAGAATAGAAAATATATGATCATCCCAATAGGTGCAGAAAAACTTTTGACAATATTCAACACCAAATTATGATAAAAAATCTCCAGAAAATGGGCTTAGAGAGAACCTACATCAACATAATAAAGGTCATATACAACACACCCACCACTAACCTCATATTCAATGGTGAAAAACTGGAAGCATTTCCTGTAAGATGAGGTACAAGACAAGGATGTCCACTCTTGCCACTTTTATTCAACATAGATTTGGATGTCCTAGCCAAGGCTATCAGAAAAGAAAAAGAAATAAAAGAAATCCAAACTGGAAAAGAAGAAGTAAAACTGTCACTGATGATGACATGACACTATACATAGAAAATCCTAAAGATACTACTAGAAAACTACTAGCACTCATCAATGAATTTAGTAAAGGGGCAGGATACAAAATTAATGCACAAAGATCTCTTGCATTCCTCTTTGCTGAAAGTGAAAAATCAGAAAGAGAAATTAAGAAAATAATCCCATTACCATTGCATCAAAAAGAATAAAATACCTAAGAATAAACCTACCTAAGGTGGCAAAAGACCTCTACTCAGAAACCTAAGATGCTGATTAAATAAATCAAAGATAGGCATATGGAAAGAAATACCATGATCTTGGATTGGAAGAATCAATATTGTGAAAATGACTATACTACCCAGAGAAATCTACAGATTCAACACAATCCCTACCAAATTACCAAGGGCATTTTTTCACAGAATTAGAACAAAAATTTATACAGTTTGTATGGAAACACAAAAAAACCCCCGAATAGCCAGAGGAATCTTGAGAAAGTAAAATGGAGCTGGAAGAATCAGGTTCCTTGACTTCAGATTATACTACAAAGCTACAGTAATCAAGATAGTATTGTCCTGGCACAAAAACAGAAATACAGATCAATGGAATAGGATAGAAAGCCCAACGATAAATGCACACACCTATGGTCACCTAATCTTTGGCAAAGGAGGTCAGAATACACAATGGTGGAAAGACAGCCTCTTCAATAAGTGGTGCTGGGAAAACTGGACAGCTACATATAAAAGAATGAAATTAGACCCAGGAGTGGAGGGGGGATGAATTGGGAGATTAGGCTTGACATAAGTACACTACCATGTGTAAAATAGATAGCTAGTGGGAACTTGCTATATAGCACAGGGAGCTCAGCTCAGTGTTCTGTGATGACCTAGATGGGTGGGATGGGGAGAGGATAGGAGGGAGGTCCAAGAGGAAAAGGATATAGGTATACATATAGCTTATTCTCTTCATTGTACAGCAGAAAGTAACACAACGTTGTAAAGCTATTTTACTTCAAAAAAATGTAAACCAAAAAAAAAAAGAGAATAAAATTAGAACACTACCTAACACCATACACAAAAATAAACTTACACTGGATTAAAGATCTAAAGTTAAGGTCAGTTACTATAAAACTGTTAGAGGAAAACAGGAAGAAATCTCTCTGACATAAATCTCAGCAAGACCTTTTTTTAACCCATCTCCTACAGTTATGAAAATTAAGAAAAATAATCACATGGGACCTAATAAAATATGTTTTTTGCACAGCCAAGGAAACCATAAACAAACCCAAAAAAACCCTTCAGAATGGGAGAAAGTATATGCCAGTGAAGCAACTGACAAGGGAATAATTTCAAAAATATACAAACTGTTCATGCAGCTCAATATCAAAAAAAAAAGAAAAAGAAAAAGAAAAACTCAATCAGAAAATGAGCTGAAGACCTAAACAGACATTTCTCCAAAGAAGATATACAGATGGCCAACAAACACATGAAAGAATGCTCAACACAATTAATCATTAGAGAAATTCAAATCAAAACTTCAATGTGATATCATCTCACAGGAGTCACACCAAAGTGGCTATCATCAAAATATCTACAAACAATAAATGCTGGAGAACGTGTGGAGAAAAGAGAAGCCTCCTACATTGTTGATGGGAATGTAAATTGGTACAGCCACTATCGAAAAGAGTATGGAAGTTCCTTAAAAAACTAAAAATAGAACTATCATATGACCCACAAGTCCCACTCCTAGGCATATACCCAGAGGAAACCATAATTCAAAAAACACATGCATCCCAGTGTTCCTTGCAGCACTATTTACAATAGCCAGGACATGGAAACAGCAAAAATTTGCATCAGTGGAGGAATGGATAAAGAAGATGTAGTATATATACAAAATGGAATATTACTCATCCATAAAAAAGAAACTGTGTCACTTGCAGGGACATGGTTAGACATAAAGAGTGTCAAACAGGGAAGTAAGTCAGAAAGAGAAAAAGAAATATTTTATAATATTGCTTATATGTGGAATCTATAAAAATGGTACAGATAAACTTATTTGCAAAGCAGAAATAGAGACACAGATGTAGAGAACAAATGTACTGATACCAAGTGGGGAATGGGGAGTGGGATGAGTTTGGAGGTGGGGATTGACATATATACACTACTACATATAAAATATACAACTAATGAGAACCTACTGTATAGCACTAGGTTAAGTAGAGGGAACTACTTAAGTAGTTCTCTACTTAAGTAGAGGGAACTCTACTTAATGCTCTGTAATGACCTAAATGGGAAGGAAATCCAAAAAAGAGAGGATATATGTATGCATATAGCTGATTCACTTTGCTGCACAGCAGAAACTAACACATTGCCATTTTTCTCTATCCTTTACATTATGGCTTCTGAATTTATAAAGGATTTATCCTTCTCTTAGAATTTTTCTTCTATGACTTCTTACAATTTTTAGGGTTCTTTTTTAATGGTTTAGCTTCTTTTTTAATGTTCCAGTTTTTTTCTCACTCAGAAATTTATTTTGGAATAAAGCTATTTAAAACTTGGTTAGGTTGATGGCCAAGAAAACTAACTGTAGAAGGAAACATATCTATGTCACCATTTAGATAATAAATATCTTAAATCTGGTTTAAAAAGTAGGCTTTATAGAAATTTGGGAAGCTATAAAGAATAAAATTTTAACTAGTGATATGACTATGAACAATTTCACATGTTATGTATCTGTCAACACACATGCATACCTGTGCTCAAATGCATACATAGGAAAATTGTGAACATGTATCCACAGAAGAAGCCAAGCTATTATTATTCTGCTCTGTCTTTTTCCATCTAAGATTTTAGTCTCAACCTCATTGTTAAGTATATAAACTAAATCTCATTTATATATATAGAAAAGAAGGGTTTCTTACAGATTTTTCAGGCAAAGGAAATATTCTAGCAATCCAGGGTGATTTTGCAGGGATATTTTCCTTTATTTCCAGTTTCTGACATTACAGTTGGGTTCCATTGGCTGAGGCTCCCCACTCGTGCTCCATAAACCACGTATCTCAACTTCTTTTTCACGAAAGCCTCCAGTCCCCGTGATGGTCTTCCCTCACACGTTTAGGAACACAAGAGTCACTAGACAGATATGCGAATGCAGATGTTGCTTGGATTTCACTGACTTACAACTTCACTCACAAAATGGTGGTGCTTCCCCTTACAAGGCTGTGGACAAGGGCCTTGCCTAAAAAGAACTTCCTGATCCTTACAAATAAAGAGACACAAAATTTAACATATATCAACATTGTATGTAAGGTATTTAAGAGTCTTTTTTAGGAAAACATGTCTTGTGTTCTGAGAAAATAGCTTTCTTTAATTGAAGTTTAAATGGCTTACTTTAATGAAATTGGCATATAGTTAGTAGTATATATTTTGCTGTGACTCTGAGAAAAAAATATTAGCAAGCCTTCAAATAATTTTTTTTAATCAATCTGTAAGCAAGGAAACCATTGGTAAATTGCAAATTTAGAAATGTAGAATGTGTCTGCTAGACCAACTTGATTTTGGTTCAAGGCAGAAGCATGATTTTTTTTTTTTTTTTGAGTAGGAAGAACATTTCCCTCTGCATCCAGGTAGTTTCGAGATCAAATATTGTGTCTTACTCTCTTGTCCAAACTAATAATTTTTTTAAATTAGAAATTGGTCCCTTTACCATTACCATTATTCCTGACATACATTCACTACCATCATCTTATTATGTGCTTATTTTCTTCCACAGTTTAGACACTATTATTATTGTGATTTTATGAAGTCAACATTTACATAGGTTCCCTTACATATTGATCAATTCTTTGCTCATTTTTCCCCCTACATCTCAAAATATCTGTTATTTTCCATTTACTTAAGTTTTATATTTCAGAATTTCTTCAAGTGACTTTAAGATCTTATTGTTTGGCTGAAATATCTTCATTCTCTCAGTATTTTTTACTTATTTAATTAATTTTTTATTGATGTATAATTGACAACAATATTACATTAATCCCAGATGTACAACATAGTAATTCATTTTTATGTTATGTGCTCCATACAAATTTATTTTAAAATATTGACTATATTCTCTATGTGTACATTACATCCTTGTAGCTTGTCTATTTTATACATGGTAGTTTGTATCTCTTCATCCCCTACTCCTATCTTGTCCCTCCTTCCTTCCCTCTCCCCACTGTTAACCGCTAATATATCTGTGAGTCTATTTCAGTTGTTTTATTTTTTAGATTCCACACGTAAGTAATAACATACAGTATTTACCTTTCTCTCTGTGACTTATTTCACTAAGCATAATACCCTCCAGGTCCATGCATGTTGTTGCAAATGGCAAAATTTATATTCATTTTTATGGCTGAGTATAATTTCACTATACATACATATACACATGTATATATGTGTGTGTATACATATATATATTATATATATATATTATATATATATATTTTATATATATATATAAAGTTAGTGTTCCCATTTTCTTCAGATAAATACTCATAACTGGAATTGCTGGATCACAAGGTAGTTCCATTTTAATATTTTAAAGAACTTCCATAGTGTTTTCCACAGAGACTGCAAAAATTTATATTCCCACAACGGGTGTACGAGGGTTCACTTTTCTGCAAATCCTCACCAACATTTATTACCTGTAGACTTTTTGATGAGAGACATTTTGATGGATGAGAGGTGACATCTCACATTTGATTTCCATTTGCCTGATGATTAGTGATGTTGAGCATCTTTTCTTGTGCCTATTGGCCATCTGAATATCTTTTTTTGGAAAATCACATATGCAGTTCCTCTGCCCATTTTGAAATTGGGTTGTCTAATTTTTTGTTACTGAGCTTTATGTATTCTTCATCTATTTTGAATATTAATCCGTTGTTAGTCACAGCATTTACAAATATTTTTCCCCATTAAGTAGGTTGCCTTTTTTCTTTGTTGATGGTTTCCTTCACTGTGTAGAAACCTTTTAGCTTGACATGGCCTCACTTTTTATTTTTCTTTTTCTTGGTTTTGCTTTTACATTCAAAAAACATCTTTACCAAAACACGAGTCAAAGAGCTCACATCCTGTATTTTCTTCTAGCTGTTTTATGGTTTCAGTTGTAAATTTCAAGTGTAATTCATTTTGACTTAATTTTTGTGTATTGTGTAAGGTACCTGGCAAGTTTCATTTTTTTGCATGTAGCTGTCCGGTTTTCCCAACACCATTGATTGAAGAGACTCTGCTTTCTTCGTTGTATATTCTTGGCTCCTTTGTGGTAAATCAGCTTATATACATATAGGCATGGATTAATTTCTAGGATCCGTATTTTTTCCATCGATATCTGTGTCTGTTTTCAGCCACTACCATAATATTTTAATTAGTATAACTTTGTAATAAAGTTTGAAATCAGGGAGTGGATTGCCTCTAGCTTTGTTATGCTTCCATTTTTAAATTATTGAATTATTAGATTTCCTTAAATATTTTGGATACAAATCCTTTGTCAAATGTATATTTTCTGAATAATTTCTCCTGTTTTATGTATTGTCTTTACATTTTCTTAACTGTTTTGGGAGATAAGTTTTTAATTGTGATAAAGTTTAATTTATCAGTTTATTAGTGGTTCATGTTTTTTGCATCCTATTTAGGTAATTGTGCCTATCCCCCCATCACAATTATATTTTCAAAGAAGTTTGCTGTTTCAGCTTTTACATTAAGGTGTGTAATTTATTTCAATTTAATTTTTATGTATTATGTTAGGTAAGGGCCAAAGTCAATATTTCTTTTCCATATAGGCAGCTAGTTCCAATATCACATGTTAAAAAAATTATTCTTTCTGCCATTTATTTGTCTTATCATCTTTATTCTAAATCAATTGTCCATATATGTGTAAGCCTGTTTCTGAGTTCTCTATTTTGTTGTATTGAGCTATACACTAATCCCATGCTGTCTTGATTGTATATCTGTATGGAAAACCTTGAAAGTAATATATACATTAATATAATATATAATAATGAATATAATGTATGTTCTCCAACTTTGTTCTTCTTTTTCAAAATTTATTTTACTATCTTAGGTTCTTTGCATAAAATTTAGAATAATCTTATCAATGTCTATAGAAAAACTGCTGGGATTTTGATTGAGATTTCATTGAATCTCCCAAATTAAAATAAGATGATGAAGTGTCATCTTAACAATGTTTTCCAGGCACTTCCCTGGTTGTCCAGTAGTAAAGAATCCTCCTACCAATGCAGGGGAAGTGAGTTCGATCCCTGGTTGGGGAACTAGATCCCACATGTTACAAGGCAGCTAAGCTCATATGTCTCAACTAGAGAGAGAAAACCCACATGCTACAACTAGAGAGAAGTCTGCATGTTACAACAAAGAGCTGGTGCACCACAACAAAAGGACCCCCATGCCACAGCTAAGACCCAACACTGCCAAAATAGTAAATAAATAAATAAAATATTAAAACCAAAATCAATGTCTTCCAATCCATGATCAAGGTATATCCATGTGTTTAGGTTTTCTTGAATTTCTCTCAGCAGTGGCATATAGTTGTCAGTGTACCGGTGATGAAGATATATTGTTAGATATATTCCTATGTATTCCATTGTTTTGGATGTTATTATAAGTGGAATTGTTTTCTTCAGTCAACTTTAAAAGGTCATTACTATATAGAGTAGTACAATTAATTTTATATAACAACAGTATATCCTGAAACCTTGCTCAACTCACTTAGTACTTTCAGTAGCTCTCTCTTGGAGTCCTGAGAATTTTCCACATCCTCATCTTGTTGTCTTCAAATATAGACCGTTTTCTTTTCCCTTTCCAATCCATGACTTTTTGTTTTTTCTTCCTTTTCCTCTCTTGGTGCAGAGGTTAAAGCCTCTAATTCACTAGAGTGGTGAGACCAGGCACCATCATTCAGTCTTCCACTATGAAGACTTCTCATAGATGCAGGCTTTTCATAAATGCCCCTTATCAGATTAAGGTCCTTTCTCTTCCTGCTTTCCTGAGAATTTTGATCATGGGTAACAATTGAATATTGCCAAATACACCTTCCATATTGAGATGATCATAGGGCTTTTCTCTTTTATTCTGTTAATATAGTAAGTTGCATTGATTGATTTTCAAACACTAAGTCTACCTTGGATTCCTGGGATAAACCTCACTTGGTTGTAGTATATTATCCTTCATATAGATTACTGGAGCCAATTTGCTAATATTTGTTAAGGATTTTTGTGTTTATGTTCATTAATACTGTGTTGTATACTTTTCTTCTACTATAGTCATCTGGTTTTGGTATCAGATAAATAAGGTGACCTCAAAAAATGAGTTGGGAAATGTTCTCTTCTCTTCTGTTCTGAAAAAATTTGCAGGATTGATATTATTTCTTCCTTAAATACTCGACAGGCTAAAATTCTTTGTGATCATGTGTTTTCTTATTGGGAAGACTTTAAGGTATGAGTTTTATTTCTTAAATTGATATAGGATTATTTTGTTTTATTTCTTCTTGACATGCTTTATGTAAATTTTAAGGAATTTGTCTATTTAATTTTGGTTGTTGAATTTCTAGCATAAAGTTGTTCATAACATTCATGCATTATCATTTTAACATCTGTAGGATTTGGGGTGGTGTTTGCTTTTTCATTCTTGAATTGGTCTAGATAGAAGTTTATCAACTTTGTTTTTATTTGGGTGGGGGTTTTATTATCTGTAAAACAACTCAGGAATATGCATCAGACACTGTTAGCTATGTCCTTCAGGTAGGAACTAAATATTTTCTGACTGCTGTATAGCTAATTTACCAGTTCTTCTGGTCTGACCATTATTTTTGTCATTACTCATTCACATCTTTTAATACATTAATTTTTTAGTCAAGCTTTTTTGACTCAGGGGAGGCCTGAGAGACTACAACTTTTCCACAAATGAGATGCATGCAGTGAACATGGGTGGAGACAGAGGTGGCCTGTCTCAGAAAGGTCTCTTAGGACCCTGTTATGTTACAATCAGATGCCCCTTTACCTGCTGCCAGGCCCTAACAAAATTGAAAATTATCGTGTTAACCATAATTTTTCCCTGATGTTCATGAGAAAAATAAAATTATCTAGTGAAGTTATCACAGAGTATAACTATTCATGACATGTATCACTGCTTGTTTAAGTCTATTGCTAAGAGCACATGTACAATGTTTATGTAACAATTCAGTATAACTGATCAAATATATAGCCTATAAAATATTTCCCTATTAGTATTCTCCTGAGCCTGTTCATGATATCTGATTAGTTTCTCCAAACATGGAGAATTAGGCAAATATCAACAAAAAGAATGCCTAACACTAAGGAACATGGTGGACCCAGCACAGGTGTTACCCCAAAATTGGATTCACCTCTTGGTGGGTGTTGATCTGAAAGACAAAACCAAGCCAAAGATTGGGAGAAGAAAGTATTTATTACTTGCAGCAAGTAAGGCAATCATCAGGGATCTTTCCCAAAGCAATGTCTCCTGAAGAGCAAAATTGGGGAAGTTTTAAGCTATGGGTACATGCATATTCATGAAGGTGCTTGAAGGGTCCACAGGGTCCAATTGAAGTCATTAGGGTCAGAAAAGGTCAACAATATCATCCCTTAGAGTCCAGTTGATCTGGTAGCTGAGGGGGATTTAAACTCTTCAAAACAGCTCAAGCCAGTGTCTTAGGCTAGTCCCTACAATTGAAATATAACTGGGAGTCTTTAAAACTGATTTATCCTTGTTATTGTTATGTATTTTGTCTGATATGTTTGTCCTTGTGTTCTCTTAAGATTGTTCACTGAGGCTTGTTCAAAGACAAGCATTGTGAGCTGGCTTAAATCACAAAATAGCTTAGCCCTGAAATGCCTTCTCTTATGCCATGCCTGGTTCTCTTTCTTTAGTGACCCCCTACCCTATCTGTTTACAAAATCCCCCCTTGGGATATTTCCCTCCTCCATCTTGAGGTGTACCAGGCTGAAGGTCAGTCATCAGTTAACTGCTTCCTTCTGATAATGGGCATTGTAGTGTCCCTAATTAGGGAAGTGAAACTTTCTGAAAGAGCAAGGTAAGTTTTGGTGTCCACAAAATAGTGTCTGAACCTTGCTTAAATATCATCATTCTAGCCAGTGTAGGAGAGGCACAGCAGGAGAGGTAATTAACAGTGACCTTGCAACATCATTAGCAGAGACTTGAGCCAAGAGCTCCTGAAACCAAAACATTTTTCTAATATTTTCCCTAAACTAGAAAGGGGATCATTCAGAGAGATGTTTTTTAAAAATATATATCATAATGTAAGTCACATTAGAAGACTCATCAGGTACAAAAAATGTATTTTGTGTGTATTATGGTATAAGATCTTCCTTGAGAGACTGTTAAAATATCAAGGGCCATGCAACTTTGTAGCATCACTTTTTTCATCATAAAAACTCCTGATTTCAATAGATTGGCAGCCTGGTTACTATCATTCTAAGTGTTCCTGGGTGAATTACATTAAGGCCTCTATGTGAGTGATGGTGTCCTCCAAATTTCTAAATCTATTTCCCTCCCAAATGGCCAAAGCAGATGTACAATTCATATTTGATAAGCCAGAAAACAGGTCTCTTTGGTCTGTAAAGTTAAATTATGTAGAAGCCAAAATGACTTCTCCATATTTCAATACAGAAGATTCTTCCGTCATTTCCTCTTCTGATCTCAAATATTTCTGTGAACCAAAATATTTGTCCCTCAATGCCAGGGTGTTTGCTGCCTGCCCTAGATCCATAAAGTCCTTCTGTGCTAGGCCTCCCTTTTGTTAATATATATAGATATTTGCCCAGTTATCCATGTTGGGGAAAAACCAATCAGATATTGTGAAAAGACTTAGAAGTATGGTAATGGGGAAATATATTTTAGGCTATAAATTTATTAATTATACAAAATTGTCATACACGCATTATAACTGTACTTTTAGCAGTAGCCTTAATTAGCTTAAGGGGAAAGTGTTTCTTATATCTGGAAAATACAATACTTTAGACAAAAATCATGAAAATTATAACCATATCCACCAGTTCACCCAGTAAATTCTTTTTCATAAGTTTCATGAAGCCATCAGGTTTTTCATTAGAATTCTTTCATTTCTTACCCAGTTCAGCAGTATGATCTGAAATTTATCAGACATATACTAGTCAAAAGTCCCTCCTATGAATGTTCTTGAAGATGAAGCACCTTTTCAAAAGCTTCACAGTAAAACAATAACTGTCTATAAATGTCACAAGTCCCTCCTATGAATGTTCTTGAAGATGAATCACTTTTTCAAAAGCTTCATAGTAAAACAATAGCTGCCTATAAATGTCAAAAGTCCCTCCTATGAATGTTCTTGAAAATGAAGCAGTTTTTCAAAAGTTTCATAGTAAACAATAACTGTCTATAAATGACAAAGAACTTTAAAAGGAAACACAGTTAAAGATCTGATTACAATGCAATTGACAATGAAACTTGGTTATAATAACTAGAGTTATGTCTGATAACATTTTATCGGAACCAAATTTTTAGGAAGTCCACATAATTTCTACAATATCTACATTAATACAACCTAAGAAGTTTTATCACTACTCATTTGACAATATTACCCATGTAATTTAACATATGAAATGAACCTAATTCGTTTAAGATCTCTCTTTGGGATGCTTCAGGGGCCCTTTGATGCATTCCAAAGTTAGCCGGAGGTCAAAAGTATCCTAACTAGAATTTGATATTTGGGAAGTTTGTCAAAAAGTTTCGAAACGCTTCACCAATAGGATCATAGGTCACTGTGAAACAGTACTTATTCACTTAATCAAAGTGACAATAAGAAATTTCAGAATTAAATACAGATCTTTTAAAGCAAGGAAATTCACACAATCTGTTACCAAAAGCATCATTCCAAGAACAGTTTGTTCTCTTAACAGAGAGAAAAACTAAATCCATTCCTGCCCTAGTCTCTCCTAAAAAAATCCATTTACCTAATTGAATTTAATCCAATATTACAAAATCCTAATCATGCACAAAACTTTTTTTCCAGCATTCCTTTCTTACAAGTGTAAAACTTTCTGTATCAATATTATTTTGTCCCTTATTTTTTTTTCCATTTAGAAAGAACCAACTCTAGGAAAAAAAATCTACTCTTTTTTTTTTTTTTTTTAACAAATACATTTCCATTCCTCATACCTTCTTGAATGAAAACATGCTTCCCATTTTCCTTGCATACTAAAACATTCCCCTTGTAATGTTTTTTGTTTCTTCAAGTTTATTTTTTAAACATCTTTATTGGAGTATAATTGCTTTTCAATGGTGTGTTAGTTTCTGCTGTATAACAAAGTGAATCAGCTATACATATACATATATCCCAATATCTCTTCCCTTTTGTGTCTCCTTCCCACCCTCCCTATCCCACAACTCTAGGTGGTCACAAAACTTTGAGCTGATCTCCCTGTGCTATGCGGCTGCTTCCAACTAGCTATTTTACATTTAGTAGTGTATATATGTCCATACCACTTCTCACTTCGTCCCAGCTTACCCTTGCCCTTCCCCATGCCCCCAAGTCCGTTCTCTATGTCTACATCTTTATTTCTGTCCTGTCCCTAGGTTCTTCAGAACCTCTTTTTGTTTTTAGATCCCCTTGTAATTCTTAACCTTAAAACTGAATCTCTAGAAAACAAATAAACAAAATGAATTTCCTTATTGGAAAATTTATGCTTTAACCTTCCTCTCCTAAGAAGGCAAAAGAGGTAAACTTAGACCTATTTAGCAACTAATGTTCCAAAATTTTATCCTATTTGAAATGATCTGGGATAGTCAATAAATTCCCATTACCTAATTTAGCAAGTTACAAAAACCTGGAGAGACAATTTTTATTCAGACATTCCTTTTTTTTTTTTTTTTCTTACTACACCATGCAGCATATGGGATCTTATTTCCTGAACAGGGATTGAAACTGTGGAAACAAGGAGTCTTAACCACTGGACAACCAGGGAAGTCTCAAATAGACATTCCTAAGACATAATTATTCCCAAAGAGCTCACTCCAAAAAAAAAAAAAAAAAAAAAACCTCATCTCATTTACATTTAATTTTCTTAATAGTTTCATCACATTGAGTTACTTTCCATTTTGACAAGTTTGCAACAGATATAGTAAAGAGTTATTCAACCTCTAGTAAACCTAGGTACAAAAGAAGCACCTATATTTAACATTGATGACTCTAAAGATATGTCAATATTAATCAAACCAACACGTTTAAACTAGTTTCACTGTCAGACATTGATTTAATATTAAATATTTCCCAGATCACGTGAAATCGAAATTCATTCTGGCCAGCTTCTTTTATACTTCTGAAAATTTAGGTTCTTAAGTTCCTTTAAGCCAACTAAACAAATCGTTTTTACAAATTAATTTTGGTATTACCATCCTGAGGTAAAGACATACCTATAACGAATGCAGACATACAGACAGACAGAGAAATCTCATATTTTCCTGCTTGAGTTTAAAAAAAAAAATTTCTGTCTCAGGAATTTTAACTGGCCTAGATAAAATTCCTGAGAGCCCAGGAAGAACTGATATGCAGTCCCAAAGATCTATTTGCCCATCCCAGATGACTCAGTTTGAGTCCGGAATGGCTCAGTGACAAGGACCCAAAAGTTCTGAGCTACTTCTGGGTACTCAGATCTTCTGGTGAACCAAAATTGAATATCCTGAGCTAGGTCTAGAATCTAGCAGTTTTATTCTTAGGGATTCTCCATCTCTGGGAGTGGAGACCCAGAGAGAGATATGGGGAACAACAGGGAGGGTTTGACCCCAAAAATGACATATACACAGATAACAAATTTACAAAAACAAGAAAAAATAGTTTTACTGTGCAGTGTGGCTGCTGGTCCACACTGCTGGTCCATCCCAACTCCTCACTCACCTACCTAGCCCTTTACTAGAATGAAGTAGGTCTAACTACTCAATCACCTGGCATTTCTCCCAGGATGGAGCCATTGATACTGTTTCCAGATTCCCCAGGACAGTACCCCAATTCATGACAGTCATCCTGCCATGGATATTTGAGGGAGCCTTACCAGACCAGATGCTTGACTGTTGTCAGATCTCAGACTTATCCAACTAAAGCTTGCTTACTCAAAGGTCGAGGGCAAGGACTAAATCGCCTTATTCCTTTGGCCAGCTGCTTGTTAGCCGCAAGTCAGAGAGTCCTCCAGCTGGATTTGTTACTGAATTGTTAGCCTGGACCCATGAGGAATCCTAACACATGGTGTAGGCCAGAAGAGTACTTTTTCTGTTTGGATTCCCACAGTCAAAAAAGAAATCAATGCTGAGAAATAAAGAGCATAAATTTTAATCAATGGTGAAAATCACCTTCTATGTCTTAAAATTCCTGAGTCTCCAAGCCAAACTCCAAGATTCAAGAATACAGGGATATCTTGGAATCCCTCAGACTCTTAGAGCAGACCTTTGGGACCAGAGAAGACAAGAATATCTTAAAATTCCTCAGAAGCTCCAAGAGGCCTTCAGGACTCAAGAAAACAGGGGCATATTGCAATCGTTTTGATTCTCAGAGTGGACCTCTATGACTCAAAAAGACAAGGGTGTCTTGAAATCCCTCAGACTCTCAGAGCTGTCCACAAGGACTGGAGAATATAGGGGTGTCTTACAATTCCTCAGACTCTTCTGAAACCTGCTCAAATCCCAGGATGTCAGAGGTGTCTTGAAGTCCCTTAGACTCTCAAGGTGTACCTCCAGGACTCAGAAAGGCAGGGCTGACTTGCAATTCCTCAGACTCTCCGAGCAGACCTCCAGGGCTCGATAAGCCAAGGATATCTTGCAATCCCTCAGAATCTCTGAGTTTATATGGAGGACTCAGGAAGACAGGGATTTCTAACAATTCCTCATACTCTCAGAGCCGACCTCCAGACCTGAGACGACATGGATCTATACAATTTCTCAGACTCTCCAAGCCAACCTCCAGGACTTGAGAAGAAAGGGGTGTTTTGCAAACCCTCAGACTCTCAGATCATACCTGAACAGAACTCGAGAGGAACAGGATGTCTTGTAATCATTCTGAGTGTCAGAGCCAACCTGACCCAAACTGGGGAAGACAAAGATGCCTTGCAATTACTCACACTCTCTGAGCCAACCTAACCAGAATTGTGGAAGAGAGAAATGTCTTTCAATCCTTTATAATCTCTGAGCTGACCTGCAGGACTTAGAAAACAGGGATGTCTTGCAATCCCTCACATTCTCAGAGCCAAGCTCCAGGACCCAAAAATACAAGGATGTTTTACAATCCTTCAGACTCTCAGAGATGACATTCAGAACTGTCAAAGACAGGGATGTTTACAATCCCTCATCCTGTCAGGGTTGACCTGACCCAAACTCTGGAATAAAGGGATGTCTTGCAATCTCTCAGACTCTGACCAGCCTATCTGACCAGAATTCAGGAAGAAAAGAATATCCTTCAATCCCCCAGACTCTCAGATCCCACCATCAAGATTGGAAAGACAAGGATGTTCTATATTCCCTCAGATTCATTGAGCTGACCTCAAGGGCTGGAGAAGACAGAGATATCTGACAATCAGTAAGGCTCTCAGAGCCATCTCTAGGAATCAAAAAGACAGTGACATCAGCAGCCCCTCATACTCTCTAAGCCAACTTCCAGGTCTCAAGAAGACTGGGATACCTTACAATCCTACACACGCTCAGAGCTAACGTACAGAATTTTCTAATATAGGGATGTTTGCAATCTTTCAGACTCTCAGAGAGGAAATCCAGGGCTCAAGACAGTGCTGTCAGCAATCCTTCAGAATCTGAACGAACCTGACCAGAATTCAGGCAGACAGGAATATCTTGCATTCCATCAGACACTGAGCCAATCTGGAGGACTGGTGAACACAAAGATGCCACAATACTTCAGACTCTACAGCTGAGGGACTCCAGAAGACAGGAACATCTTACAATCTCTCAGACTCTCAGTGTCAACCTGACCTAAATTAGGGAACACAGGGATGTCTTTCAGTCCCTCAGAATCACTGAGCTGACCTCCAGGACAGAGGTGTCTAGTAATTCTTCTGATTTTTTGAGCTGACTTCAAGTACTCAAGAAAACAGGGTATCATGCAATCCCTCAGACTCTCAGGGCCGAACTCCAGCACTTGAGAATACAGGAATGTCTTACAATCCCTCAGACTGTCAATGCTGACCTGTAAAGCTCAAGAAGATATGGATGTCTTGTAATCTCTCAATCTCTCTGATCCAACATAGCTAGTGCTTGGGAAGACAGGTAGGACTTATAGTCCCTCAGATTCTCCCTCAGAGCTGACTGCCAGAACTCAGAAAGCCAGGGATGTCATGAAATTCCTTAGACTCTCTGAGCTGATTTCCAATACTCTAGAAGACAGGGATGTTTTGCATGCCCTCAGACTCTCCAAGTCAATCTGGCCTGGCCAGACCAGATTAACTGCAAGTTACCACCTACTGAGGCTCAAAACTGGAGGAGACACAAATTGTCTCTCTGACGTTTTTCATGATCACACATCCCTGATCACTCTCCAGGTTTGGAGAACAAGATTGTCTTACAATCCCTCTCACTCTCTGAACCAACTTCCAGGACTTGAGAAGACAGGGATGTCTTGCAATCCTTCACACTTTTTGATCCTAACTGAAAAGAACTCCAGAAGACATGATATGTTTCAATCCTCAGACTCTCTGAGCCCCATGACCACAGATTAAATGCAAGGCTCCAGGACCCCTTAATGAGAGGCAAAACCAGAAATGACATAAATTGTGTCATTGTGGTCTTTCATGATCAGGTTTCCCCAGTAAGCCTCCAGGACTAGTGGGACAGGTATGTCTTGCAATTCCTCACTCTCTCTGAGTCAACCCCCAGGACTGGATTAAATAGGGATGTCTTGAAACTCCCACATTGACCAGACCAGATTAACTTCACAGTTCCTGAATCATTTATTCTCTACTTTTGAGACTAGGACAGAGCCCTGAAGCTGATTTGTGAGGTAAATGCCACTCACTTTCCAAAGTGACCCTCCAGATTAAGAAGTCTGGAGCACATGAATAGCTCGTTCAGCAAGGCACCCAAGCAACACCGAGGAACTCACCTTTTGGAAGCTGGAGGAACTGAAAGAGGTTAGGGAACAGAGGTCCCAACACAGTCACCAAATCTGTTACCCAAATCTTGGGTTCATCTCTTGGTAGGTGTCAAACCAAAAGACACAACTAATCCAAACATCAGGAGAAGGATTTGTATCTTGCCGCTAGTAAGGAGAATACCAAGGGTCTTTCCAAAGAAGAATCTCCTGGAACACAGAATTGGGGAATTTTAAAGCTAAGGATATATGCATATTTATGAAAGGACTTGGGTGGTGCACGCATATTTATGAAGGTGCGTGAGCAAAGGAGAATTCATCATAGAATTGGGGCAAAGGTCGACAGAGAGTCCAAGCTTTGGATTTAATTGAAGTCAAAAGGGTCAGAGAAGGTCAACATCATCCTCTCTTAAGTCCTGGTGGTTGAGGGCTTCAGGCTAATCTTTGACATTGAAACAGAAGTGAGAGTCTTTACAACTGATTATATTATCTTTGCTATTGTTGCCTCTCTCGCCTGATAAGTTTGGCCTTTTATTCTCTTAAGATCATTATCACTGAGCCCTGTTCAGGGACAAGCATTCTGGCCAGGCTTAGATCAGAAAAAGATTTAGTCAAAACTGTGTTTTCATGTCAAGAAAGCTATGCCGGTTCTCTTTCTCTGGAAACCATTCCCCTCTCTCTTTGTTTACACAGGCAGAAACCACCCTGGGATCAAGGGACAAATACTTTGATCTATTGAAATATTTGCAATTAAAAGGGGAAATGATGGGAAAATCTGTACATATTGTGGTTTGGGGAAGTCATTCTGGCTTATACATTGTTTAACTTAAATTTTACTGATGAGAGTGGTTTGTTTTGTGGCCTATCAGACATGCATTGCACATCTGCTTTGGCTATTAAAGGGCAGAATGCATTTGAATGTCAAAAGGGAGTAGTTGTGGTTTCAGACATCCAAGGTAAAACTAGATGGGTATTTTGGACCTGATTTCAGATGTGTTCCTGTATTGTTGAAAACTCGAATTTTCTGAACTGTGTCAAATTCAGGATATTACTAGCCATTCTCAAAGCAGTGTCGGCTGTCATCTGGCAGCTGCAAATTTATGGTCTCAACATCTCCTCTTGTAATTGTTTTTAGACAATGAAGTTACTTTAGATCAGATGTTAGCAGAAAAGTGAGACATATTTGTAGTAGCCAATAGTTTATCTTTTACTTAGATAAATATAGGCAACTGGTTATCTGGCTACAGGTTTCCCCAAAATGTTAGGTCCAGACTGGTTTTCAGGTTTATTCTCCTGAATTACTCAGGGAATAAGATCTATTTTGTGTATTAAAGTTCCACTTGTCACTCTTCCAACTATTTCTAATTGTGTCTTTTACAAGGAAATGTTGGGGTAAGAAAATAGATCTTAATCATACAAGAATCAGATCCAAGACTTGGAACTCAGGAATATTTCTAACTCAGTGTCCATTCTCGAAACTGAAACAGGACTATGCCCCATTTCATCAGGAAGTGGTCAGAATGGTAGTTGGTCAATTTCCTGAAAGATTTGGTGACGGTTGAAAGAGGAGTGCAGATAGAAATAAGTCCCCCTAATACCAAGTTCCTCTGCTGAGTTTATGATTAATCTCTCTATCTAAAACATTATTCCCTTTCTTGTCCAACAACTGTTTTCCTCAAGATTGAGGAATACCAAAGAAAAGGGGGGATTGAAACCAAGGAAGATGCTGTGGGGTCATCCTGGGTACAAAAGCCCTCTTTGTACCATGTTCCTTGTTTATAGAAAAAGCCTTTAGTCTCCTAGGGCTTTCCTGAGTTCCAAAGGGCAAACTCAATCAGTTAATGATGAGGACGATAGAATCACAGGCTTCCTACTTCCTTCTGAAGGGGCATGTATAAAAATACATAGCTCTGAGCTGTTCTGCAGAAAACTAGACCCCCACCCATGTGGACTATGGTGATTACATGCTGACCACAAACATATAGATCCCAGACTGGTTGAAAGTAGAAGGCTGAGATTCTTGAATCATCACCACAAGCAAATCAGAGGACAGTCATGCACCATGCTGCCTCCACCAAATTTTGCCTATAAAAAACTCTTCCCCCAAAATATAGAGGAGTTCTGGCTTTTTAGCATGTGCTCCTCATTCTCCTTCCTTGGCCCTGCAATAAAACTCCCTTTGCTCCAAACTTTGTCCTCACTGTGCATCAGGCATACAAACTTGGGTCCTGTAACACTTTCAAATGGGAGATTTATTTCCCACTTTCAGGGAGACAGAGGGGAGGTCAGAGTTTCCCTTTTGCATTGGCCATTTCTAAAGTAACTTTAATTCAAAATAATCAATATGCCATTGAGACACATTTTGGGGAAGCTGACCTAGGCCCAATCACTGGGCACCCACTATCACCTTTAAGCATATCAGTTAATCTCCCAGACACTCGGGCATGTAGGAAATGGCATCCCCCAAACACAAGGACAGCGGGACGTACCTGGAGCACACGAGTGATATTAGAGTCTGGATTCAAACCCGACTTTGGACATCTCTGGCTCCAAAGTTCCATGGACAAACCGAGGCAGGGCCAAGCCTAGACAAAAGTTCCTAGGGGATGCACATGAGTTCTTGTCAGATTGGCATTAATAACTTTACATTCCATCCAACCCAAGAGTCCCATCCAAGAGTTCCTACTTCTGGGGTCCTTGTTTTCAACTTTCTCCTTGTAGGAGACTGTGATCAAGTCATGCTCATTCTCACAGGCTCACTCTAAAAGTGCTGCTCTAAAGATTCTATGAGATAACAGATGTGACAGAGCCAACAGCCCTAGAACCCCATGGTATTCCTCAGTTAGACACAAGAGTAGGGATCACACAAATCTGGAGACACCCCCCTTGATGTATCAGGAATTCAAACCCCAGTTCCACAACAAGCTGGGTGACCGTGAGCAAGTCTCTTCTCCAACCAGAGCCTCAGTTTCCTGTTATCTGCAAAATTGGGGTATAACACAGCAGGACACTCTGGGATCTTCCTGGGACAAACACTTTTCCCATACCCTCTGTTATAGTTCCTCTCTGAAGTACCTAGATAATAGTATCTGATGCACATTCCTGGGGTTCAGCATCTGATGCACAGATGTTAAAACCCCAGCAGCACATGGAAGAAATTAACTACTTGATGATCATGAGCTCATAGCTCCCAGACCTATTAGAACTTAAGAATTGAGCTCAAGAAGACATTGCCCAGGCACTGCCAGGACTATGGGCAAGTGGCTCTCCCTCTCTGGTGTCAATTTCCTTGGGGGTCCAGCTCTGGTGGTCAATCGTGGGAGGAAAATCTCCCACCTTCCAGACTCTGGGAAAATCTTCATTCTCACCTTGCCCAAATTTGTCCACTTTAGCTCAGCCCAAGGTCTAGCCTAATGTAGGGCTCTGGGCTGCTACCTGCCATCCTTTTCCCATGCTACAGTTGTAAAGACCCTGCTAAAATGCAATTTTGATCATGTTACTCCCTGCTGAAAATACTTCCCAAGGGAAGGTTCAAGTTACTTGGCCTGGTGTTCAAGGCCTTGCACAGCTCAGCCCCTGTCTACCTCTCCAACCTCCTCTCCCTGTCCCACAACTACACTCAAACTTTCAGAATTCCCTATCTCTTTGCATAAGCTTTTCCTTCATCTGGAATGCCTTTGTCACTAACTGCTTTGTTTCACCAGAACATTCCTATTCATACTGCAAGGCCCAGCTCAGAGCTCCCCCACCCCCAAGAAGACTTTCTTGATATCCTAGGTGTAACTGGTTTCTCCTCTTTGGCCAAGACCTGATCACAGTGGACTGCTCAGGCTCCTCTCCTAATCTGGAATGTATCATCCAGTGGCATCTGTAGTTCACCTGGACCCTGTCTTACTGCTTACCCAGCAGATCAAGCAGGTGTGGGTCCTGAGGCCTTCTCTCAAAGGCCAAACCTCACTAGAAGTCCTAGCCTGCTGAGCTGAGCATTCTTTTTGACAAACAAAACCTGGGTCTACGGGCCTATGTGCAACAAATCCAATCTACTGACAACAGGTTGTGGTGAAGGAGAATGCAGTGTTTATTGTAAGGCACCAAGCAAGAATAGGCAGGTAGTGCTTAAAACATTGAATTCCTCAATGGGTTTCAAGGAAGAGTATTTAAGAGCAAGGGTGAGAGAGGATGGTGGCACTGTATGTGACCAGGTCGTGCACAGTTCTCTGGCTGGCTAACTGTGAGGTAAGTATGTGATGTCACAAGGGCTAAAATCATCAATCCTCAGGCTTCAGCCAGCCTGGGGGCCACATGTTCATGATCATCAAGTAGTTAACTTCTTCCACTTGGTGGGAGCTTTAGTATCTGTAAAACAACTCAGGAATGTGTATCAAACACTGTTATCTATGTCCTTCAGGGAGGGACTAAAGATTCTGTGACTGCTTTATGATTGATTTATTGTTACCAGTTCTACTGGCCCAATTGCTATCTTTGTCACTAAATGTTCATATACTTCCAATGACTAATTCTAATGCTAGGCTTTTGTGACTCAGGGGAATCCTGGGAGACTACAGCTTTTCTACCAACAATAGACAGGCAGAGGACATGGTGTGGGTGTGTGTTGGCCTGCCCCATAGGATTCTGCTCCATTAAATTCCCCTTCCTACCTCAACCAGACCCATGTCCCTGCCCCCGCAAAACAAGGCAATGTGCCAGAGATACACTGTGCGGTGGAGATGGAGACTGACTCATTCAATCATTCACTTCATTCAATAATTGGTGTATTTTCTTGTTAAATTAATAATGATAGTTATGATAAAACCAAAATTCCAGGGGCCAAGCAATGCACTGAACAAGTGGAGAATTTTCTCATTAAATCCTCATAGAAAGTTAAAATTGTTATGTTGATTATTTTACAGGTAGAGAAATAGAGAGGGGTGTGACTTGCTCAAGGGCACACAACAGGAGTCCAGATTTAGAATCCAGATGGCCCATCCTTAGTCCCCATTTCTAACCACTGCTCTACCCTGTATCACATGTGTGCACATATATGTACAAAATCTCACTCATCCATCCCGCCCCTTCTGGGTGTTCCAGGCAAACACTGTTCCAGTCTCTCAGGCTCTAACTGCCTCCTCTGGAAAATAGGATGAAGTCTTGCATTAAGGAGGGCTGGGCACTCAGGGTTCTGAGTACAGCCCCTTGTCTGGACCCAGGAGAAGAGTGCTGACTTAGCTTTGCTGTCCTTCCTACATCTCATAGAAGGAGTACTCCTGGACTTATCATCCTGTGGACACCAGGGCTGTCCTGTGTCTGGCAGTCCCCAATGCCTGGGGCTTTGTTGGGAAAAGGAGCCAGAGGCTGTAGGCATGTTCCTGACTAGATCACTTCATTTCCCATCCAACTGTGGTTGAATCCAAGTTTGTGTGTCCAATGCACATTGAAGCCAAACATTGTGAAATATAAAAGTATGGAGCAGAGAAAAGTTTACTGCAGGGCCAAACAAGGAAAATGAACGTTTTTTTCTAAAAAGACCCTAACTCCTGATAGCCTCCAGGGAAGGGTTTTTAAAGGCAGTATTTGGGGTGAGGGTTGGAGAATGTATGACTTTCTTCTGATTGCTTGGTAGTGAGGTAACGGGGTGGTGTTCCAGGAATCTCAGTAATCAACCTTCTGGTTCCAACCAGCCTGGGGTCTACGTGCTTGTGGTCAGCATGTAGTCACCATCCTTTACCTCATTGGAGGCCTTAGTTTCCATACAAGAGTTCAGAGAGTGTATCAGGTTCTTGTGTATGTTCATTGAGTAAGAACTAGCACACCGTATTATTGCTATTGTTTAAGGTGTCATTACTTTTCTTGCTTGACTGTTCTTCCTGTGTTTCTGCATTCTTTCACTTACCTGATTAGTAAGAGCTTGAATCTGCCATTTCGAACTCAGGAAAGGCCTAGAATGCTGAAGCATTTTTCCTACAAACAAGAAACAGAGTAGGTTTTTTTACCCAGGGTCTTGCTCAGTTTCGCTACCAAATTCAGTCTGTTTCTTTATTTGTAACCTTGGTTATAGAAGAGCCATTCTGATAGTCTTCAAGTTGTTCTCAGAGAGACATACTCTGTATTTAGTTATAGTTTTGATGTGTTTGTGTGTTGAGGGGTGGTCTCAGTGTCCTCCTACTCCACCATCTTGACCCTTTACCCTTATTCTTCAAGGTTAATTCTGTCAGCCTTAGGTGATATTATTTTTCTGCAACACATGGATGATTTGACTCCACTAACTTACTGCTTGCATTGCTAATGTTAAAAATTTGGCATTAGGCTATTGTTCTTTTCTAGATGACCTATCTTTATCCTTTATCTATTTAAGATTTCTTGGTGTTCTATAGATATATTGGGATCTTTGTGGATTTGTTGTATCTTTGGGGATATAGTCCAATAATTTGGAAGATTCTCAGCCATTAATTTTTGAAAAAGATTGCTTCTTCCTCATTTTAGCAGTTTTAAAATATCCAGTTGGGTCACTCTCTCATTCTTCTTCACATCTTTTAGCTTCTTTATTTAATGTCTTTATTTTATTATAGTATTTCCCACTTCTAGAAGTTCTATTTTTTCCCCAAGTTTTGAGTTGTTGTCTTTATAGTCATTTTTCTTGTCCAACTTTTGTCTTATTTTTTTTAGACATATAGGGCAATAATTTTGTTTTCTCCCCTGCTAATCCTAATAATTTTTTTGCCATTCTTTTTGCTTTCTCTCATACTTCATATCTTATTTCTTTAAGTGTTTTGTGACTTAATGAGTCTGAATCTTTCATTCTACTTATGAATTTTCATTATAATCCTTCAGAGATGATTCACTTTTGTTAGCAGTGGTCACAACAAGGTACTACTCCCAAACTAATTTTGAATTAAAATTTCCACTTGAATTGTTTCATATATGTTATACTTATGTACTAAGAACTTTATATTACCACATATATTTAATAAGAATTTGAGCCTACAGTTCCCTCAGTGTGAAAAGTGAGCCCAGTGGACATCCAGCTTCCACAGGATTGTGGTCTTAAAACTAAGTAGAACCCTGTGGCCTCCCCCACCCCCACCTCCAATACAAAGGCCTCTCCATGCCCCCTGACTCTTGAAAAGATGAAGTCCCATAAGCCTCCCTGAGTCACAAAAGAGCAGGCTCAAGAAGTTAATGATTAAGACAATAAAGTACCATACTCAGTGTCTGATGTACATTCCTGAGCCATTTTGCAAATACTATAACTTCCACCAGAGGAGAATAGCTAACTGCATGATGACCAGACTCTAGACATGATATAAACTGTTCCTCTACAGCTACTACAATTCTAAGAACTGGCTCCAAGAGATGAGATTAAGACTATTGTTTATAATAATCTATATTTTTGAGGACATCATAATAATTGTAGCTTGCTCTGTCCATATATGTAAGCAGGCAACTAAAATTGTCAGTCCTGACTATCTAGAAAAATTGAACTGAGAACTCATGTTATAGCATTGCTTGGGCAGGGAACTAAGCCAACAGTCCTATCAACCTGTTCTCAACCAGGTATACCCAACATCTCCCACAACTGGCCTGAGAGCATGGGAAGTGGCTTCACCCAAAAATAGACCCTGACAGTAAAGCCCTGCTTCCAAAAATGTTACCAACAGACATTTCTAGTATCTCAAACTAAGCTGACTGGTGAAGCTCTGTCTCTGCCAAAGAAAATATGTAGAGTCTAGAACTAACATTTGACAATGAAGCCAGTAATACTCAATAGAGAAAAGACAAACTCTTCATTAAATGGCACCAGGAAAATTGGTAACTTACACAGAAATAATGAAACTAGGGGCCTATCCTACACCACTCAAAAAATTACCTCAAAATTGAATAAAGACTTGAATGTAAGACTTGAAACCATAAAACTCCTAGAAGACAATATAGGGGTATGTGCCTTGACATCTGTCTTGGAATGATTTTTTTAATTTGACACCAAAAGTGTAATAGAACAATAGAAGAACAATCTGACTCCATATTAGGTCTGTTTCTTTTACTTTGACCTTTGTGCTCCCTTGCCTGTCCTTAGTTATGCTGGGTCTGCACCTTTTGTAAAAAAGATGTTATCTACAGCCTGAAATACACAGGATAGCCCATTTTCTGGGTTCTGACCTTTAAGAGTCCATTCATATAGAGAGTTGCAGAAGAGAGAATAACATTTATTTTGTTGGAGGTTTATAGGAACACCATGACCTGACCTACATGGATACCTGCAAGAACAAAAGATTACAACACAAAGAAGTTTGCAACATCTAACCAAACCTCTCCCTCACCTTGCCTTTAAAAATACTTTGCCAAAATACTTCGGGTAGTTCAGGGGTTTTTTTGCGCATGAGTCACCTCATCTCCTTACATGGTCCTGCAATAAATATTTATCTGTTCCAAACTCCAATATTTCAGTTTATTTGGCCTCCCTGTGTATCAGGCACACAAATGCATTTGGTAACAAAAGCAAAGGCAACAAACTAAAAAGCAAACAAGTTGAACTACTTCAAACCAAATACTTTTGCACAGCAAAGGAACCTATCAACAAAGTGGAAAAGGAACCTACTAAATGAGGGAAATATTCACAAGTCATAAAGGGTTAATATCCAAAATATGTAATTACAACACAATCACCAAAAAAATCCAAATTTTTAAATTGGCAAAAAATCTGAGTAGACAGTTTTCCAAATAAAATATACTGATAGCCAACAGGTACATGAAAAGATGACCTACATCACTAATCATCAGGGAAATACAAATCAAAACCACAATAAGATATCACTTGTTAGAATGACCATCATCAAAAAGAAGAGATAACAAATGCTGGAGAAGGTGTGGAGCAACCCTTCTACACTTTTGGTGGGAATGTAAATTGGTGCAGCCACTATGGAGAACAGTATGGAAGTCACTTAAAAGACTAAAAATAGAATTTTCATATGATCAGGCAATTCCACTCCTGGGCACATATCTGAAGAAACAAGATCATTATAATGAAGGGGTACCTCCACCATCATGTACATTGCAGCATTGTTTACAATAGCCAAGGCATGGAAGGATCTAAATGTAAGTTGATGAATGAATGGATAAAGAAAATATGTTGTATACATGCTAGGATACTGTTCGGCTATATAAAACAAGGAAATCCTGCCATGTGTGACAAAATAGATGTACCTTGAGGATGTTGTGCTAAGTGAAATGTCAATGAAAGACAAGTACTATATGATCTCATTTATATGTGAAAATCTGAAAACAAACAAATATAAACAAACAAAATCCTACAACTCAGTAAAAAAGATCAGATTCATGGTTACCAAAAGCAGGGGTAGGGGAATGCGGAAACAGGTGGGGAAATCAAAGGCTTCAAAATGTACAAACTTTGGTTTTAAAATAAATAACTACTATGGATATAATGTAGAATGTGAGCTATAGTTAAATGTGCTGTGTGATAGATCTGAAAGTTACTAAGAGGGAAGATGCTAAATCTTTTCATCAAAAGAACAAATATTTTCTTTCTTTGTTAATGTGAGATGATGAATGTGAACTAAATTATTGTGGTAATAATTTTGCAATCCATGTAAGTCAAGTTATTGTGTTGTATACCTTAAACTTATGCAGTACTGTATATCAATTATATCTCAATAAAAATGAAGGAAATAAAGAGAAATAAATTGAATAGTGAAAAAATATATTAACTTTTTTTGTAAATTTGTATATATATGTGTGTATATGTATTTGTTTTGGTCTCTCAGTGTTGTTTTTTATCAGTTGAATTGCAAATACTTTATAAATATTTTTAAAACTAGGATAGGTAAATTTTACATTCATTAATGTTTTAGTATATCTATGTCATTATTTTGAAGTAAGTTTCATCATTTAAGCACACTTTTCATAGGAAAAGTCCGGAATGCCCTGAGATAAGCAAGTCTGGCCTGCCACCTTCTTCTCTTGCCGCCTAAGGCCTTTCTGAAATGATGACTTTTAAGCATTTGCTGTTGATAGACAGAGCCCGGGTCTCTGATTATAGTCTTGGGAGGGAGGTCTCAAGGGCAGTTAAACCACTTGTCCTAAGCCTACAGATTTTGTGGCTATGCTAACCAGGACTTTGTCCCCACTGGCTGCTCCTCAAACTGAGCAGTTAGTAATTTCTAAATAACTTGATTTTAGTTGTGCCTCTGGCTTTAAAAGGTACCCACAAACAGTAACCCATTGAATGTCAGTTTCTTAGCCAGGAGTTTTAGCCCGTGTTCAAGGTACCCTGGCTTTATTCCCCAGCTGCCACAAACACAAGGTCATGTCCTGGCACATTTCTCCCCATGGGTTGTTTAATACACATGTCTCACATCAGGCCTGGATTTGCAAGGGAAATCTGATTCCTGCATTATTTTGAGTATGGCTGTTTATGATGTCCTAAAATAGAGCTATGAAGAACACAGTATTTTTGTATTGACAGTATTTGATGTATCTCTGTGTATCCTTGAGCAGGGTCAGGTCAATCACCAACAGGTTGAATGTGCCTATCCTCGTGGATGACATGGCCTACACGTGTGGCACCATCTGCCACGCTGTGGAGAAGTACAAGGGTGGTTTGGGACCTTTGAAGAGAGTGTTGGGACATCTCATTAAGAAAGGAAAAGTGCCAGCTGTTAAAAACTGGGATCACTTCTCCTAATTATTACTGATTGCTGAGTAGTAGTTTTTCAGACCAAAGTCAATTCTAGGCCTATTTGTTTTTTCTTGGTAGAGAAAAAGCATGGTCCTTTATAGCCTGGTTTTCATTTTCATGGTTGAATTTTCAATGTATTTTTTGAAAAGTTCAGAGAAGGTGCTTCTCCTGAAACTGAGCACAGAAGGAAAAAGACAGCCTTCTGGGTTCCTTTGGGCCCTTGCTTAATTCTTTTCAGCCTTTGGTACAGTTTTTAGCTGCATCAACTTCTAGAGGATTTAGAACTGCCCTGTTCAGAGCAGGAACCACCATTCACCCTCGCATGGTTGTGGAGCACTTGGAATTTGGATGGTCTGATTTAAGATACACTGAGAGTTTAAAATGCACGCCAGGTTTCAAAGTTTAGAATGACTAAAAAATGTAAAATAACAGATTTTTAAAATTTTGATTACGTGTCAAAATGATGATAATTTAGCTATACTGAACTTAGCAAGTGATTTTCTACTAAAGGTAATTTTGCACTCCAGGAAGCATTTTGAAATGTTTGGAAGACAATTTTGGTTATCACAACCTGGAGGTATGGAAATGTTACTGTTATTTAGTGGGTAGAGGCCAGGGACACACTAAATATCCAAAAGTGCATAGGAAAGTCACCACAACAGAAAATTGTCCAGCCCAAATGTCCGTAGTGCCATGGCTGAGAAACCAGGCTTTAGTGGAATACAAAGCGTTTGGCCAACACATACCTAAACTAAAATAGAGATCCTGTGTTAGGCTAGTAAGCGTGACTGAGATCGGTTTTATGTTTTCCTTTATGGGACACAGTTATTTGTTTTAAATTCACACTAAGGGGAGCTGTTTCAAGAGTGTTTGTGTGCAGTTAATTCTTTTGTCTTTTATTTTATAGGCTACTCTGAGCTGCAGCCACTGAAGTTTATGCTATCTTACTCATGTGATCTTCTCTGGGCCAGCTATTTCCAGAATAATTATGCTGCCTTTGAGGCTGTTGTTGTGACATACACTATTCCCCAAGAGGACAAAATGAAACACTGCTCCAAGATTCAGGTGCTGTTTACACTGAAGGCAGAGCCAAGCAGGGAAGCACCTACCTCACATCCCCAAAAATAGCACTGTACCTTTTGTGTGTGTGACCTCTGCTAAGGGAGTTGCTGGCAGATGTTGTAGCTTCTCATTATGGGAAAGTATGATACATCTTGTATCTCTGGGGAAGCCTGGGGCCTGCAGACTTAAAACTTAGAAATAGTAACTACAATAGAAAAACAGTACCAAACAGGCCACTTTACATTCTGGATCTCATTGTTCTAAGGGCTGTAGAAATTTTCTGCCTTCTTTTCAATCCTGACTTGATGCCCATAGGCCATGAGAAAGTTGATGATAATCTCTTTCCACCAACTGAACTAAAATAAATTAAAGAGTTTGAGTTCCCATTTTGCCTCTGTCACCATGAACTTTGAGAAGTCATTTCATTGCTCAAAGCCTCCTTACCCATCATTAGAGCATGAAGGAAAGTCTAAGTGATCTGCTTCATGATTTCTAATCCATTGGAAAGAAAATAATTCATTCAGTATGAGACAATACATTTGAAAATGGTCAAAATAGTTGTGCCTTAAATTTGCATGGCCAATTAGCAGTAGTTTAGGTTGACAGTAAAGGATTGTCATCCGTTTTTGTAAATAAACTTAATTTAACATAGTTACACTTACTCATTTATGTTTTGTTTATGCCTGCTTCCTATTTCAATGGCGAAGTTGAACAGATGTGACTGAGACAGAGACATCTGTCTTGCAAAGTTGAAAATATTTACGATTGGGCCCTTAATAGATAAGTTTACTGATCCCTGACTTACATGATTATAGCTGGGCTCTTAAATGACACTGTCACTGCATTTTCGAAACCAAGAGAGGAAAACCTTTTATGTAATAATTAACTTAAAACAAGAAAAGCCCAAAGGAAAGCATGTTATGGATAACAAGAGTCCTGGAAAACCTTTGAGTATCTGCACTGAAACTCTCACTTCAAGATCCTATATGACTTTGGATATAACTAAATATAATATAGTTAAGAAGATATAATTTGAAGATAGACCCAAAACTGTGTGTGTTCTCATAA
Source organism: Inia geoffrensis (assembly GCA_036417435.1). Lineage (NCBI taxonomy): Eukaryota > Metazoa > Chordata > Mammalia > Artiodactyla > Iniidae > Inia > Inia geoffrensis. Next base: position 13,485,008 of record CM070921.1, read on the forward strand.
GAAATGGGTGTGGGAGAAATCATTTCTATACTTTCTGGTTCTTACATTTTTAGCTAAATATGACTAAAATGACCCACTTTCCACCTCCCTTTTCTGCTTTCACATTGGCCAAGACATTTCAAAGGACCTACAATGGTTAATCCATGTTTTATCTCTTCAGCTATATCCCATCATAAACTCAAGATATGAAGTGTGGAACAAATGTGCTCTGGCTTGTGTTTTTGTTTTTCAGGTTTAGGACTCATTAGTTATAGGATAATGAATGTCAGAACCATCAGATCTTGTATACTTGAGATCCATTGCTTCCTCTTTCTAAAACTCTAGACCATTTATTTCAGATTCTTTTTTCCATTGTGGGTAAGGGTATAGTTACCTGACTTAAGTGAACGCTCTTACATAAAATTGTTTTTGTCATCTTTATTTGTTCTGATAGGTAACAATTTTCTTTGTTATTTCAGTACTTAGAGCCTTCAGATTTTAAATATATAATTTCAGTTTGGAAGTTCGTACTTTACATATTTCAGCATTGCCAAAGGGCATTCAGGTTAAAGTATTTTTTGTAAATATTGAATGATGATGCAATGACATGGACTTTTGGACAAAATCCTGTGCATAATCAGCTTTTATTTATTTATTTTTTCTCGTACGCAAGGTTCTCACTGTTGTGGCCACTCCCGTTGAGGAACGCAGGTTCTGGACACGCAGGCCCAGCGGCATGGCTCACAGGCCCAGCCGCTCCACAGCATGTGGGATCCTCCCGGACCGGGGCACGAACCCACGTCCCCTGCATCGGCAGGTGGACTCCCAACCACTGCACCACCAGGGAAGCCCCAGATTTTAATTCTGAGTAAACTTTATATATATATATATATATATATATATAATACAGTCAATCAGCTTGTGTGTGTGTGTTTTAATAAGGAGAGTTCCAATCATCTTCGTTATTGTGTTTAATTTATATGAGAGTGGCATCATATTGTCTTAGAGTCAGAGTGAAATATAAAGAACTAAAACCAGGCCCATCTGGGAAAGAAGTTTACAGTTTGAGAGAGAACATGACAGAGTGTACCAGGCAGAAAGTGAGGAGCATGAAAGTGAAGAAGAGGTGGGAAAACTATTTACACTTTCCACCCTTACAATTTCACTTCATAGCTCACCTCTTCTGAAGCAAGTGTTTCATGTCATGTGGCAAGTTTTAGAAAATCTACTGGCCAAACTCCAGGGTGAACAGGCTAAGTGTCAGAGGAAAATATCAAGTACTAAGGAGTTCACAGGCTCAAACTAGGCTTGCTCAGTTGCCACTATTTCCATTATCACTTTGGGCTGTGTGAAGGGACTGAAATTAGATATTGTATTTCACAGCAAAAATTTACAAAACCCAAAAATTTCATGCCAGCATGTACTGATACTCAAGTAGGACAGCATAGGGTGTTTGGTAAGGGATATGTTCCAGTGACAGTATCGAGTGAAGATGAAAGGAAAGGGCTGAAACATACTATTATATCCTTATCTAAAATGCATGGAAAAGTGAACACAGTAAGTTCTTTTCAGTACAGTTTTATTGATTTATTTCCCTGAACTCCAGGAAAATACCCCTTCACCTTTTTCCTGTACTTGCTTTCCCAGAGCACATTCTAGTTGATTTTATTTACTGTAGTATCTGAACTCTATTATCTCTTCTGAAAGAGCAAAATGTTGAAGGATACAGACTCCATCTAACTAGAGTTTAAAAGTTTTAGGCTTGGGGCTTCCCTGGTGGCACTGTGGTTGAGAGTCTAACTGCCGATACAGGGGATGTGGGTTCGTGCCCCAGTCCGGGAGGATCCCACATGCTGTGGAGTGGCTAGGCCCATGAACCATGGTCGCTGAGCCTGTGCCTCTGGAGCCTGTGCTCTGCAATGGGAGAGGCCACAGCGGAAAAAAGTTTTAGGCTAGATGCTTAACCTTTCTTTGTCTCTTTAAGGATGAAAACCTGACCTCTTTTATAGGATTTACTGACATTTAAAGGAAATATTTGCAAAGTGCTTAGAATGGTTTGGTTTGCACAATAATTTTAATTTTTAGAGCAGATATCTCAAAGCTTCCCTTTGAAAGAATGTTAGAAGGAGCAAGAATTCCATGTATTTCAGGTGTTAAGCCATGTGTCCACAACTAGTCACAAATATGGTCCTCTTGGCCACTTTTTATTTTTATTCTCATCTTTATTGGAGTATAATTTCTTTACAATGTTGTGTTAGTTTTTCCTGTACAACAGAATGAATCAGCCATATGTACACATATATCCCCATATCCCCTCCCTCTTGAGCCTCCTTCCCACCCTCCCTACCCCACCCATCTAAGTTATCACAAAACAAGTTTGTCTCCATGTGCTATGCGGCTGCTTCCCACTATCTATTTTACATTTGGTAGTGTGTATATGTCTTTGCTGCTCTCTCACTTCATCTCAGCTTACCCTTGCCCCCCATTTCTTCAAGTCCATTCTCTATGTCTGCATCTTTATTCCTGACCTGCCACTAGGTTCATCAGTACCACTTTTTTAGATTCCATATATATATGTATTAGCATACGGTATTTATTTTTCTGTTTCTGACTTGCTTCTCTCTGTATGACAGACTCTAGGTCCATCCACCTCACTACAAATAACTCAATCTCATTCCTTTTTATCACTGAGTAAGAGTCCATTTTAAATGTGTTATATTGTCTTAGCATAGTAACCACTTCAGTCAAGAGTGGTGTTTGGTGATAGCAAATAGCTGCATGCTGAAAATACTTCCAATGTGTCTTCGAACCAGCAGGTAGAAATGAATGCCATGTGATAGTGAAGCTGGTGCTCAACTGAGGCCATTTACAACAGCCTGATCATAACCATCTGAATATAAATACTATGAAAAGTGGCATCCAAGGCAGGATTCAGGGATGATGGCAGAGTAGAAAGCATCAGGAACAACTGCGCTGGCAGAATCTGTCTGATACAATTATTTTGGAAGTACGGCATCTATTGACGTCTTGCATTTCTAGGGAAAGGCTTCAACAGTAACTAGAAGTCAATTTTAGTCAAGTTCAACTCTTAGCACATTTACAGCTCCCCACTCCACTCCGCTATCCCCCATCTTCATAGCAGAAACTGTGCATGTATTTCTGAAGCAACTGGCATACAGCCTGTGGGACTCAGGATGAACAGAAACTACCCTATCCTCCAAATATCTTCTGATCTTCAATGAATGCTTCTGATAAGAGGTACAGAGAAATGTTTAGCTATCTCTATATAGCCATTGCTATACTTCCGTAAATTGTTGCAAGGCTCTCTGCCTCCAGCTGAAGTGACTGCCAGTGGATTTGCATTTTAGTAACGCTATTAAAAATTTCAATTCCCTTATTATAACCTTCAGCTCTGATTTCATTCGGTACTTTTTATTATTTCCTATCTCCTTATTGGAATTTGTTCATACATAGACCACCTAACCTCAGTGAGCATATTTATGACCTTTATTTTTAACTTTTTATCAAATTACTTATCTATGTTTTATTAAGGTCTGTTTCTGGAAATTTGTGCTGTTCTTTAGTTTGATACATATTCTTTTCTTCATTTTCCTTACTTCTTTGTGTTGGTTTCTGCCCTTTCGATAAAACAGCCACCTCACAAATTTTGACAGAGCAATCTCATGTAGAATATAAACCCTGTCTATAAGTCTAGCCTGAGCTCCTAGTTGTCTCTGGAACTTTGTGGTTATAAAAGCTGCCTCATTTCTTCTAGGATTGCCCAGTAGTTGAGAGTGTGTCAAGAAATGTCAGTATCCCAATGGGGAGGATCACAATCATCACCTAAATGTAGGCAGATTAGAGCTGGAACTTCAGGCAACAGCTGGGAAAGAATGTAGTTAAGTCCCTTACAAAAAGAAAATGAAAGAAAGGTTTTTTTTTTTCTACACTCTCTGCACTTTTCTATAACCATGGAGGAGTGTTCCTATAACCAAAAAGAATGTAGCTTCTTTGTTTGCTACATTCCTGTGGGATTTGTGAATGCAAGACCTATGGATATCAGAGTCACACTATCCACAGGTCTATCCCTTGGACATCAGGCAAAATAGCTGGGACATGTATACAATCTTATTCCAGAGAGATAGTGGTGCTTGAAGTGGGCTAGAGGGAGAAGATTGAAGATGTGTCCACCAGCTTCCCTGCTTTCCGGGGAGGACTGCATCTAGCCCCTACAAATGTGCTAAATAAGAAACCTGACCTTCAGGCTGTAGCTTTCAAAGTACGCAGATGGACCCTTTACAGAGAAAGACTGGAAGATGGGCATTTTTGCCTGGATCTTCTTTGTTGAGCCTTGGGGGAATACCCAGAGTAAGTACTGAAGCACCCATTAATAATTGCATCCTTGTGTACTATAATCCTGGTTTTCTCAGACAATGAATGACCATTCAGAAGTAGCTGTTTTGAGGTTCATCCCCTGGATAGGAATCTTAAAACTTGGGGTACTAAACATAGAGTCCAAGACCTTTGCTCCTCCAGGAGAACCTGGAGTAAGGAATTCCCTGTTGATTGTATGGCACAATACAAGGGGCAGAGCTTATGGAAACAATTGTGTCTCAGCCTTTATATATAGGTATTTCAAGGTTACCTATTTTCTCATTCACACAGTATATAGGAGCCACTCATCTAGTATCTGGATTTTTTTCCAGAGGAAATTGCTGCATGTGTAGCTGTATATTCTGTGTCTCTGTGAGAAAAGCAGCTTCCTGTGTTGCCATAGCCCCCATCACTATTTTGAAATAAAAATGTGTGTCAGCATGGACATCATGGGGATGAACAAAGGAGATGTCCAAGATACTTGTGCTGTCACAGGGCAGGACAGGGTGAGCAGACCTGAACACTGATGACCAGTTTCTGGTCTCAGGCCTTTCCAAACGGGACTAAACTTCTGGTTTAGTCACTGGTTTGCAGTGATTATCTTGGTGTCGATTCCATTTTCATTTTTATCTTTTATGGTGGTTACTGGCTGTGTGGAAAAACCTGTGATGGCTCATTTAAACTGAATGAGTAGCTCATCTTTCTGGTTTGCCTGGCATGGGCACTGAACTGTTGGCAAATATAACCCAAGCATGTGTCATAGTTTATGTGATCCCAACTGCCTGAATTATTAGCCAATATTTTATGAAGGCCAGGCCATGTGTTCTGGCTTTTCTAGAAATGCTGATCACTCTCCATTACTCCACTATTGGTCATTTTGACTTACTTTCTTAAACTTTATTTGTAAGCAAATCTTTCAAGGGGAAGCAAGAGTCTGGGTGGCAGCCAGATGAAGTCTTTGACCTGATTATTACGCAGGCTTTTGGTGAGCCCACAAAGCCACAGGGTGTGTTCTCTGATGTCATGGGAATCCCTTCCCATGCCATGTGTTGGGCCTTGAATCACCTGAGGGACCAGCAGTTAGAGGGCAATTTAGGAGTGGTCGCCAAGACTGTGACTTCTGAGAGGTATTCCTTTGTAACAAGGTATCCAAAGCCCATATATTGTCATCCAGAGATTAAGCAAGAGAGGCAGACTGAGGGTCTGAGGGAAAATAATAACAATAAAATATGTGCAAGTGCATGCTAGGGTATATTTTCCACCCATTTTTTCTTCAGTGTGATTTTCTTCAATTCAACTCTTATGTAAGGCAAGATGAATGCAAGTATACCTGATTCCATACTTTTTTGGCCAGGGGTTGGCAACTGTTTTCTGTAAAGGGCAAGAGAATAAATATTTTAGAAATATTTTTGCCTGATTGTGAGCTAAGAGGCAAAATCGAAGATGTTATGTGGGTATTTACATAAAAAGACATTAAAAATGCCCACAGTTTTTAATGGATGAAAATAAAATAAAGTAATATTAAGTAAAGTGCAAATTTTTGTCATATAGGTCAATGAAGATAAAAACAATTCTTTTTTGGGATGATGACATTTTGCCTATTTGGAGTTGAAAATTAGTATTCATTATTATTAGACCAATTACAAATGTTCATCTTTAAGTTATTGTTCACTCCTAGGCCAGATTTGCCCCATAGTCCTTCCTGTGCTAACTCTTCTTGGTTAAACTTCTGAGGGCATCTCTCTGAGAGATTAAAATCTAATTCACTTATTAGACCAAATCAGAAAATTAAATTTTCCGGCCTCATGGATGCTCATCATTCATTTATTCACTCAGTCATTCACTGAATGTTTATTGAGATTATACTGTGTGCCAGGTGCTGGCTGAGAGGTAGAAACATCCAGTACCCACACATACATATGCTGTGTGCTATCTTTTTTGATCCTCTGTTCTGCCTTTTCCACTCAATCCTGTCCTTCACTTTATCAGCTAATATTTATTTTACTTCTAGCATCTCTTAATTCACCTCCAAGTGTTACCAGGCCCTTTCCAGATTCTGAAGAGCAATAGTGCAGAAATGAATACTGCTTCCGCAAGCAAAGCTTTTTATCTAAAGATATAGATTGTGAACAAGGGAGAAAGCAGAAAAAAAAATTGCTAGCTCCCTCATTAGAAGGGATGAGTTGCTCTTATAACAAAAGGGAGGGTTTGTCTCATGACCACTGATTGTCTAACTTCTTGATCAGCAGCAGGTGGCTCCATGGTGGCAATCAGGACTAGGGAGTGCTTCTGTGAGGGTAAAGCAGTCCCTGAGAATTTTCTGCAAGGAAGCACAGGAATAGATAAGGTTAAAATTTATACTTGAGATTCTAGTCTTGTAGTAACTAGGTATACTTGTTAGTGTAATAGAGACGAAGTTTTTTTTTTTTTATTTCTGTGAGCCTGGTTTCTGTCTCTGGGACTCCGGCTCACAAAGCCTTTGATCTTTAGCCTGTTTTGCCCAAGACCATTCCCTAGTACTTTTCAAAATGGCTGTGCTCTTGTCCTGTCTCAGAAAGCCCTGATCTGAGCCCCATTATACCATCATTGACAACCAATGCCAAATTCTCTTTAGAAGCCATGTGGCCTGAAGATTATACTTTAAGCAAAGATTTTAATTTCTTTTATATTGGGGGAAAATGAATACTCTCTAGCTTAGATTATATTCATCTTTATACCAACATAGTCTTAGCATTAATTTTTTTGGAAGAAGGTGTTGAGCATTCGTATCCCAAGGAGGCCCAACTCTTTTGCTTTGGTTTCTTTCTATTCTCCTGAGCTTCCCTCTCCATTCCCTGATGAATGAATAAAATTTCTATTATGCTATATGAAACCTGGTCTCGTTCTATTGACAGGAGTGACTCCAGGCAAAGGACTCACTTGTGAGTCTATGGCCTCTCCAAACGTAGGTAACAAAAGGGCTGAAAAAGACCAAAGTGCCTTGGGCCCAAGAGCATAAACTGGCCCTGTTTACAAACACATTTTATTTCCTGATTTATCATACATGCCAAGGAAAATTCAGGAATTGCTAATGCCTCCCCCCAAAGAATTCCTTAACTGAAAGCTGTGGAGCACAAGTGTGTCAAAGTTAAGAATTTGTATTTTAACAAAATAATATAGAACATACATCTTACAAAACACTTCCAATTAATCTGAGACATGACCTTTTGTCGTGCACATGGATAACTCTGTACTAAAACAAAAATGTTCATGCTAAGTGGATAAATGAAGATTATAAGTCAGTTCACATCAGGTTTTGTTAATAGAGTTGTAGTAATAAATTAACACACACACACACAGACCTGAAACATTTCGGTTTTTGGAGATTATGAGATATCAAAATTACAGAGATGAGATTGAGGATTACTGTAAGACAGCATTTGCATAAGAAAATAAACAATCAGCCACTGTCCTGGGTGCCACAAGACCTGATTCTACCAATTTCAGTGTATGTGATTTTTCTTTTCTTTTTGCCTGTGTCCATCTTTGAAGCTTGGTGAATTCCAGGTGACTGGCGCTGACTGTTATTTCATACTCAAGAGTGGGGCAACAAACAGCTGATGGGAATCTTCAGTTGCAAGGACAGGCCTTCCCAGTGCTCGTTCCCAGCATAGGATGGGAACCAGCTTTCGGGTAGGGTGTGCCAGTGTGATCACAGATCTTTTCTACAGTGCAGGTCCAGGACTAGGATGAGGAGAGTGAGGCACTGGGTTTGGGTGCAAAATTTCATGAAGGGAGGGCCCCTAAAAGTTCAGCAATCAAGACACATAATATATTAATGCTCTATTTTTAAAAAATCCAATTGGCAAACTCACTCTGGCAGGCTAGTTGCCTATTTTGATAAATTGAGTTTTCTTGGAACTGGAGCTGGGTCCAATTTTGTCTTTATTTAAAATGGTGCTATGGTATCCATCAGGGATTTAATTTTTTTTAACTGTATTTATCTGGATGATTACGGTTTGAGGTGCCCCCTTAAATTTTATAGTCGTGGCCCTGATACAGTGCCTATCTATTTTCCCAGTGTGATCCCCCAGTCTCCTGCCTGGGATGCTGGAGTAGGGTGTTTATAAACCAGGTGGATGTCAGAGGTCCCAGAGCCAGAGGAGGGAAGAGGATGTTGTTTCACACTCCAGATACACACTGTGCTTTAACCCTTGTGAAACCAAGCCAAATCCTGTTGGGCCTTCCCTGGTACAAAAGCCCCTCTGTGTGCCCTGTTTCTTGTTTGTAGAGAAAGGCTTTAGTCTCCTAGACCTTCCCTGAGTTCCTAAGAGCAGACTAAAGCTATTACTAATTAGGAAAGTGAGGGAAAGCAAAAACAAAGGAAAAGCAAGCCCAACATAATCTTTTCCATGATTGCTAGCTTAAACTAATGGCTTGATTTATTTCCCCAAACGACTGAGATAATGACCTCTGGCTTCAACCATCTGGACCCAAGTGGACTTATTATTTGTGACACTGGGAGGGTCAACTGAGAACTGAATCTCTTGAACAATAATGAAGGCTCTAAGTAAATGATAAAATGTCTCTATCATTGCTTGTGCCCACTCCTAGTAAAAGTTAAGGGGTCATAAGACCATAATTTACTAGTTTGCTATACAGGAACATGTAAATCAAGCACAACCACTAATGATACATCAAGTCACAAGTCATCAAGGTGGTGCCCAGAAGTCTGCAACTGAGGTCTTATCAGGAAACTGAAATTGCAAAGAACCCCTCTCCTTTTCTCTTTTTGCTTTTAAAAACACTGCACTGTCACTACAAATTGTCACTTGCCATCTACGTCTACAAGGATTAAATCATGTGCTGTTGCAGCTGTTGACCTTCAACACTCCCTGAAAGCAGTTCAGGGTGGAGATCAGGAATAAGACTCTGTGCTCTGGGAGAAACTGGCAGAACAGGTCTTCTGATGGTTAGATATTTTCAAGATCCGATTTTATGAGCCCAGTTCCTGTATCTCCTTATATCTAGGAAAGCAGTAAAACCCTTCATGGTGACCTCTGCTCCTTGTAACTAGCAGTAACATTCACGAGACTAGCAGAAAACTTCTGCAAAAATATATGCTTGATTGAATGTACTCTGCCTTCACCAAAATCAAATATAAACGGACCTTCCCCCTAGCTCTTTGGAGCAGTTTCTCACAGCCATCTGAAATGCTGTCTCCTGGGCTATAGTACTCATTTTGCCCCAAATAAAACTTAACTCACAGTTCTCAGGTTATACACTTTTTTTGCAGTCATCAGTATGGTGACCACAAATAAGGGACCCAGAGTGGACATCTCTCCTTCACCTGAACTCTATGAGGAACCGGAGCCTTGGTGCCAGCAGAGGCCCCCAGTGCCCATCCGCCTCCTCAGGAAGTCCAGATGAATTTGGGTAAGTCTCTCCTGGTTCTTGTTTCTACCATACTGTCTGATTATCCTGAGCGTTATTTGGCAGTGTATAACAGGTACTTGCCCACTCAGAGCTGAATGATACTGCGGAGGTGGGGGGTGCTCAGTTGAAAGATACCAGCAAATTATCCACCCAATTGAAAGGTACTGAGGGAACCTGGTTGAAAAATACTGAGGAACACCCACCCAGCTGAAAGATACTGGGAAGGGGGTGGGTGGCTCAGTTAAAAGACACCAGGCTCAGCTATAAGAGACTGAGTGGTGTTGGCTGAGTGTTTGGGTAACAGGCTGATCTGATGCTTTTCCTCAAGTCGGCTTCCTTAATAGAATTTGTGAGGATAAAAGTGAAGATATTACATGAGAGCATTTGCTCCAAAGAAAAGGGACACAACTCCTCCCAGTTATGGCTTTCCTGGGGAACTGAGATATTTACAGAGTGGTGGAAGCAAGAGTCCTCATACCGTGCAGTGGTCCCATAGGGAAACTCACCCGTTAGTTAAAACACTTGCTTGTCTAGGGGGTCGTGGATAAGAATTGACCATTCAGCGATCCTAGTACCCACGGTGGTCTTAGACCACCAAAGGGAGAAACTGAGACACATGAGAGGGCTGAAATGACTCTAGGGTGATGCCAGGTTTATTTATGCATGAAAACTCATACTTGCAAGTGCCTACTTAATTGAGGAAATTATACTAAGGGAGATATCAACCTAAAATGACCAAACTTGGGACCTTTTCATATAACAAAATTGACATTTTTGCACACACAGTTAGAAATTGCCAGCCACAAGACTAAACAGACTGAATGAAATGCTTACTTTGGTATCCATAAGCTTCTAAAAGAGGAAATGATAGAGTAACTTCTTGAAACTATATCAGAACTAAAGAAGGCTACCAGCCTTCTGTCTCTGACTCAGTCTCTCCCTCTGGCCCTCCCATGGGTCCTCTTCTATCTGAACTGCCCGGTCCAGACACCATCTCTTTCCCTCTTCCAGCTCTTCCACCTCTGGCTGCTCCCCTCTCCCCAGCAAAGGAGGATAAAAAGTCAGAAGTGATTATAGCTCCCTTTAATGAGAAACCTATGACAGGGAGAGATGAATCATCCTTGGTGCTTACGTACACACCCTCGACCCACGCACAACTTAGATCCTTGCCTAAGGAATTTCCCAATCCAAGTCAGGATCCATGGGGATTTGCTAAGGAATTTGAATTAACCATCCAGACTTACGAGCCCGGGTTTTCAGACCTATATCTATTAATACAGCTATTAGTCCTGAAATCAAAGAAAGGGAATGGATAGAGAAAGCAGAATGGAAATGCCCCTTAATGGATTTGGAATTACATACTCTAGAGGCTTACACTGAATGCAAGGAATTAGCTCAGAAATTACTTGAAATTATCCCAGAGCTTTTTCCAAAAACCGTACACTGGACAGAGATTCAACAGTATAAGCAAAGATCAGATGAATCAATTCTGATCACTATGGAAGGTTTGAAAGGAAAAAAAGAAAACTTTTAAGCAATACTCTGGCTTGACACCTGAATCATTCTCTAACCACTAAAATGACACTCTGCTTAACTCTGCCTTTTTAGAACACTTAGATGAGAATTTGGCTACTCTGGTCTAAAGACACAATCTAGGTTGGCCCACGTTACATACACAAACATCTGCTTGATCATCTCTTATTATTATACTGCTGAACATTCATTAGATATTTTTGCAATTATAACTATAATTTGTGTTTGTCTTTTTCTGTGATTTTTACCAAGTAAGCTACTATCTAACAGGTCAAAGTATCAATGTTATTTTGCCTGTTTCTATTTTTTATAATAGGTGTTACCTATACAACATTGAAATTGACTTGGTAGGATATGCCTGTGAAACAGCTGGATCTAGGGATCTTTTGCGTTGTACTTTTTCAATCATCTTCTCTATTTTTTCCTCTGGTAATTGGAGTTCAAAAAATTTTCATATTTTCCAGGACTAGTTTTTATTTAGCAAATTTTGTCTCAATCAGTTTCTCAATTCTGTGTGTAATTGAAAAAGTAATCTCACAATTCTTTTAATTTCTCTTTTTTTATATTTATTCACACTTGTAATTTCTTAATTGGGGTCTTTGTCTCTCTGTCTTTCTCATTTTTTATCTAGTTAGATGCATTTATTATATTAAGGGTTTTAAAATTTTTTATTTTATTCAATTTTTTATACAGCAGGTTCTTATTAGTTATGCATTTTATACATATTAGTGTATGTATGTCAGTCTCAATCTCCCAATTTATCAAACCACCTCCTCCCTCCTAGCCACTTTCCCCCCTTGATGTCCATACATTTGTTCTCTACATCTGTGTCTCTATTTCTGCCCTGCAAACCAGTTCATCTGTACCATTTTTCTAGATTCCACATATGTGTATTAATATACGGTATTTGTTTTTCCCTCTTTTTTTTTTTTTTTTGCAGTACGCAGGCTTCTCACTGTGTGACCTCTCCCATTGCGGAGCACATGCTCGGATGTGCAGGTTCAGCGGCTATGTCTCATGGGCCCAGCTGCTCCGCAGCATGTGGGATCTTCCCGGACCAGGGCACGAACCCGTGTCCCCTGCATCAGCAGGCAGACTCTCAACCATTGAGCCACCAGGGAAGCCCTGTTTTTCTCTTTCTGACTTACTTCACTCTGTATGACAGTCTCTAGAGACATCCAAGTCTCTACAAATGACCCAATTTCGTTCCATTTTGTGACTAATAATCCATTGTATATATGTATCACAACATCTTTATCCATTTGTCTGTCGATGGGCAGTTAGGTTGTTTCCATATCTTGGCTATTGTAAATACTGCTGCAATGACCATTGTGGTGTATGTGTCTTTTTGAATTATGGTTTTCTCAGAGTATATGCCCAGTAGTGGGATTGTTGGGTCATATAATAATTCCATTTTTAGTTTTTTAAGGAACCTCCATACTGTTCTCCATACAGCCTGTATCAATTTACATTCCTACCAACAGTGTAAGAAGGTTCCCCTCTTCTCCACACCTTCGCCAGCATTTATTGTTTGTAGATTTTCTGATGATGCCCATTCTAACTGGTGTGAGGTGATACCTCACTGTAGTTTTGATTTGCATTTCTTTAATAATTAGTGATGTTGAGCAGCTTTTCATGTGCCTCTTGGCCATCTTTATGTCTATTTAGAAATGTCTATTTAGCTCTTCTGCCCATTTTTGGGTAGGTTTTTTTTTTAATATTGAGCTGTATGAGCCGTTTATATATATTGGAGATTAATCCTCTGTTGGTTACTTCATTTTCAAATATTTTCTCCCATTCTGAGTGTTGTTTTTTTGTCTTGTTTATGGTTAGCTTTGATGTGCAAGAGCTTGTAAGTTTCATTAGGTCCCATTTGTATATTTTTGTTTCTATCTCCATTACTCTCAGAGGAGTATCAAAAAAGATCTTGCTGTGATTTATGTCATAGAGTGTTCTGCCTATGTTTTCCTCTAAGAGTTTTATAGTGTCCAGTATTACATTTAGCTCTCTAATCCAATTTTGAGATTATTTTTGTGCATGGTTTTAAGGAGTGTTCTAATTTCATTTTTTTACATGTAGCTGTCCAGTTTTCTCAACACCACTTATTGAAGAGACTGTCTTTTCTCCATTGTATATCCTTGCCTCCTTTGTCATAGATTAGTTGACCATATGTACATGAGTTTATCTCTGGGCTTTCTATCCTCTCTCATTGATCTATATTTCTGTTTTAGTTCTAGTATCTTACAGTCTTGATTATTGTAGCTTTGTTGTATAATCTGAAGCCCAGGAGCCTGATTCCTCCAGCTCCGTTATTTTCCCTCAAAACTGCTTTGTCTATTCAGGGTCTTTTTTGTCTCCATACAAATTTTAAGATTTTTGTTCCAGTTCAAATGCCATTGGTAATTTTGTTCCAGTTCAAATGCCATTGGTAATTTGATAGGGATTGCATTGAATCTGTAGATTGCATTGGATAGTATAGTCATTTTCATAATATTGCTATTTCCAATCCAAGAACATAGTATATCTCTCCATATGTTTGTATCATCTTTAATTGCTTTCATAAGCATCTTATAGTTTTCTGCATAAAGGTCTTTTTTCTCTCTAGGTAGGTTTATTCCTAGGTATTTTATTCGTTTTGTTGCAGTGGTAAATGGAAGTGTTTCTTTAATTTCTCTTTCATTAATGTATAAGAATACAAGAGATTTCTGTGTATTAATTTTGTATCCTGAAACTTTACGAAGTTCATTGATTAGCTCTAGTAGTTTTCTGGTGACATCTTTAGGATTCTCTATGTATAGTATCATGTCATCTGCAAAGAGTGACAGTTTTACTTCTTTTCCAATTTTTATTCCTTTTATTTCTTTTTCTTCTCTGATTGCCATGGCTAGGACTTCCAAAACTATATTTAATAATAGTGGTGAGAGTGGACATCCTTGCCTCCGTCCTGATCTTAGAGGACATGCTTTCAGTTTTTCACCATTGAGAATGTTGTTTGCTGTGGGTTTGTCATATATGGCCTTTATTATGTTGAGGTAGGATCTCTCTATGCCAACTTTCTGAAGAGATTTTTTTTTATCATAAATGGGTGTTGAATTTTGTCAAAAGATTTTTCAGCATCTATTGAGGTGATCATATGGTTTTTATTCTTCAACTTGTTAATATGGTGTATCAAATTGATTGATTTCCATATATTGAAGAATCCTTTCATCCCAGGGTTAAATCCCACTTGATCATGGTGTATGGTGCTTTGAGTATTTTCTGCATCTATATTCATCAGTGATATTGGTCTTTAATTTTCTTTTTTTGTAGTATCTTTGTCTTCTTTTGGTATCAGGGTGATGGTGACTTCATAGAATGAGTTTGGGACTGTTCCTTCTTCTACAATTTTTTGAAAGAGTTTGAGAAGGATGGCTGTTAACTCTTCTCTAAATTTTTGATAGAATTCACCTGTGACAACTGGTCCTGGACTTTTGTTTTTTGGAAGAGTTTTAATCACAGTTTCAATTTCATTAATTATGATTGGTCTATTCATATTTTCTATTTCTTCCTTGTTCAGTCTTGGAAGGTTACACCTTTCTAAGAATTTGTCCATTTCTTCCAGGTTGTCCATTTTATTGGCATAGAGTTGCTTGTAGCAGTCTCTCAGGATGCTTTGTATTTCTGCAGTGTCTGTTGTAACTTCTCCTTTTTCATTTTTAATTTTATTGATTGGAGTCCTCTCCCTCTGTTTTCTTGATGAGTCTGGTTAATGATTTATCAATTTTGTTTATCTTTTCAAAGAACCAGGTTTTAGTTTCATTGATCTTTGCTATTGTTTTCTTTCTTTCTATTTCATTTATTTCTGCTTTGATATTTATGATTTTCTTCCTTCTATTAACTTTGGAGTTTGTTTTTCTTTCTCTAGTTCCTGTAAGTGTAAGTTTAAATTGTGCCTTTGAAATTTTTCTTGTTGCTTGACGTAGGGTCATATAGCTATAAACTTCCCTCTTAGACCTGCCTTTGCGGAGGGGGTTAGAAAGATGGCGGAAGAGTAAGACGCGGAGATCACCTTCCTCCCCACAGATACACCAGAAATACATCTACACGTGGAACAACTCCTACAGAACACCTACTGAACGCTGGCAAAAGACCTCAGACCTCCTAAAAGCCTCAGAAGCCGCGGATTAAAGCTCCACAATCAGCTTGATGTACCCTGCTTCTGTGGAATACATGAATAGACAGTGACTCATCCCAAATTGAGGTGGTAGACTTCATATGCAAGATCTATGATTTTTTCCCCTTTTTCCTCTTTTTGTGAAAGTGTATGTGTACGTTTCTCTTTGAGATCTTATCTGTATAGCTTTGCTTCCACCATTTGTCCTAGGGTTCTATCCGTCCATTGTTTTTTTTTTTTTTTTTCTTTCCTTTTTTTTTCTATAAGAAAAAATTTTTTTTCTTAATAATTAATTTTAATAATTCTATTATACTTTACCTTCCCTCTTTCTTTCTTTCCTTCCCCCCTTTATACAACGAATCATCCCAAGTGGAGGAGGTGGTCTTTGAAAGCAAGATTTATGATTTTTTCCCCTTTACCTCTTTTTGTGAGGGTGTATGTGTAAGCTTCAGTGTAGGATTTTGTCTGTATAGCGTGGCTTTCAACATTTGTCCTAAGGTTATATCCGTCTTTTTTTTTTTTTTCCTTTCTTATTTTTTCCTCTTTTTTTTTCTATAAGAAAAAAATTTTTCTTTCTTAATAATTAATTTTAATAATTCTATTATACTTTACCTTCCCTCTTTCTTTCTTTCCTTCTCGCCTTTATACAATGAATCATCCCAAGTGGAGGAGGTAGTCTTTGAAAGCAATATTTATGATTTTTTCCCCTTTACCTCTTTTCATGAGGGTGTGTGTGTAAGCTTCAGTGTAGGATTTTGTCTGTATAGCTTGGCTTTCAACATTTGTCCTAAGGTTATATCCGTCCTTTTTCTTTTTTTTTCTTCTTTCCCCTAAATAATTATGTTTTAATTCAATAACTTTATTATACTTTACTTCATTCTATTTTACTGTATCTACTTTCTGTCCTTTTTCCTTCCTTCCTTCCTCCCTTCCTCCCTCCCTCCTATCTTTCCTTCGGACCTTCTTTCCTTCTTCTTTCTTTCTTCCTTCCTTCCCTCCCTCCTTCCTCCCTTCCTTCCTTCCTTCCCTCCTTCCCTTCTTTCTTTCTATCTTCCTATTTCTACTAATTCTCTCTACTTTCTCTCCCTTTTAATCTGAGCTGTGTGGATGAAAGCTTCTTGCTGCTCTTGCCAGGAATCAGGACTCTACCTCTGAGGGGGGAGAGCCAACTTCAGAACACTGGTCCACAAGAGATTTCCCAGCACGACATAATATCAAACAGCGAAAATCTCCCAGGGATCTCCACCTTAACACCAGCACCCAGCTTCACTCAATGGCCAGCAAGCTACAGTGCTGGACAACCTATGCCAAACAACTAGCAAAACAGAAAGACAACCCCACCCATTAACAGAGAGGCTGCCTAAAATCATAATAAGTCCAGAGACACCCCAAAACACACCACCAGACGTGGACCTGCCCACCAGAGAGACAAGATCCAGCCTCATCCACCAGAACACAAGCACTAGTCCCCTCCACCAGGAAGTATACACAACCCATTAGACCAATCTTAGCCACTGGAGACAGACATCAAAAACAACGGGAACTACGAACCTGCAGCCTGCAAAAAAAAAAAAAAAAAAAAAAAAAAAAAAAAAAAAAAAAAAGGGGACCCCAAACACAGTAAGATAAGCAAAATGAGAAGACAGAAAAACATACAGCAGATGAAGGAGCAAGATAAAAATGCGCCAGACCTAACAAATGAAGAGGTAATAGGCAGTCTACCTGAAAAAGAGTTCAGAATAATGATAGTAAAGATGATCCAGAATCTCGGAAATAGAATGAAGGAAGGGGTGGAGAAGATGCAAGAAATGTTTAACAAAGATCTAGAAGAACTAAAGAACAAACAAACAGAGATGAACAACACAATAACTGAAATGAAAAATACACTAGATGGGATCAATAGCAGAATAATTGAAGCAGAAGAACGGATAAGTGACCTGGAAGATAAAATAGTGGAAATAACGACTGCAGAGCAGAATAAAGAAAAAAGAATGAAAAGAACTGAGGACAGTCTCAGAGACCTCTGGGACAACATTAAATGCACCAACATTCGAATTATAAGGGTTCCAGAGGATGAAGAGAAAAAGAAAGGGACTGAGAAAATATTTGAAGAGATTATAGTTGAAAACTTCCTTAATATGGGAAAGGAAATAGTTAACCAAGTCCAGGAAGCAGAGAGAGTCCCATACAGGATAAACCCAAGGAGAAATACGCCAAGACACATATTAATCAAACTCTCAAAAATTAAATACAAAGAAAGCATATTAAAAGAAACAAGGGAAAAAAAAACAAATAACACACAAGGGAATCCCCATAAGGCTAACAGCTGATATCTCAGCAGAAACTCTGCAAGCCGGAAGGGAGTGACAGGACATACTGAAAGTGATGAAGGAGAAAAGCCTGCAACCACGATTACTCTACCCAGCAAAGATCTCATTCAGATTTGATGGAGAAATTAAAACCTTTACAGACAAGCAAAAGCTGAGAGAGTTCAGCACCACAAAACCAGCTTTACAACAACTGCTAAAGGAACTTCTCTAGACAAGAAACACAAGAGAAGGAAAGGACCTATAACAACAAACCCAAAACAATTTAGAAAATGGGAATAGGAACATACATATCACTAATTACTTTAAATGTAAATGGACTAAATGCTCCCACCAAAAGACACAGATTGGCTGAATGGATACAAAAACAAGACCCATCTATATGCTGTCTACAAGAGACCCACTTCATAATGATTAAGGGATCGATCCAAGAAGAAGATATAACAATTGTAAATATTTATGCACCTAACACAGGAGCACCTCAATATATAAGACAAAGACTAACAGCCATAAAAGGGGAAATCGACAGTAATACATTCATAGTAGGGGACTTCAACACCCCACTTTCACCAATGGACAGATCATCCAAAATGAAAATACATAAGGAAACACAAGCTTTAAATGATACATTAAACAAGATGGACTTAATTGATATCTATAGGACACTCCATCCAAAAACAACAGAATACACATTTTTCTCAAGTGCTCATGGAACATTCTCCAGGATAGATCATATCTTGGGTCACAAATCAAGCCTTGGTAAATTTAAGAAAATTGAAATTGTATCAAGTATCTTCTCCGACCACAACGCCATGAGACTAGATATCAATTACAGGAAAAGGTGTGTAAAAAATACAAACACATGGAGGCTAAACAATACATTACTCAATAATGAAGTGATCACTGAAGAAATCAAAGAGGAAATTAAAAAATACCTAGAAACAAATGACAATGGAGACACAACGACCCAAAACCTATGGGATGCTGCAAAAGCAGTTCTAAGAGGGAAGTTTATAGCAATACAAGCCCACCTTAAGAAGCAGGAAACATCTCGAATAAACAACCTACCCTTACACCTAAAGCAATTAGAGAAAGAAGAACAAAAAAAACCCAAACTTAGTAGAAGGAAAGAAATTATAAAAATCAGATCAGAAATAAACGAAAAAGAAATGAAGGAAACAATAGCAAAGATCAATAAAACTAAAAGTTGGTTCTTTGAGAAGATAAACAAAATAGATAAACCATTAGCCAGACTCATCAAGAAAAAAAGAGAGAAGACTCAAATCAATAGAATTAGAAATGAAAAAGGAGAAGTAACAACTGACACGGCAGAAATAAAAATGATCATGAGAGATTACTACAAGCAACTCTATGCCAATAAAATGGACAAGCTGCAAGAAATGGACACATTCTTAGAAATGCACAAACTACCAAGACTGAATCAGGAAGAAATAGAAAATATGAACAAACCAATCACAAACACTGAAATTGAAACTGTGATTAAAAATCTTCCAACAAACAAAAGCCCAGGACCAGATGGCTTCACAGGCGAATTCTATCAAGCATTTAGAGAAGAGCTAACACCTATCCTTCTCAAACTCTTCCAAAACATAGTAGAGGGAGGAACACTCCCCAATTCCTTCTACGAGGCCACCATCACCTTGATACCAAAACCAGACAAGGATGTCACAAAGAAAGAAAACTACAGGTCAATATCACTGATGAACATAGATGCAAAAATCCTCAACAAAATACTAGCAAACAGAATCCAACAGCACATTAAAAGCATCATACACCATGATCAAGTGGGGTTTATCCCAGGAATGCAAGGATTCTTCAATATACGCAAATCTATCAATGTGATAAACCATACTAACAAATTGAAGGAGAAAAACCATATGATCATCTCAATAGATGCAGAGAAAGCTTTGACAAAATTCAATACCGGTTTATGATAAAAACGCTGTAGAAAGTCAGCATAGAGGGAACTTTCCTCCCCATACTAAAGGCCATATATGACTTACCCACAGCCAACATCATCCTCAATGGTGGAAAACTGAAAGCATTTCCAATAAGATCAGGACCATGACAAGGTTTCCCACTCTCACCACTCTTTTTCCACATAGTCTTAGAAGTTTGAGCCACAGCAATCAGAGAAGAAAAGGAAATAAAAGGAATCCAATCGGAAAAGAAGTAAAGCTGTCACTGTTTGCAGATGACATGATACTATACATAGAGAATCCTAAAGATGCTACCAGAAAACTACTAGAGATAATCAGTGAATTTCGTAAAGTAGCAGGATACAAAATTAATGCACAGAAATCTCTGGCATTCCTATATACTAGTGATGAAAAATCTGAAAGTGAAATCAAGAAAACACTACCATTTACCATTGCAACAAAAAGAATAAAATACCTAGGAATAAACCTACCTAAGGAGACAAAAGACCTGTATGCAGAAAATTATAAGACACTGATGAAAGAAATTAAAGACGATACAAATAGATGGAGAGATAAACCATGTTCTTGGATTGGAAGAATCAACATTGTGAAAATGACTCTACTACCCAAAGCAATCTATAAATTCAATGCAATCCCTATCAAACTGCCACTGGCATTTTTCACAGAACTAGAACAAAAAATTTCACAATTTGTATGGAAACGCAAAAGACCCCGAATAGCTAAAGCAATCTTGAGAGCGAAAAACGGAGCTGGAGGAATCAGGCTCCCTGACTTCAGACTATACTACAAAGCTACAGTAATCAAGACACTATGGTACTGGCACAAAAACAGAACGATAGATCAATGGAACAGAATAGAAAGCCCAGAGATTAACCCGCGCACATATGGACACCTTATCTTTGATAATGGTGGCAGGAATATACAGTGGAGAAAGGACAGCCTCTTCAATAAGTGGTGCTGGGAAAACTGGACAGCTACATGTAAAAGTATGAGCTTAGACCACTCCCTAACACCATACACAAAAATAAGCTCAAAATGGATTAAAGACCTAAATGTAAGGCCAGAAACTATCAAACTTTTAGAGGAAAACATAGGCAGAACACTCTATGACATAAGTCACAGCAAGGTCCTTTTTGACCCACCTCCTAGAGCAATGGAAATAAAAACAAAAATAAAGAAATGGGACCTAATGAAACGTCAAAGCTTTTGCACAGCAAAGGAAACCATAAACAAGACCAAAAGACAACCCTCAGAATGGGAGAAAATATTTGCAAATGAAGCAACTGACAAAGGATTAATCTCCAAAATTTACAAGCAGCTTATGCAGCTCAACAATAAAAAACAAACAGCCCAATCCAAAAACGGGCAGAAGACCTAAATAGACATTTTGAAACAATAGATGCTGGAGAGGGTGTGGACAAAAGGGAACCCTCTTGCACTGCTGGTGGGAATGTGAATTGGTTCAGCCACTATGGAGAACAGTATGGAGGTTCCTTAAAAAACTCAAAATAGAACTACCATATGACCCAGCAATCCCACTACTGGGCATATACCCTGAGAAATCCAAAATTGAAAAAGAGGCGTGTACCAAAATGTTCATCGCAGCTCTATTTACAATAGCCCGGGGATGGAAACAACCTAAGTGCCCATCGTCAGATGAATGGATAAAGAAGATGTGGCACATATACACAATGGAATATTACTCAGCATTAAAAAGAAACGAAATTGAGCTATTTGTAATGAGGTGGATAGACCTCGAGTCTGTCATACAGAGTGAAGTAAGTCAGAAAGAGAAAGACAAATACCGTATGCTAACACATATATATGGAATTTAAGAAAAATAATGTTATGAAGAAACTAGGGGTAAGACAGGAATAAAGACACAGACCTACTGGAGAACGGACTTGAGGATATGGGGAGGGGGACGGGTGAGCTATGAGAGGGCGAGGGAGGGGCATGGACATATATATACTAACAAACATAAGGTAGATAGCTAATGGGAAGCAGCCGCTTGGCACAGGGATATCTTCTCGGTGCTTTGTGACTGCCTGGAGGGGTGGGATAGGGAGGGAAGGAAGGAGAGAGATGCAAGAGGGAAGAAATATGGGAATGTCTGTATATATATAATTGATTCACTTTGTTATAAAGTAGAAACTGACACACCATTGTAGAGCAATTTTAACCCAACAAAGATGTTAAAAAAAAATAATGATGTGAAAAAGAATTGCCTAGAAGTCAAGAAATTTGGAGTCTAGTCTTTATTATTTTTCTCTGAGTCACAAGTTAAATAAATGGCAATTAAATCAACTGTGGCTTCAACTTTCTTAAAAAAAAATCTTAATATTGCCTTCTATCACTAACAGTCTTTGACAATTTCATTGATTTATTTTTTCAACCAATGCCATTTATTGAATTCTTGCTAATTCCTCAGCACTGTGCCAGGTATTTATTTGGGACAAAGAAATGATTAAGAGATAATTCTCACCTCCATGATACAGTTACATTGCTTTCTTTATGAAACTGTAAGGGAGATGATTATTCTATAATTGAGTTGTTGAATCGTGATTTCTGATTGAGCTTCCTAGGCAAGGACTTTTGAAATGAGAGCATTAAATTTTGTGATACCATTCTATCAAGAGGACAATACATTATTTTTAAAATAATTTCTGTATTTAAAAGTATTTGGAATGTTACTTTATAAGAATGCATTTATATTTTTATAATTACTTCTTGGTTATACTTAGAGTAGTGTACTACCTGTATTCAACTTTTAAAAAATATTGAGCTGGCAACTTTCTTGCATGACGACTTTTCAGATAAATACTTCTGATCCTGTTATGCTTGCTATTACTATCCCTCAAGAAAAACTTAACACATTTCATTTTTGTTCACCTGAGGAAATTGCTTTTAAAAGAAAATACCCAGATAGCTTTTCAAGACGAATAGTGCTTCCTGATTTTCACTTGACTCAAAGGGTAGAATAAATGAATATTTCTGTAAAAAAAAAAAAAAAAAAAAAAAAAAAAAAGAACTGCCTTTGCTACATCGCATAGGTTTTGGATCATCATGTTTTCATTGTAATTTGTCTCTACGTATTTTTTGATATCCTCTTTGATTTCTTCAATGATCTCTTGGTTATTTAGTAATGTATTGTTTAGCCTCCACTTGATTGTATTTTTTACATATTTTTTTCCTGTAATTGATATCTAGTCTCATAGCATTGTGGTCAGAAAAGGTACTTGATACAATTTCAATTTTCTTAAATTTACCAAGGCTTGTTTTGTGACCCAAGGTATGATCTATCCTGGAAGATGTTCCATGAGCACTTGAGAAGAAAGTGTAATCTGCTGTTTTTGGATGGAATGTCCTATAAATATCAATTAAATCTATCTGGTCTATTGTGTCATTTAAAGCTGGTGTTTCCTTATTAATTTTCTGTTTGTGTGATCTGTCCATTGGTGTAAGTGAGGTGTTAAAGTCCCCCATTATTATTGTGTTACTGTCGATTTCCTCTTTTATAGCTGTTAGCAGTTGCCTTATGTATTGAGGTACTCCTATGTTAGGTGCATATATATTTATAATTGTTATATCTTCTTCTTGGATTGATCCCTTGATCATTATGTAGTTTCCTTCCTTGTCTCTTGTAACATTTTTTATTTTAAAGTCTATTTTTTCTGATATGAGTATTCCTACTTCAGCTTTCTTCCATTTGCATGGAATATCTTTTTCAATACCCTCACTTTCAGTCTGTATGTGTCCCTAGGTCGGAAGTTGGTCTCTTGTAGAAAGCATATATATAGGTATTGTTTTTGTATCCATTCAGCGAGCCTGTGTCTTTTGGTTGGAGCATTTAATCCACCACGTGTAAGGCAATTATTGATATGTACGTTCCTATGACCATTTTCTTAATTGTTGTGGGTTTGTTTTTCTAGGTCCTTTTGTTCTCTTCTGTTTCCCACTTAGAGAATTTCCTTTAGAACTTGTACAGCTGAGTTGGTGGTGCTGAATTCTGTTAGCTTTTGCTTGTCTGTATAGCTTTTGACTTCTCCATTGAGTGTGAATGAGATCTTTGCTGGGTAATCTTGGTTGTAGGTTCTTCCCTTTCATCACTTTAAATATATCATGCTACTCTCTTCTGGCTTATAGAGTTTCTGTTGAGAAATCACTTGTTAACCTTATGGGAGTTCCCTTGTATGTTATTTGTCATTTTTCCCTTGTAGTTTTCAATAATTTTTCTTTGTCTTTAATTTTTGTCAATTTGATTACCATGTGTCTACATGTGTTTCTCCTTGGGTTTATCCTTCCTGGGACTCTCTGCACTTCCTGGGCTTGGGTGGCTATTTCCTTTCCCATGTTAGAGAACTTTTCAACTATAACCTCTTCAAATATTTTCTTGGGTCCATTCTCTCTTTCTCCTTCTGGGACCCCTATAATGTGAATGTTGTTACATTTAATTTTCTCCCACAGGTCTCTTACGCTGTCTTCATTTCTTTTTGTTCTTTTTTCTTTATTCTGTTCTGTGGCAGTGAATTTCACCATTCTGACTTCCAGGTCACTTATCCATTCTTCTGCCTCAGTTACTCTGCTATTGATTCCTTCTAGTGTAGTTTTCATTTCAGTTATTGTATTGTTCATCTCTGTTTGTTTGTTCTTTAATTCTTCTACGTGTTTGTTCTTTAGTTCTTCTACGTCTTTTTAAAACATTTCTTACACCTTCTCGATCTTTACCTCCATTCTTTTTCCGAGGTCTTGGATCATCTTCACTATCATTATTCTAAATTATTTTTCTGGAAGGTTGCCTATCTCCACTTCACTTAGTTGTTTTTTCTGGGGTTTTATCTTGTTCCCTCACTTAGCACATAGCCCTCTACATTTTCATCTTCTCTATCTTTCTGTGAATATGATTTTTGTTTCACAGCCTGCAGGATTGTAGTTCTTCTTGCTTCTGCTGTCTGCCCTCTGGTGGATGAGGGTATCTAAGAGGCTTGTGCAATTTTCCTGATGGAAGGGAATGGTGGTGGGTAGAGGTGGGTGTTGCTCTGTTGGGCAGAGCTCAGTAAGACTTTAATCTGCTTGTCCACTGATGTGCGGGGCTGGGTTCCCTCCCCTTTGGTTGTTTGGCCTGAAGAAACCCAACACTGGAATCTACCCAGCTGCTTTGTGGGGCTAATGGTGGACCGTGGGAGGGCTCATGCCAAGGAGTACTTCTCAGAACTTCTGCCACCACTGTCCTTGTCCTTACAGTGAGCCACAGCCAACCCCCACCTCTGCAGGAGGCCCCCCAACACTAACAGGTAAGTCTGATTCAGTCTCCTATGGGGTCACTGCTCCTTCCCCTGGGTCTTGATGTACACACTACTTTGTGTGTGCCCTCCAAGAGTGGAGTCTCTGTTTCCCCCAGTCCTGTCAAAGTCCTGCAATCAAATTCCTCTAGCTTTCAAAGTCTGATTGTGTAGAAGTTCCTCCTCCTGTTGCTGGACCTCCAGGCTGGGAAACCTGATGTGGGACTCAGAACCTTCACTCCTCTGGGTAGACTTCTGTGGTATAAGTGTTCTCCAGTTTGTGATTCAACCACCCAGAAGTTATGGGATTTGATTTTATTTTGATTGCACCCGTCCTACCATCTCTTTTTGGCTTCTCCTTTGTCTTTGAATGTGGGGTATCTTTTTTGGTGAGTTCCAGTGTATTCCTGTCAATGGCTGTTCAGCAGTTAGTTGTGATTCTGGTGCTCTTGCAAGAGGGAGTGAGTGCATGTTGTTCTACTCTGCCATCTTGACTTTGTTATTTCTATTGAGGTTTTCAAAATGCATGCTTTATGTGTATGTACTACTTTACTTATTTATTCTTAACTGCATATTAATTTACTTATTTAGATTTATAAATTTATCCCTGAGTACCATATACAGAAATATGTAAATATGTTTTATCATTATTGTTTGATAGGCTACACTTATGTTTCTATTTTCCCTTTATGTTTCTAAGTGATGCTTAGAAAACAATTTCCAAATTCTATATGGCAAGGTCTTTTTGTACTAAAATTTTTCTACAGTTTTTGAATTCTTATCAGAAAATATTTTCTTTACTCTTTTTACTTTTTACACTATACTGATGTTTCTTTCTGACATGTACTCAATGTAAATTTTTTATGGTACATGAAGAGATATATTGCTTTATAATACAGAGTTTGATGTATACAAATTATGGTCACTGCTTATTTTTACTTTGAGGTATTTTATGTGTTTTATTCTTACAAAGTTAACTCAAACAGCATGCATTTTAACTTTTTTGGGTTCACTTATCATGGGTTTTTTCAATCAGTACCACGTAATTCTCTGTTGGTTGAATCTGTGGATGCAGAACTGAGAGCATGGAGGACCACTGTAAAGTTATATATGGATTTTTTTATTTTGTGCATGTTGGTGGCCCTAATTCTTATATTGTTCAAGGACAAGTGTACATAAAAATATCTGTTTTGAACTAAGGAATTAGAATCTCCTACTACTCATCTCTTTTGAGACAGTTTTAGATGTTTTCTGCTTTTGGCTTACTCAATTACTTTGTGCCTATGTGTCCATAACTGTTAGATAACCATTATGTATTTTGCCTTTTATTAGTATAAACAGTTCTTTATATAATTAATTATTTTTAAATTCTAAACATAATCTTGTATGAAACTTAGATGTCAATATCTATTTTCTTTTTGTTTATATTTTTCTGGTCTTTCTATTCCTTTTCTTTTATTTATGGCATTACTAAGATATCCTCTCTTAGATGTACAGGGCATATATTTGAGCTTTGCTTCTGATATGAATTAGTTTCTTTTAATACATAAATTTAATAATTTATTTTTATAAATATTTCAGATATATTCTCTGATATCTCATCATATATTACATTATACTCTTTGTTTTTTATGCTTTAACGACTTCTCCTGGCTTTCTTCAACATCTCTGGCAAAGTCCCTGCCTCCATTTTACTCATCATCTTAGCCTTTATATTTGGATATTAACAATACTGGGTCATTGATCTTTCAGCTTCACATCCATATATGCAACCACCTCTGGGAACTCTCTACTTGAATATCATAAACTCACCCCAAGTTCAGCATGTCAAATTTAATTCATAATATATACTACCTCCCTCCCACTAAACCAGAAATTAAAAACCAATAAACAAACTTCTTTTATAGTGTATGGCATTCTCGTCTATCTATGCACATCTTTGTTGCACAGCCTAGAAAATTTGAAGTTATCCCAAACACCTTCCCCTCCTCATTCCCTCAGGTCTCATTAACTATTCATGGCATGTGTCTCAATTTTACCTCCTATCTATCTCTTGAATCCATTTATTTCTATGTATATTGCCACAACCTAAGTCAAGTTACTATCACCTTGCCCCTAAAATGCTGTGTTTTCTTGACACTGACATCACATATTTTTTAGTTTTTTTTCTATTTCAGTAAAAAATTTCATTGAAATCTTGATAAGAACTGCACTGAATCTATAGATGCTTTGTGTAGTGCAGACATTTAAGAAAAATTAATTCTTTAAATCAATGAACATGAGATATCTTTACGTTTACTTTGCCGTCTTCAATTTTTTTCATCAATGTCTTCTAATATTTTAGTGTAGAGATCTTTCACCCTGGTTAAATTTATCCTAAGCTATTCCATTGTTTTTGAAGCTAGTGTAATTGGTATTGTTTTCTTCGATTCTCTTTAATATAACTTGTTGTTTGAGTACAGAAACACTATAGATTTTTATAATTTGATTTGTACCCTGCAACTTTACTTAGTTTTTTAGCTATAACAGGTTTTGGTGGAATCTTTAGAATTTTTCTATAGATTAAATAATTTCATGCACAGAGACAATTGTTCTTCTTCCTTTCTAATTCTGGTGACTTTATCTCTTTATCTTGTCTAATTGCTCTAGTTAGGAATTCTAGCTCTATGTTGAAAAGGGACGGTGAGAATGGGAGTGTTTGCCTTGACATTAGAAAAGAAGGTTTCAAAGTTTCATCATTGACTCTAATGTCAGCCGTGGGCTTGTCATATACTGCCTTTATTACATTGAGTCATACTCCTTCTATACCTAAATTTTAGGGTGTTTTTATCATGAATAACTGTTGATTTTTGTCAATGATTTTTCTGTGTCTATTGAGATGAGTTTATGACTTTTATCTTTCATCCTATTGATGTGGTGTAGCACATTTATTGTTTTGCATCTGTTGAACCATCCTTGCATCAGAAGGATGAATCTCATTTTATCATGGTCAATGAAACTTTTAATGTGCTGCTGAATACAATTTATAAGTATTTTATTAGAAATTTTATGCATCTATATTCATAAGGAGTATTGGCCTGTATTTCTTTTTCTCTTGCAGTGTTCTTTTTGGTTTTGGTGTCATGGTAATGCTGGCCTTGTAAAACAAGTGTAAAATGTTCTCTCCTTTTTTATTTTTTGGAAAGGTTTGAGAAGGATTAGTATTCATTCTTTCTTAAATATTTGGTAGCATTTATTAGTGAAGCCATCCAAAGGCCCAGGACTTTTCTGTGTTGGGAGAGTTATGATCACTGATTCAATCAACTTATTTAATACTGATCTGTTCAGCTTTTCTATTTCTTTCTAGTTCAGTTTAGTAAGTTGTATATGTCTAGGAACATATCCATTTTTCTAGGTTGTGTAGTTTGTTGCTGTGTAGTTGTTAATGATAATTTCTTATGATCCTTTGTATTTCTGTGGTAATATCTCTTCTTTCATTTCTGATTTTGTTGATTTAAGCTCTCTTTTTTCCTCAGTTAGTCCAGCTAAAGGCTTGTCAATTTTGTTTATATTTTCAAAGAACTACATCTTAGCTTTTTAAACATTTGCTATGGTTTTCCTATTCCTTATTTCATTTATTTCTGCTGTAATTTTTTATTATTATCTTCTGCTAACATTGGCCTTTGTTTTTACTTCTTTTTCTACTTCCCTTGGTTGCATTGTTAGAGTGTTCATTGAAATTTTTCTATTTTCTTGATGTATGCATATATAACAAGAAGTTTTCCTCTTAGAATTTTTGCTGCATCTCATAGGTTTTGTTATGTTCTGTTTTTATTTTTGTTTGTCTCAAGCTACTTTTAAATTTCCCTTTTAATTTCTTTTTTGACCCACTTATTGCTCAGAAGAGTGTTTTTTAATTTCAACATTTGGGGTGAATTTTCCAGTTTTTTAAAATTTTTATTTATTTGGTTGTGATGGGTCTTAGCTGCAAGAAGTGGACTTCTTAGTTGCAGATCCAAGTCTCCTTATCTGTGGCATGTGAACTCTTAGTTGTGGCATGCATGTGGGATATAGTTCCCTGATCAGAGATCAAACCGGACCCCCCTTTGTAGGGAGCATTTTGTCTTATCCACTGCACCATGAGGGAAGCCCCTCCAGTTTTTCTTTCGTTATTAATTCCTAGTTTCACACCTTTGTGATCAAGAAATATGCTTGATGTGATTTAAGTCTTCTTAAATGTGCTAAGCATTGTTTTCTGGCCCAAGGTATGATCTATTCTAGAAAATGTTCCATTATGCTTGAAAATTATGTGTATTCTATTGTTATGGGATGGAATGTTCTGTAAATGTCTGTTAGGTCCATTTAGTCCACAGTATTATTCAAATCTGTTATTTCCTTATTGTTATAGTTTGGACAATAATACCTATTGTTGAAAGTAGGTTATTGAAGTCCCTGACTGTTATTTATTGCTGTTTATTTCTCATTTTAGTTCTGTTAGTATTTGCTCTATATGTTTAGATAGTTCAATGATGAGTGTATAAATATTAACAACTGTTGTATCAGTTGATTTATCTATATATCAATTTATCATCATCATCTTTGTGTCTTTGAATAATTTTTAGTTTCAAGTCTATTTTGTCTTATAAAATACAGTTAGCACTTCTTTCATTATGTTACCTTTTGAAATATGTTTTTCCATCCCTCAGTTTCAATGTATATGTGCACTTAAAGCAAAGTGAAATCCCTTAGAGGCAGCATATCACTATATTTCTTTTCTTTTCCTTTTTTTTTTACATATTTATCAGAATATAACTGCTTTACAATGGTGTGTTAGTTTCTGCTTTATAACAAAATGAATCAGTTATACATATACATATGTTCCAATATCTCCTCCCTCTTGCATCTCCCTCCCTCCTACCCTCCATATCCCACACCTCCAGGTGGTCACAAAGCACCAGACTGTTCTCCCTGTGCTATATGGTGGCTTCCCAGTAGCTATCTATTTTACGTTTGGCAGTGTATATATGACCATGACACTCTCTCACTTTCTGACAGCTTCCGCTTCCTCTTCGCCATATCCTCAAGTGCATTCTGTAGTAGATCTGTGTCTTTTTTCCTGTCTTACCTGTAGATTATTCATGACATTTTTCCCTTAAAATCCATATGTATATATGTTAGATTACGGTATTTGTCTTTCTCTTTCTGCCTTACTTAACTCTGTATGACAACTTTAGGTCCATCCACCTCACTACAAATAACTCAATTTCGTTTCTTTTTATGGCTGAGTAATATTCCATTGTATATATGTGCCACATCTTCTTTACCCATTCATCCGATGATGGACACTTAGGTTGTTTCCATCTCTGGGGTATTGTAAATAGAGTTGCAATGAATATTTTTGTACATGACTCCTTCTGAATTATAGTTTTCTCAGGTTATATGCCCAGAAGTAGGATTGCTGGGTCACATGGTAGTTTTATTTGTAGATTACTAAGGAAACTCCATACTGTTCTCCATAGTGGCTATATCAATTTACATTCCCACCAACAGTGTAAGAGGGTTCCCTTTCTCCACACTCTTTTCAGCATTTATTGTTTCTAGATTTTTTGATGATGGCCATTCTGACTGGTGTGAGATGATATCTCATTGTAATTTTCATTTGCATTTCTCTAATGATTAATGATGTTGAGCATTCTTTCATGTGTTTGTTGGCAGTCTGTATATCTTCTTTGGAGAAATGTCTATTTAGGTCTTCTGTCCATTTTTGGATTGGGTTGTTTGTGCTTTTGTTATTGAGCTGCATGAGCTGCTTATAAATTTTAGAGATTAATCTATTCTCAGTTGCTTCATTTGAAATTTTTTCTCCCATTCTGAGAGTTTTCTTTTGGTCTTGTTTATGGTTTCTTTTGCTGTGCAAAAGCTTTTAAGTTTCATTAGGTCCCATTTCTTTATTTTTGTTTTTATTTCCATTTCTCTAGGAGGTGGGTCAGAAATGATCTTGCTGTGCTTTATGTCATAGAGTGTTCTGACTATGTTTTCCTCTACGAGTTTGATAGTTTCTGCCTTACATTTAGGTCTTTAATCCATTTTGAGCTTATTTTTGTGTGTGGTGTTAGGGAGTGATCTAATCTCATACTTTTACATGTAGCTGTCCAGTTTTCCCAGCAGCACTTATTGAAGAGGCTGTCCTTTCTCCACTGTATATGCCTGCCACCTTTTTCAAAGATAAGGTGTCCATATGTGTGTGGGTTTATCTCTGGGCTTTCTATCCTGTTCCATTGATCTATCTTTCTGTTTTTGTGCCAGTACCATACTATCTTAATTACTGTAGCTTTGTAGTATAGTCTGAAGTCCGGGACCCTGATTCCTCCAGCTCCACTTTTCATCCTCAAGATTGCTTTGGCTATTGAGGGTCTTTTCTGTTACCATACAAATTGTGAAATTTTTTGTTCTAGTTCTGTGAACAGTGCCAGTGGTAGTTTGATAGGGACTGCATTGAAATTGTAGATTGCTTTGGGTAGTTGAGTCATTTTTACAATGTTGATTCTTCCTATCCAAGAACATGGTTTATCTCTCCATCTATTTGTAACATCTTTAATTTCTTTCATCAGTGTATTATAATTTTCTACATAGAGGTCTTTTTTCTCCTTAGGTATGTTTATTCCTACATATTTTGTTCTTTTTGTTGCAATGATAAATGGGAGTGTTTAATTGATTTTACTTGCAGATTGTTCATCATTAATGTATAGGAATGCCAGAGATATCTGTGCATAACTTTTGTATCCTGCTACTTTACCAAATTCATTGATTAGCTCTAGTAGATTTCTGGTAGCATCTTTAGGGTTCTCTATGTATAGTATCATGTCATCTACAAACAGTGACAGATTTACTTCTTCTTTTCCGATTTGGATTCCTTTTATTTCTTTTTCTTCTCTGATTGCTGTGGCTAAAACATCCAAAACTATGTTGAATAAGAGTGATGAGAGTGGGCAACATTGTCTTATTCCTGATATTAGTGGAAATGCTTTCAATTTTTCATCATTGAGGACGATGTTGGCTGTGGGTTTGTCATATATGGCCTTTATGATGTTGAGGAAAGTTCCCCCATGCCTAATTTTTGCAGGCTTTTTATCATAATTTGGTGTTGAATTTTGTCAAAAACTTTCTCTACATCTATTGAGATGATCAAGTGATTTTTCTCCTTCAATTTGTTAATATGGTCTATCACGTTGATTGATTTGCATATATTGAGAATCCTTGCATTCCTGGAATAAACACCACTTGATCATGGTGTATGATCCTTTTAATGTGCTGTTGGATTCTGTTTGCTAATATTTTGTTGAGGATTTTTGCATCTATGTTCATCAGTGATACTGACCTTTAGTTTTCTTTCTTTTTGACATCCTTGTCTGGTTTTGGTGTCTGGGTGATGTTGGCCTCATAGAATGAGTTTGGGAGTGTTCTTCCCTCTGCTATATTTTGGAAGAGTTTGAGAAGGATAGGTGTTAACTCTTCTCTTAATATTTGATTGAATTCGCCTGTCAAGCCGTGTGGTCCTGGGCATTTGTTTTTTGCAATATTTTTAATCACAGTTTCAATTTCAGTGCTTCTGATTCCTCTGTTCACATTTTCTATTTCTTCCTGATTCAGTATTGGTAGATTGTGCATTCCTAAGAATTCGTCCGTTTCTTCTAGGTTTTACATTTTATTGGCATAGAATTGCTTGTAGTAATCTCTCATGCTCCTTTGTATTTCTGTGTGTCAGTTTTTACTTCTTTTTCATTTCTAATTCTATTGATTTGAGTGTTCTCCCTTTTTTTCTTGACGAGTCTGGATAATGGTTTGGCAATTTAGTTTATCTTGTCAAGGAACCAGCTTTCAGTGCTATTGATCTTAGGTATTGTTTCCTTCATTTCTATTTCATTAATTCTGATCTGATATTTATGATTTCCTTCCTTCTGCTAATTTGGGGTTCTTTTTGTTCTCTTTCTCTAACTGCTTTAAGTGTAAGGTTATGTTGTTTATTTGAGATGTTTTTTGTTTCTCAAGGTAGGATTGTATTGCTATAAATTTCTATCTTTGAACTGCTTTTGCTGCATCCCATAGGTTTTGGGTCATTGTGTCTCCACTGTCATTTATTTCTAGGTATTTTTTTTAACATCTTTATTGGGATATAATTGCTTTACAATGGTGTGTTAGTTTCTGTTTAATAACAAAGTGAATCAGTTATACATATACATATGTTCCCATATCTCTTCCCTCCTGCGTCTCCCTCTCTCCCACCCTGCCTACCCCACCCATCCAGGTGGTCACAAAACACCGAGCGGATATTCCTTTGCTATGTGGCTGCTTCCCACTTGATATCTACCTTATGTTTGGTAGTGTATATATGTCCATGCCTCTGTGTCACTTTGTCACAGCTTACCATTTCCCCTCCCCATATCCTCAAGTCCATTCTCCAGTAGGTCTCTCTCTTTATTCCTGTCTTACTCCTTGGTTCTTCATGACATTCTTTACTTAAATTCCATATATATATGTAAGCATATGGCATTTGTCTTTCTCTTTCTGACTTACTTCACTCGGTATGACAGACTCTAGGTCTATCCACCTCATTACAAATAGTTCAATTTCATTTCTTTCTATGGCTGAGTAATATTCCATTGTATATATGTGTCACATCTTCCTTATCCATTCTTCTGATGATGGGCACTTAGGTTGTTTCCATCTCTGGGCTATTGTAAATAGAGCTGCAATGAACATTTTGGTACATGAATGTTTTGATTTATGGTTTTCTCAGGGGATATGCGCAGTAGTGGTTTTTCTGCATCATATGGTAGTTCTATTTGTAGTTTTATAAGGAACCTCCATACTGTTCTCCATAGTGGTCGTACCAATTCACATTCACACCAGCAGTGCAGGAGAGTTCCTATTTCTCCACACTCTCTCCAACATTTATTTTTTCTAGATTTTTTGATTATGGCCATTCTGGCTGGTGTGAGATGATATCTCATTGTAGTTTTGATTTGCATTTCTCTAATGATTAATGATGTTGAGCATTCTTTCATGTGTTTGTTGGCAGTCTGTGTATTTTCTTTGGAGAAATGTCTATTTAGGTCTTCTGCTCATTTTTGGATTCAGTTGTTTGCTTTTTGGATATTGAGCTGCATGTGCTGCTTGTAAATTTTGGAGATTAATCCTTTGTCAGTTGCTTCATATGCAAATATTTTTTCCCATCCTGAGGATTGTCAATTGGTCTTGTTTATGGTTTTCTTTTCTGTGCAAAAACTTTATAGTTTAATAAGGTCTCATGTGTTTATTTTTCTTTTTATGTCCATTTCTTTAGGAGGTTGGTCAAAAAGGATCTTGCTGTGATTTATGGTATAGAGTATTGTGCCTATGCTTTCCTCTAAGAGTTTGATAGTTTCTGGACTTACATTTAGGTCTTTAATCCATTTTGAGCTTAATTTTGTGTATGGTGTTAGAGAGTGATTTAATCCCATACTTTTATATGTATCTGTCCAGTTTTCCCAGCAGCACTTATTGAAGAGACTATCCTTTCTCCAATGTACATTCCTGCCTCCTTTATCAAAGATAAGGTGACCACATGTGTGTGAGTTTATCGCTGGGCTTTCAATCCTGTTCCATTGATCTATCTTCCTGTTTTTGTACCAGCACCATACTCTCTTGTTTACTGTAGTTTTGTAGTATACTCTGAAGTCAGGGGGCTGGATTCCTCCAGCTCCCTTTTTTGTTCTCAAGATTGCTTTGGCTATTCAGGATCTTTTGTGTTTCCATACGAATTGTGAAATTTGTTGTTCTAGTTTTGAAAAATGCCAGTGACAGTTTGATAGGGATTGCATTGAATCTATAGATTGTTTTGGGTAGTAGAGTCATTTTCACAATGTTGATTCTTCCAATCCAAGAACATGGTATATCTCTCCATCTATTTGTATCGTGTTTAATTTCTTTCATCAGTGTCTTATAATTTTCTGCATACAGGTCTTTTGTCTCCTTAGGCAGGTTTATTCCTCGATATTTTGTTCTTTTTGTTGCAATGGTAAATGAGAGTGTTTTCTGGAATTCACTTTCTGATTTTTCATCATTAATGTATAGGAATGCAAGAGATTTCTTTGCAGTAATTTTGTATCCTGCAACTTTACCATATTTATTGATTAGCTCTAGTAGTTTTCTGATAACATCTTAAGATTCTCTATGTACAGTATCATGTCATCTGCAGAGTGACAGCTTTATTTCTTCTTTTCTGATTTGGATTCGTTTTATTTCCTTTTCTTCCTTGATCGCTGTGGATAAAACTTCCAAAATTATGTTGAATAAGAGTGGTGAAATTGGTCAACCTTGTCTTGTTCCTGATCTTAGTGGAAATGCTTTCAGTTTTTCACCATTGAGGATGATGTTGGCTGTGGGTTTGTTATATATAGCCTTTATGATGTTGAGTAAAGTTCACTCTATGCCTACTTTCTGGTGGGTTTTTATCATAAATGGGTGTTGAATTTTATCAAAAGCTTTCTCTGCATCTATTGAGAGGATCACAATTTTTTTTTTTTTTTTTTTTTTTTTTTGCACTCTGCCAGACTCTCACTGTTGTGGCCTCTCCCATTGCAGAGCACAAGCTCCGGATGTGCAGGCTCAGTGGCCATGGCTCACGGGCCCAGCAGTTCAGCAGCATGTGGGATCTTCCCAGACCAGGGCATGAACCAGTATCCCCGCATTGGCAGGTGGACTCTCAACTACTGTGCCACCAGGGAAGCCTGATCATATGTTTTTTCTCCTTCAGTTTGTTAATATGTTTTATCACATTGATTGATTTGCGTATATTGAAGAATCCTTGCATTCCTGGAATAAACACCACTTGATCATGATGTATGATCCTTTAATGTGCTGTTGGATACTGTTTGCTAGTATTTTGTTGAGGATTTTTGCATCTATGTTCATCAGTGATATTGGCCTGTAGTTTTCTTTCTTTGTGATATCCTTGTCTGGTTGTGGTATCGAGGTGATGGTGGCCTCGTAGAATGAAATTGGAAGTGTTCCTCCCTCTGCTATATTTTGGAAGAGTTTGAGAAAGATAGGGGTTATTATCTCTTCTCTAAATGTTTGATATAATTCTCCTGTGAAACCGTCTGGTCCTGGGCTTTTGTTTGTTGGAAGATTTTTAATCACAGATTCAATTTCAGTGCTTGTGATTGGTCTGTTCATATTTTCTATTTCTTCCTGATTCAGTCTTGGCATGTTGTAAATTTCTTAGAATTTTTCCATTTCCTCCAGTTTGTCCATTTTATTGGCATAGAATTGCTTGTAGTAAACTCTCATGATGTTTTGTATTTCTTCAGTGTCAGTTGTTACTTCTCTTTTTTCATTTCTAATTCTATTGATTTGAGTCTTCTCCCTTTTTATCTTGATGAGTCTGACTAATGGCTTATCTATTTTGTTTATCTTCTCAAAGAATGAGCTTTTATTTTTATTGATCTTTCCTTTTGTTTCTTCATTTCTTTTGCATTTATTTCTGATCTGCTTTTTATGATTTCTTTTCTTCTGCTGACTATGTAGGTTTTTTGTTCTTCTTTCTCTAACTGCTTTAGGTGCAAGGTTAGGTTGTTTATTTGAGGTGTTTCCTGTTTCTTAAGATGGGCTGGGCTTACTATAAATTTCCCTCATAGAACTGCTTTTGCCGCATCCCACAGGTTTTGGGTCGTCATGTCTCCATTGTCATTTGTTTCTAGGTATTTTTTAATTTCCTCTTTGATTTCTTCAGTGATCACTTCATTATTAAGTAGTGTG
Organism: Inia geoffrensis; assembly: GCA_036417435.1. Classification (NCBI taxonomy): domain Eukaryota; kingdom Metazoa; phylum Chordata; class Mammalia; order Artiodactyla; family Iniidae; genus Inia; species Inia geoffrensis. Next base: position 13,521,810 of record CM070921.1, read on the forward strand.
TTGTTTAGCTTCCATGTGTTTGTATTTTTTTACAGATCTTTTCATGTAATTGATATCTAGTCTCATGGCGTTGTGGTCAGAAAAGATACTTGAAACAATTTCAATTTTCTTAAATTTACCAAGGCTTTATTTGTTACCCAAGATATGATCTATCCTGGAGAATTTTCCGTGAGCACTTGAGAAAAATGTGTATTCTGTTGTTTTTGGATCGAGTGTCCTATAAATATCAATTAATTCCATCTTGTTTAATGTATCATTTAAAGCTTGTGTTTTCTTATTTATTTTCATTTTGGATGATCTGTCCACTGGTGAAAGTGGGGTGTTAAAGTCCCCTATTATGAATATGTTACTGTCGATTTCCCCTTTTATGGCTGTTAATATTTGCCTTATGTATTGAATTACTCCTATGTTGGGTGCATAGTTACAATTTTTATATCATCTTCTTGGATTGATCCCTTTATCATTATGTAATGTCCTTCTTTGTCTCTTCTAATAGTTTTTATTTTATAGTCTATTTTTTCTGCTATGAGAATTGTTACTCCAGCTTTATTTTGATTTCAATTTGCATGGAATATATTTTTCCGTCTCCTTACTTTCAGTCTGTATGTGTCTCTAGGTCTGAAGTGGGTCTCTTGTAGAGAGCATATATAGGGTCATGTTTTTGTATCCATTCAACCAATCTGTCTTTTGGTGGGAGCATTTAGTCCATTTACATTTAAGGTAATTATCGATATGTATGTTCCTATTCCCATTTTCTAAATTGTTTTGAGTTCATTATTGTAGATCTTTTCCTTCTCTTGTATTTCTTGCCTACAGAAGCTCCTTTAGCATTTGTTGTAAAGCTGGTTTGGTGGTGCTGAAGTCTCTCAGCTTTTGCTTGTCTGTAAAGGTTTTTATTTCCCCATAAAATCTGAATGAGATCCTTGCTGGGTAGAGTAATCGTGGTTGCAGGTTTTTCTCCTTCATCACTTTCAGTATGTCCTGCCACTCCCTTCTGGCTTGCAGAATTTCTGCTGAGAGATCAGCTATTAACCTCATGGGGATGTCCTTGAGTGTTATTTGTTGTTTTTCCCTTGCTGTTTTTAATATGCTTTTTTGTATTTAATTTTTGATGGTTTGATTAATATGTGTCTTGGAGTATTTCTCCTTGGATTTATCCTGTATGGGAATCTCTTTACTTCCTCTACTTGATTAACTATTTCCTTTCCCATATAAGGGAAGTTTTCAACTATAATCTCTTCAAATATTTTCTCAGCCCCTTTCTTTTTCTCTTTTTCTTCTGGAACCCCTATAATTCAAATGTTGGTGTGTTTAATGTTGCCCCAGAGGTCTCTGAGACTATCCTCAGTTCTTTTCATTCTTTTTTCTTCATTATGCTCTACAGTAGTTATTTCCACTATTGTATCTTCCAAGTTACTTATCCGTTCTTCTGTCTCAGTTATTCTGCTATTGATTCCATCTAGAGTACTTATTATTTTATTTATTATGTTTTTCATCATTGTTTGTTTCAACTTTAGTTCTTCTAGATCCCTGATAAAGGTTTCTTGCATTTTATGTATTCTATTTGCATTTTGTGTATTCTATTTCCAAGATTTTGGATCATCTTTACTATCATTATTCTGAATTCTTTTTCAGGTAGACTGCCTCTTTCCTCTTCCTTTGTTAGGTATGGTGCTTTTTTTTATCTTGCTCCTTCATCTGCTGTGTGTTTTTGTGTCTTCTCATTTTGCTTATCTTACTGTGTTTGGGGTTTCCTTTTTGCAGGCTGCAGCTTCATAGTTCCCATTGTTTTTGATGTCTATAGCCAGTGGCTGAGGTTCGTTTAGTGGGTTGTGTAGGCTTCTGTGTAGAGGGGACTAGTGCCTGTGTTCTGGTGGATAAGCTTGGATCTTTTCTCTCTGATGGACAGGTTCACATCTGGTGGTGTGTTTTGGGGTGTCTGTGGACTGATTACAATTTTAGGCAGCCTCTCTGCTAATGGGTGGGGCTGTGTTCCTCTTTTGTTACTTGTTTGGCATAGGGTGTCCAGCACTGTATCTTGCTGGTCGTTGAGTGAACCTGGGTGCTGGTGTTGAGATGGAGATCTCTGGGAGATTTTCAACGTTTGATATTATGTGGAGATGTGAGGTCTCTTGTTGATCAGTGTCCTGAAGTTGGCTCTCCCGCTTCAGAGGCACAGCACTGACTCCTGGCTGCAGCACCAAGAGCCTTTCATCCACACGGCTCAGAATAAAAAGGAGAAAATGTAGAGAGAAAGAAGTAGTAGAAGTAGAAAGAAAGAAAGAAAGAAAGAAAAAGAAGGAAAGAAAGAGAAAAAAAGAAAGAAAGGAAGAAAAAAAGAAGGAATGAAAGAAAGAAAGGAAGCAAGGATGGAGGGAGGGAGGTATGGTGGGAGGAAGGAAGGAAGGCAGGAGGGAAGGTAGGAAAAAGGAAAGAAAGAAGATAAAGTAAAATAAAATAAAGTAAAATATAATAAACTTATGAAATTAAAAAAAATAATTATTAAGAAAAATAAATGGATGGATAGAACCTTAGCACAAGTGGTGCAAGCAAAGCTATACAGACAAAATCTCACACAGAAGCATTACCATACACACTCACAAACAGAGGAAAAATCATAAATCTTGCTCTCAAAGTCCACCTCCTCAGTTTGGGATGATTTGTTGTCTATTCATGTATTCCACAGATGCAGGGTACATCAAGTTGATTGTGGAGCTTTAATCCACTGCTTCTGAGGCTGCTGGGAGAGATTTCCCTTTCTCTTCTTTGTTCTCACAGCTCCCAGGGGCTCAGGTTTGGATTTGTCCCCGCCTCTGCATGTAGGTCACTGAAGGGCATCTGTTTTTTGCTCAGACAGGATGGGGTTAAAGGAGCATCTGATTCTGGGGCTCTGGTTCACTCAGGCTGGGTGGAGGGAGGGGTGCGGAGTGTGGGGCGAGCCTGCAGTGGCAGAGGCCGGCATGATGTTGCACCAGCCTGAGGCCTGCCATGTGTTCTCTCAGGGGAGTTGTCCCTGGATCCCGGGAACCTGGCAGTGGCGGGCTGCACAGGCTCCCTGTAAGAGGGCTGTGGATAGTGAGCTGTGCTTGCACACAGGCCCCTTGGTGGCGGCAGCAGCATCCTTAACATCTCCCGCCTGTCTCTGGGGTCCGTGTTTTTAGCCACAGCTCGCGCCTGTCTCTGTGGTCCATGCTTCTAGTCATGGCTCACACCCATCTCTGGAGTCCCTTTAAGCAGCATTCTTAATCCACTCTCCTCATGCATCAGGAAACTAAGAGGGAAGAAAAAGTCTCTTGCCTCTTTGGCAGCTCCAGTCCTTTTCCCAGTCTCTCACCCGGCTAGCTGTGCTGCACTAACCCCTTCAGGCTGTGTTCACACTGCCAACCCCAGTCCTCTCCTTGCATTCCGACCAAAACCAGAGCCTCAACTCCCAGCCCCACCCGCTCCAGCAGGTGAGCAGACAAGCCTCTCGGGCTGGTGAGTGCTGGTCGGCACCGATCCTCTGTGCAGGAATGTCCCTGCTTTGCCCTTGGCACCCCTGTTGCTGTGCTCTCCTCTGTGGCCCTGAAGCTCCCCCCTCCACCACCCGCAGTTCCCCCCTCTGCCACCTGCAGTCCCTGCTCACGAAGGGGCTTCCTAGTGTGTGGAAACCTTTCCTCCTTCACAGCTCCCTCCCACTGGTGCAGGTCCCATCCCTATTCTTTTGTCTCTGTTTATTCTTTTTTTCTTTTGCCTTACCCGGGTACCTGGGGAGTTTCTTGCCTTTTGGGAGGTCTGAAGTCTTCTGCCAGCATTCAGTAGGTGATCTGTAGGAGTTGTTCCACGTGTAGATGTATTTTTAGTGTATCTGTGGGGAGGAAGGTGACCTCCACATCTTACTCTTCCACCATCTTCCTGTCTGTCCCCGTTTTTGGGATTCTTAATATGCTGAGCTACTATTCCTCTGCCCTAGTCATCCCTGGGCCATGTACCAGACAACTTGGGGAAGCCTCTATGCCCAGAGCCTGCTGAAATTATCCAAAATGGCCAATCCTTAGCCTGCTTATGTTGTCTCACCCATGGAAAGCACAACAAAGGTTCTGTCCATGTCTTCCCCTGCTCTCCCTGCCTCCTGAACCCCCCTGGTGCTTCCCCATGTGGCCATGCATGGCATGCCATGTCTCCTCTTTATAGGTATTTGTGAGTATAATAAAATTCTTCCTTCATGATAACCATTTCCATGTCTGTGTGTCTTACCATACTGGACTAGACTAAAACCTGGGTATCCTTAAAACACTCAGCATCCAGAGTGGACTAAGGCAGGGAGGCTGCAAGAGGCCTGTACCTATGGAACCTGCAGGAGCTCAGAGGTGCTGTGCAGAGTATGGTCCACAGATCTCCAATCCAGTTCTCCAGGTGCTAGCTGACTGACCTGGCAGGAAATCACTTAACCTCACTGACCTTTACTTTCTCCATCTAAAAAACGGAGATGAGGGTTCATCACTGAGACTTCTATGGGAGATAAATGAAGCACTCAGCAAATGTATAGTCACATCACACTCTTAAATGTTTAGTTCCTTTCCTGAATTTCCCTTAGTTGTTTGCCTTTATCTTTTACCCCATTTAAAATACATTCTTATCAAATCTCACATTTTAACTGATATTTATTTAGTATTATTTGCTTTAATCCTTTTATACTAGTGCCTAAAAATAGAAATGTTATGCAAACCACAGAGGTAATTTTAAAGCTTCTAGGAGCTCCATTGAAGAAGTTAAAAAAAAACACACAGGTGAATTTAATTTTGAAAACATTTTATTTTACCAAATATCTTCAAAATATTGTCATTTCAACATATAATCAATGTGAAAAGTTACTAAGTCTTGAAAATATGTTGTGTATTTAATACATACAGCACATATCAATTTGGATGCTAAATTTTCATCAGAAATACTTGATTTGTATATTTTACAGTTGAAAATGTAGATAACATACCCAAAAGTCAAATTCATAGAAACAAAAGGAAAATGTTCATTGCTTGGGGCTGGAGGGTGGGGAAAAATATGGAGTTATTATTTAATGGGTACAGATCTCTGAGGATGGATGGTGGTGACAGTTGCACAACAGCGTGAATGTAGTTAATACTACTGAACCATATACTTAAAAAAGGCTAAGAGAGTACATTTCATGTTATGTGTATCACACAATGAAAAAAAGAGTCCAGTGAGTCCCATGCCACTGCTAACAAAAGAGGTCCCCCTCCCATGGAGGCTTTGCGATGTGCCTCTGCTGACATGAAACTGTCCCTTTAACTCCAGATGAGACCACAGACAGGTCTGGCTCTCCCCTGAGTTATCTGCATAGTCTTCAAGTTCCACGAGGAAAGAGTATCCGTTATTCCAGATGCGGAGGCAGGTGGTCGGGTTGTAAGAGATGGTGAGCAGTTCTAAGCCAGGATCATAGACACTGTCTCTCCACCAGATGTTGATGGGTGACTGTCACTCAGCCCCCCAGGACTAGGTCCACGCTCTCCTAGAGAGGGTGCAATAGGAGAAAGCACATCGGGGGCTGTCCTCGAGATGACACTAGCTGGAATCCCACTGTGGGGATGATATGGTCCCATGTAAGCGTGTATGGTGGGCCCAACTCTTACATGAGCCAGCTGTGAGGATTAGGCAGCCATCCTGCAAAGCCTGGGTAGAATGTTAGCATTGCTAAGGTCCCTGGAGTCCTGCCACATGAACAGCTATGACACTGTATATATTAAGGTGTACACTCACACTCTGCCCCATACGGGTGCTGATGACATCATTGATGGTGATTTTTCTACCAAAGAGTCAAGCGCCAGGTCTTTGAGGCAGGTCCCTGATAAATCTCAGGAAACTTCTTATAACAAAGAAAGAGCTATCCACACATGATGGATAGAAACCACATGTATAATTTGGGTGGTCCATCTCTCTGCCATTTAGAATCAGCACGGATGGGCAGAACCAAGACCAGCAGGAAAGCTGGACAAAATACGAATCAAGGTAAATAATTACCAACGACTCTGCACCTCACCCCACCACTGAGAATGAGTCTGAGGATTGGCAAAAGTGACAAGGCAGCTGTTGCCCAGTCAAACCTCCCTGTGCATGGCAGGGTCACTGGCACTCCACTTGTCATAAAAAACAAGCTTGCCTCTGGTTTCCTCTTACAGAGGAGACGGTTCTCTTCCTGAGATAGCTGCCCAAAGCAGGATCTTCACCTTCGATATTTTGGTACAAGTGCCCGAGCAGCATAGACACAGAGAGCTCCAAGGCAGTTTCTGGACCAGTGGTTCTCAAATGAGGGAGCGATTCTGACCCCAGGGGACATTGGGCAATGTCTGGAGACACTCTCGGTGGTCAAAACTGGAGGAGGGTGCTACTGACATCTAGTGGGTAGAGGCCAGGGATGCAGCTAAACATCCTACGTATATAGGCCGGGCTTTCATGGGAAAGAATTACGTGGCCCCAAATATCATTAATGCCAAGGTTGAGAAATCTTGGTCTAGAGCAAAAAGCAATAGGCAAACTCAGGGCATTCAGTTTCCCCGCTCCCCGCTCAATTTTTTCATATAATGCAGTAATCTCATCTCTTGAGATGCCTGAACCCAACATTTGGGGTTTTCTCCCTTAGTGTAAAATAACTTCTGAACAACAAGAACTTACTTTAGAGAAGGAGGACTTTCTGTTTCAGAAATCTAAAATGAAAAATGCATATGAATTGGTACAATAGTCATTTTGTTATCAGATTAGAATGCAAGCTCCTTGCAGGGAGGAGCCATACCTCCCTCCCTTTTCTTTGTGCCCTGTAGTGCCCTACTGGGTATATGCCCTTTGAGTATTGATTATCCAAATGCTATTGTTGGTATAAAAAGCTGTATTTGATTAATTTTGTTAAATTGTTAATTTTTATTGGCATATGGTTGCTTCACAATGTTGTGTTAGCCTCCACTGCACAGCAAAATGAATCAGCCCTACTGATTAATTTTTAATTATTTGATATTTTAAAACTTCCAGAAACCCCGAGAACAGCCATGATTCAGTCTTAAAGCTGCCCACCGGCGCAAAGAAACCTGACAACACTGTCCGCTCTGAGATGCTCAGACTGAGGCTGAGCATTTGAGCATTCACACCCTTCAAAACCAGCTCGTGCGGGTCTCATAAGGAGACTAGGGGAGAAGGGAATAAGGAACAGATCCCTAAGACAATGTTCTCTTTCACCCATATCGTCCCCGACTTCATTCAGGACGTGGCCTAGAGTCTACTCTCTCACCCACACAAACACCAGCCCAAGGAAAGTGGGCCTGTTCCTTCAGCTGCTCTTGTATTGTCATAATGCTCCTGTCAGTTTGTATTTCATCGGTTTACAAGTTCAGCTTCCAGGTTTTCTTTCCCCCAGCCACCTCTTCCTTTAGGAACCCAGAGCATCCCCCCACCAGGGAGCCCTTGGCCACTGTCCCCTTAGTGAAGGCAGCTTTTGCCCAGGGCTTGTTTTGCTAAAGATAAATTCACAGTTTTGTTCTCTCCTCCCTCCCTCTTCCTCCATTGTAACAAAATATAGATTAAAATGATTTCTTGGTGGTTACTCAAACTTCCCCTCAAAGCTGGAAGGTGATTATGTCTTCTGACGGAGCCTGTGTTTCCAGCTTGTCATGTGGGGAGAATGAAATAAATAGAGTCATTCTGTCAGCCATGGTTTAAGGGCACGACGTCACACTGTCGTTAGGAAGAGGTCACTAATGTAACACTGAGAGCAACACAATCCCTTTAGATTCCACAGTGAGGATGTGCTCAGCTTTAGTTCCTGTTTACATGACTGGTCCTGTCTTTGATTTACTTTGTGCTTGTACCACCTTCAGCTCCAGCCACGAGGGTGTCCGTCTTTCGGGATCATTCGTGTCTCAGCCCCTCAGTCCCTGCTCCTTCTCAGAAATCAATCTCCCCTCACTCAGCTCAGGGCTGGCTCCTCTTGTTGGCTTAATTGTCACCTCTTCAGCAAAAGTGTCACCTCCACACCTCCTTATCCTCTTATGCGATCCCCTCTTTTTTATTAATCATAGCATTCTGATCTTTTCCTTCAAAACATTTATTACATGGGTATCATGATAAGTATATGCATATATGCTTAGTTATCTGCACCCTCACGGCTCTGCAAGCCCCATGAAGAACTGAGCTGGCTTTCAGTCCCTGCTTGTGGATTGAATGTATAAGATAAAGAGCATTACTGGGAAGGGGTCGTTCCCATTTTATCTTTATTTCCTTTTACTCTGCTGAGCACCGCATTGTTTTCTCCTTAAGGATCTTTGAGGTTTATCTCTTCTTTGTCCAGCCCATGACCACCAGCCTCATTCAGGTCCCCGTACCACAGAGTTTTCCTCAAGGAAAGGACCTCTTGCTCACTTTTCCTCCTCTCTAACTCCCCTCTGTGTTTTGCCATCCATCAGTTTTCCTAAATTACCACCTTCATCATGTTGTTCCCATGTTAAAGACTATGTGAAGTCCAAGCTTCTGCATCCAAGAACCGAGGTATTCCTAGTAGGAACCCACCTCGCCCATCTAATTTTATTTCTCCTCATTCTTCCCAAGCTCTGGTCTTACCACGCTATTCTAGAACCTTGCCAGGCTACTCCCCTTGGGCAATCAGTGAGAAGTGCTGAAACTGTAGGATACCTCACTGGGCTTTGAAGACTTAGGACAAAATCCTGTAAACTACCTCACTAATAATCTTTATATTGATTACATGTTACAGTGATAATATTTTGGATATAGCAAGTTAAAGTATACAACTAAAATTAATTTCACCTGTTTCTTTATCCCTTTCTTAGTGTGACTGTTAGAAAATTTAGAAGTGTCTATGTGGCTCTCATTATGTATCCTTTGGACATTGTTGCTCTATACCGTCACTAGCTTTTTCTACGGTGCCTTGCCCTGTACTGCCCTTTTTCTTGAGATGGGCTATTTCCTCGTCAAATTGAACACGATCTTAGCAGGCCGAGGGCTTATTGTGTAGTGATGGGATACACAGGGAACCTCCATGTGACTTTGTTGGGGATGGTCACAGAATCACAAATTGCCTTGTTGGAGCATCAGGGTTGTAAAAGGCACTTTCATGCTGAGCCCAGGTAAGCACAGCATCCCATGCAGTTACCAGTGAAGGAGACTAAGGCCCACGTTTCCTGGTGGTCAGTTCAGGGCTGCTTGTTAATTCCTTGTAGCTGCAGATACTACTGAGATCGTTAATTAAATCCAAAGGTCTCTTAATCGGTCCTTTTTTTCTCAAGGTTATCTAACTGTTAATGAAAAGAGTCAATCTGGGGCATCCTGAGTCTGGATTATCTGGCGATTATCAGAGTTCTTTGTGAAGACATTGTAAAATAAGCTTTTTTTCTATTTTTTAAAAAATTAATTAATTTTTATTTTTGGCTGCATTAGGTCTTCGTTGCTGAGTGCAGGCTTTCTCTAGTTGCAGTGAGTGGGGGCTGCTCTTCGTTGTGGTGCATGGGCTTCTCATGGCAGTGGCTTCTCTTGTGGTGGAACACGGGCTCTAAACACACAGGCTTCAGTAGTTGTAGCATGCAGGCTCAGTAGTTGTGGCACACAGGCTTAGTTGCTCTGCGGCAAGTGGGCCTTCCTGTATCAGAGCTCAAACCCATGTCCCCTGGATTGGCAGGCAGATTCTTAACCACTGTTCCACTGGCGAAGCCCAAAACAAGCTTTCTAATACTCTTATTCTCCCAGCTTTGTATCTTTCAAAACTAATTGAAGAAATAACTGAACAACTTTCTAACACAGTACAGTTATTATTAGATCAGTGCTGTAAAATAGAACTTTCTCTGATGATGGAAATGGCCAGTATGATAAGTGCTAGGCATTTGTGGCTATAAAATTTTAATGAATTTTAATTTACTTGTGAATACCCATGTGGGTCTAGTGCCTACCTTTTATACGGTACCATTCTATTCTAATTTATCTGAAAAATAAATTTCTCTTCCTTCTAAAATGAGAGATCATGAACAACATGAATCATTGGAATAATAGCAATTAATAAATATGTACCATTTCCATTCTCAATGATATTGTTTATATTTCATTCAATTAAGAATTAACATTTTTACATTTATTTTCTTATGCTCTAAGGTCTCATGCTTAATTTTTAAAAGACTTTATTATTTAAGGTACAGTGATTTCCTATATACTGCCTATGCTCACACGTGCATAGCCTCCCCCATTATCAACATCTCGTGGCAGAGTGCTACTTTTATGGTAATTGACGAACCTACACTGACACATCAGAATCACCCAAAGTCCATAGTTTACATTGTGGTTCACTCTTGGTGTTGTACATTCTGTGGGTTTGGACAAATGTATAATGACATGTATCATTCATTATAGTATCATACTGAGCATTTTCACTGCCCTAAAAATCCTCCATGCTCTGCCTGTTCATCCCTCCCTCCTCCCAATCCTTAGCAACCACTGATATTTTTACTGTCTCCATAATTTTGCTTTTCCAGCATGTCATATAGTTGGGATTATACAGTATGTAGCCTTCTCAGATTGGCTTCTTTCACTTAGTATAAGTATTTAAGTTGTCTCTATGTTTTTTCATGGTTTGATAGCTTTCTTATTAGTGCTGAATAATATTCCAGTTTTTGGAATATTATTATATTAGTGCTGAATAATATTCCAGTATTTGGATGTACCACTATTTATTTATCCATTCACATACTGAAGGACATCTTGGCTGCTCCCAATTTTGGCAATTATGAATAAAGCTGCTATAAACATCTGTATGCAGGTTTTTGCGTGGACATGTTTCCAACAACTTTGGGTAGATACCAAGGAGTATTGATTGATGGATTGTATGGTAAGAGTATATTTAGTTTTGAAAGAAACTACCAAACTGTCTTCCAAAGTGGCTGTGCCATTTTATATTCCCACCAACAGTAAATGAGGGTTCCTGTTGCTCCATATCCTTGTCAGCATTTGATGTTGTCAATGTTATGATTTTGACCATTTTAATAGGTGTGTTTTGATGTCTTATGATTATTTAAGTTGGATTTTGCTGATGATATATGATGTGGAGCATCTTTTCATATGCTTATTTGCCATCTGTATGTCTTCTTTGATGAGGTGACTGTTAAGGTCTTTGACACATATTTTTTTGTGTGTAGTATGCGGGCCTCTCACCACTGTGGCCTCTCCCGTTGTGGAGCACAGGCTCTGGATGTGCAGGCCCAGCCACCATGGCCCTCGGGCCCAGATGCTCCGTGGCATGTGGGATCCTCCCAGACCGGGGCACGAACCCGTGCCTCTGCATCAGCAGGCAGACTCTCAACCACTGCACCACCAGAGAAGCCCTGATCCATTTTATAATTGGATTTTCTTACTGTTGAGTTCTGTTTTCCGATCTGCTCTGACCCTAAATTTTTTTTATGTGACAATTAGGTTAAATTTCAGTAGATGATACATGAAGTGAAATTAATTTTTTCATCTTGGGTAATGGGTATAGGATTTTATCTTTATTGTATCATATTACCAGTCCGCAGGGTTAGGACTGTCAACATTTACTGTGTACAACTTGAGATCACAGCAAACAGCAGTTTAATTTGACCCCAGGGATTACCTGGGGAGGGGGACAGTGAAGGTAGAGCTCAGGGCACAGTCCCCAGTGAAATGCTGCTTCTAAATTCACCACAGCCTCTTCCTTCAGTCACTCCCTACTTTGCTCCCAGATCCTAACAATGGTCAGACATTTGAGGGAGGTGCTGAGCATATGACAGTGATGAAGATGGTGATGATGATAACAACTATGGTACTAGAGGTAGCTGTGGACACCAAGTTCTCACTGTGTGACAGGCGCTGGCTAAGGACTTTGAACATTATCTTTTCTAACCCTCAGAAATTTTGGGTCATCTTTGGTCATGAGTGTATACTGGAGTACTGAGATTCCAGAAACAATGACTATTGTCCTTACGGCTAAACAGATGAGGAACCAGGATATACAAACAGGACATGCTCAGTGGTCTAGGACTGCAAAGACCAAATATTATCCTGGGTGAAAAAAAGAGGGACAGTATAAACACCAAAAGCAAAACCAAATCATGTCTGTCATCTGTATGTCTTAGTAACCTACAAACAAGAACATCTGATGTGGGAAATTAATCAAGGGAAGCCCCTCATCCCTAAGGCACTACCACATTTTGTTTTTGTTAGCACTGAAAGGAGCAAACTAATCTATCTTTTTTTTTTTTTCAATTTATCTTTTTTTTTTTCTGGCTGTGCCACTCTGCTTATAAGACTTTAGTTCCCCAGCCAGGGATGGAACCCTGGCCCTCAGCAGTGAAAGCATGGAGTCCTAACCACTGAACCATCGGGGAATTCCCCAGGAGCAAACTGTTCTAAAACATGAGCATATTGGATTTTAGACCCTTAATTTTCAACTTTCTGTTAAAAAAAAACACTTTCTGTTAGTAACTAGATAAATATGACTACTTTTTCCCATTTTAAGCCTTAGACCACAAAGTGCCAGTGTTGAGAAAAAGCCAGTCAGGTAAGATGTGGGCCTGATGGTAGGAAGACACACCCAGCAACCAGAAATTTATTATGACTCAGACCAGTTCAGTTTAATGAGAACACAATCAATATCAGAGGAAACAAAATAAACTTACAGTAAAAATATATTTATGAAGAAGTTTCAAGGCAATAGATTTAGCTAGATTAGCATTACTAATAAATACCTGTTTAATGTGCAAAATAGGGTCAAAGAGAGTAAACCCAAGGAGGAAAAGTTGAGAAAGCTAGAATCTGTAAGCAAACCAACACTGGGAAACTCTGTGTGAATTCACAGTGAATGGTGGAAAATACATAACTACTTAGCAGATATGCTTAACGATTTCCTTAAACTCATGTCTCCACCAACACACACATTATCCTCTTTGATCATCTCAGGGGTTCTGTACCAGGGTTACTCGGCCCCACAGGGGACACTTAGGGATGCCATGCAGCATCTGCCGTGCACAGTCCACCCCGACAACACAGGACGACACACCTCCATGGCAGTAGTGCCGTGGTGTCAGGGAGGACCATCTGCTGCCTCATTTGATCTTCTGAGTTCACAGCAGAGCACACACTGGCGAGCTGGTCAGCTAGAAGCAACTCTTCTGCAATTTGTAATGAGGGACGGAATATTCCAGAGTATGAAGCAACTGAACTGCTTGCAGACATGAATATGCAAATTCCAGAATGTTCAGACTCACAGAAATAATTTGCAGTCCGTGGATCAATTTTAGTAAAAAGACTATTGCTAACAAAAAACAATAAAGAACAGGTTCAAAGTATTTGAAACTTGGGACTTCTTTGACCTATTTCTGCATGACATCATTTTAACAAGTCAAAATCAATGAAGAAAACACCTTTCCACACGGTACTAAGTGGTAATCATTTCACAGTATGTTATCTGTATCAAATCAGTATGATGTACACCTCAGACTTAGGTCAGTTATATCTCAATAAAGCTAGGGGAGGAAAAGGCTTTCCATATTTGAACAAACAGAGAAATAATGGGTTATCCTCTCAGTTCTCAAGGCATCTAATCCCAGTCTGGAATACCACTGATATCAGAGCTGCAGACATGTGTGACTGTTAGGATACAACCAGGTTTCTGCTTTCTCCAGGCAGCCATGTACTCACAGGCTCAGTTCTGGGTTTTGTAAGTGCAGGTGTAGAGGCTGCAGGGCCTTGCTAGCATGGGCCTCGGAATCTAGAACCTTCCCCACTGTGCCTTGCATGGAGAGGCTTGAAGAATGACCCTCAGGCTACTCATCATCACTATCTTTAGCTTGAAGTCTTGATCAGCTCCCAAGTAACTTGAAGGAACCTAATAACCCAGAACAAAAGGAGGACAGAGGAGGAAAATCCTTAAACAACAGAGGTGGCCGATCCTGTGGAAAACATCATTCAGATTATTAGTATGGGGAGGGGGAGGCCAAATGAGAGTCAGTTGTTTATCCACTCTTATTCCTCAAACTCACTGTTCACCTCATTGGCAGGGTCCTAATGACTGACTTAGGCACCTTGTCTTTCCCTTAGGTTTACTAAATGTTAGAGGTCCAGAGAAACGACTCTCTTCATCCACTAGAATGAAAGACTGTTTACAGTATGGTTTCTTAAATTAAAAAAACAAAAATTTACTTCCTGAAATCCAGGTTAATAGTCCAGTATGTTATTTATATATAAGGAGAAACCAAAGATTAAAGTTCCCTGCAGGGAGCCTGAATTAAAAAAAAAAAATCAATCTGCATTTGGATTGCTAAAAAAAAAAAAGAGATATATCCTGCCAAAATAGTCACGAGCAGTTTTGAAATCTAAGCTTAACTATAATCTGTGACTTTTTGCCAGTTTTCTTTTTTATTAATTTAATTAATTTATTTTATTTTTATTTATTTTTGGCTGCATTGGGTCTTTGTTGCTGCGTGTGGGCTTTCTCTATTTGCAATGAGCGGGGCCTACTCTTCGTTTTGGTGTGCAGGCTTCTGATTGCAGAGCATGGGCTCTAGGCACGTGGGCTTCAGTAGTTGTGGCACATGGGCTCAGAAGTTGTGACTCGTGGGCTCTAGAGTGCAGGCTTGGTAGCTGTGGCACATGGGCATAGGTGCTCCGTGGCATGTGGGATCTTCCCGGACCAGGGCTCGAACTTGTGTCCCCTGCATTGGCAGGCGGATTCTTAACCACTGCACCACCAGGAAAGCCCTCTCTGCCAGTTTTAGGTGTAACACTCTGTCCCTTGATCATGGGGAAAATGGAGAAGGCTAATCCTGAACTAATCTACAAGTAGATTCAATGTGAATATTCATTTATGATTGCACTGATGACCTCTCTACCCCCCTCCCCCTGCACATGTTCACAGTGAAAATCTCTAAGATGATGCTTTCCAAGACATTCATTAGAGTGTTCTGAAATTATGGTAATACTAATTTTGAATGTTTCCTCCCCACCAAATTTCCTTCCACCCACCAATATTGCTTATCCACTTTTCCTGAAAACACCTATCCCTATACCAGTTGAGTAACCAAGGTCAGAAATGAAAAAAAAAATTTTTTTTTTTGGTTATACTTTCACTCCACTATGAATTTCAAACTCTTTAGAATGATTACTTGAGATGCATTCAAACATGTGTTCAGGACACTGTGTGCCCCGGCCCTGCTGACCTCTCTGTCTTATGGCCACTTCACACTCCTGCCTACACACCAACAATGTGGACTTTGGTTCTTCCAATTCCTGATGCTCCCTCTAGCCTCAGGGCTTATGCAGATGCTCCTCCTTCCCTGGACCTCCCTGGTTAGTTGCTATCCACCCTTTGATGATCACATCCTAAACAACTGCAGGGATGGACTTGCCATGAACTGAGATGGGAAGACTATATGTGGAAAAGGTTTTGGGTGGGAAATCAGCAGCTCAGATTTGGGCATGTGGAGTTTGAAATAAAATTCCAATAATTCAAGTGAGGAATTATGGTAGAATATTCTACCTCATGGTAGAATGAGGATGAACCCCTGAAGAAAGAAACAGAGTCCGGTACAGGAGCTGGTGGGGAGGGAAAGATGGCACTCTTACTACTAATGCTATTGGGTTTGAGGTGCCAAGGGGGCAGGGGAGAGGAAAGGTCTAGGGAGAGGTGGCAGTGCAGCTCTGGTGCTCAAGAGAGGTTGTGAGGCTAGAGAGAGGAGGAAAATCCCCTCCCCCCAGGGGTAACAGGTGTATAGAGTCCAACAAAATGGAGTGATTAAGGAGGCCAAGAGATGGAGAAGGAATGGTCAAAGGCAACCAAGGAAGGAACGGAGCACAGAAGGTCAGGGGCTAGGAGGGTTCCAGGGAAATCTTAATAGAAAGAAAATGTAGCTAATGCTAGGTTACAATACCTGTAGCTTTTAGCTTTATGCTGAAGCCAAAGGCCAATCCTCTCTGTTAAATTAAAAGTTAGAATTTATTGACAGGAGGTTATTTAAACTTACCTATGAGTGTTATAAAGCCCAAGCTAGTGAAACCACAAATGTTTAATTATGAAACATAATATGTAGCAGTGAACTACTAGCAGACATGACTGGATGTCACAGAAAATCTGTCTTTACTTAAGTCTGTCCTTAAAGATGGGACCATGGGTTGGAGGGGCCCCAGAAGAGCTAAGTTTTCCGTATTGTTACACCTTTGCTTTGACTAATAATTTATGTATGTCTTTAGATCTTATTAATACATTCCTTCTCTGCTTTTTTGCAGACTTGGAAGTGTGTGAGGAAAAAAAAAGATTCTGAAAGCCTTTAAAAAATCATGTATTTATTAAATGACAGTAGTTTGAACTCTGCCTGATTAAGCCATCTATATTATTCAAAACAGCAAAAAAAAAAAAAATACCCTGACTAAACGTTACAATTACATTGAAAAAAAAATTCCTTGATTCTCATCAAACTGACCTTTCCTTTCCTCACCTCCTGATTTACAAAGCAAGCAAGCCTTTTGCAATCCCCTGAAATGGAAATTAGAGGTTATGTTGCCATGTCTTGACTGAGAAAGCTGAACTTCTTCCTCTCAGCCACTTCTCTGACAGCAGGATCCCAATCTGGGGTTGCCAAAGGTTTCACAATACGTTTCTAGTAACGGCTTTGTGTGCTGCAGTTAACTACCCCAGTGTGGCCAATTGAGATGAAATGCATTTCCCTCCTTCCACCAGATTTCCAAAATTCATATTTACTCATAATTTACTCAATCTTTATTGAGTTCTGTGAACAGTCACAGCCTTTTGCCTGGCTCCAGAGACAACAGGTCAGGTGTGTACAGGCAGAGAGAATGGTCCCTGCTGCTCTTGGCCTTTTGGTGAATTTCAGTCCTGGTACTATGTAAAAATTGTCTGAGTAAAGGAGGAAGGCCCTAGATAGCTGAAAGGTTTTCCATTCCCAAAATGTGTAAGAACAGTGACTGTTCAGAGGAATGTGGAGGGGCAGAGAAGAGATAGGGTCTGGGGCAGCTTCCCTCACCAGAGAAATCTGCTACTCCTTTCCATATTCCAGCAAGGCTTTTAAATAGCAGAGCGAAGATGGCCAGACTAGCAGTAAAGGAAGAAGGGGAAGGAGAAAGCAATGTGGTTTTCAGTGGCTGGGTGAGAACAAGCTCTATCCAAATTAAGGTGTGTACAATAACTTCTCGTATTTCTCAAACTTTCCCAGTGAAAATATGCCAGAGAGGAGGGCACTTATATTAACAAGCTGCACCAGCCTCAAGGCAGTAACATTTAACACTGAATGCCACAAAGACTCACAGACATCAACAATGTTTGTATTTCGGGGGTTCTCCTCCCGTTCTGGGGCGGGGCACACACACACACACACAAAAGGCAAGAGAAATTTCGGGATGGAGAAGGCTCAGATTTGTCCACATTACAGAGCTGTGCTGCAGATCCCCTACCCTGGGGGTGTATGTGGCTCCGTTCTCAGACCCAGGCATATTCTGAGGTGGTGAGTGGGTGGGGTGAAACACAAGGAAGACCCCCAGCTTGCTGAGCCTCGGTTTCTGGAACTGCAATCTCAGATTTGTAACACTTATTCCAGTCTTCAGCTATTTCACAGCAGGTTGGACTTTTGAGTTATTCACATCCAACAGCCCCTAGCAAAAACTCCCTCCTAAGGAACTGCCCTCATGCCCTGACAAATTCCCTGAGACAGCTGTTTACCCATTGAGTGCAAATGATCCTAAAGGAGGTGCAGCCATTTGGTTGGTGACTCCCACGGTAGAAGAGGGGTGCGGGGAGGGAGGGAGAATGGGGGTGGGGTGAGGCGTTGCCCTACTGGCCTCCATAGTCTCCAGGCAGCTACTCGCAGGACCAACAGCTGTCTGGGCTCTGAGACCTGGTCTGCCCCCACCATAGCCCCCACTCCATTCGGCTGCGCACCCTTACCTGAGCCTTTCTCCAGAGCACGATCATTGCAGCTCGCTCCAGGACCCTCGGCAGGAGTCCTTGGCCCTCGTAGCCATGCCCCTATTGTGCCCACTGCCCAGACCATGCCCATGCCCCCCTAGGTCAAGCCCTTCCAGACCAAGCAGGTCCCTGCCCTTTGGCCTGGAGCTGAAGTTACGTCCTTCTCTCCTGGACCATGTCCGGAGCTCCGCCTGGGCCAGTCTCTCCACCTTGGTTACGTCCCTGTGTTCCGTTCTGGTCCCTCCCCTCAAGACGTGCTTAGCCCCTCACGCTACCCCCTTGGGGCAGGACTTTGTTGCGGGAATTCAAGGTTACGTGGGCGGCCCCCTTCTTGTGTCTAGAGAAACCCTCCTGGGCCCTGAGAACTGAGCTCTGGCGAAGTTTTGTCAGGTGAAATCAGACCGCAGGCTTAAAAAATTACTTTCCTGAGGTTTCTCCCATTTCCAAACATCAAGACTAGATATACTGAGAGCAGGTGGCTCAAGGAAACACAAACCCTGGACGAGTCTTACAACCGTCATTCTCCCTCTAGTCTTCACGTCCACTTTATCAGAGTTTCTTCGACCCAGTTTTCATATCCTCTGAACTGGAATTATGGAACCGTGCTTTTTCCAGCCAGTTTTCACATCCTTTAAGCCAGAACTGTCACCAGTGTTCCTTATAGTCCCTCATTGGACCTTAAATGCTAGGCAGATGAAATGGAGTAAGTAGAACTGTATTTCCTGGTGTCTCCGGCTGATGACCTTTCCAGTGAGCTCTTGCTGTCTAAGGCCTGTCGAGACACTATTACACTTAGGCTCAAACTCTGGTTGCCACCCTGAGTGCGCTGAGATTATTCTGCTAGCCTCATTCTCTCCATTTGCAACTCTGGTCCATAAGGACAATGTGTAGAGGTTATAACCAGCTTTTCCAACCCTGTACAGAAATCTCAGATTCATTCATTCAAATCATATTTATTGAGTGCATGCTCCCTTGATAAATACGCCTCAAGGAGCTTACAGTAACAAGCTTGGACATGACAAGAAATGGGGAGCAAGAGAAAGATGTGGCAAGAGGTTGATAGGTAGAAAAGGATTTGTTAATCACAGGTATTCCTAATTTGATTAGTAGGAATATTTTGGGTGGCAAACATAGGAAGCCACTTTTGTAGGACTTAGTACACTTCTTTACACAATAAATTCTCAAATCTTCATTGAAACCCTGTTTGCATGTGTAGAAAGATAACATTTCCACTTCTTAGCAGTAAGATTTGCTGCTTTTATTTCTTCATATGCCAACAATAAAGATTTTATGATACCATATTTGGTTACTTTGTCTTCTCTTCCCACTCTCCATTGCATTTATGGCTTGAAGATAGTGGAAATATTCAACATGCTGTGCTAGAAGGAACACAGAGAAAAGAACACTTTCAACAGAACTCACCCTGACCCCGGGAACACTGCCTCATTTATAAAATGTTTCAAATGTTAGTCATTTTTGCCTGGAAAATGAACTCAAAGAAACTGGCCCAAATGCAGCCTGTACAAATTAATGAGTTGATTTTGTACAGTTAGTTCTACCTCACCTTCTTCCACAAATGATTTGAAGCACTTTACTAAAATATAGACGTTACTGGATAAACGAAGTAGTGGAAGGAGCCAGGGAAAGGGGAACTTAATGCAGCTGATGATAAGATTAGCATTTAAGTGAATAAGCCATCAGATCCAAAATAATTGTTTAAGATGGGCCAGACATTTGCCCCCAAGTTTATGAATGGCAATAGAAAAGAGGAAAGAGCTATCATTTTAAGGTCTTCCAGTGTTCATAAGATAAAAATCAGCATTTTGTTCTTTCAGAAACACAGTTTTGCTTGAATTTTAGTCCTGGGACAAATCCCATTTCTTCAGTATAGATGTATACAATATAGATGATGTAGTGGCCTAAGCGGGAAATAAAGAGTTAAACATAGGTCCCCTCAATGTAAACTGTTGGCGCAATTACAAAGCACAGTGAATTAATCAATTTTGTGAACTGTCAAAATTTTTCTGTTAATCGTAGTACACAGGCCCTTAATGGTCTGGGTTAATTCAGGGTAGGAATCTGATAAGCATTCCCCAGGATGGCAAATAGGTTTCAACTCATATGTCAACTTTGAGGCATATGTAGTGGCTGCTTAAATAACTGTGTTGACTTTCGTGGCTTTGTCTAGGCTCAGAAGGAAGAAGTTCTGTGATTGATTAGCAGTGTCTGTCATGGGTGAAGAATGGGTGAGTTGCTGCATGCAAAAACCTCTCTGGTGTCCCTGATTTGTAGAAAAGAGGTCTTGTATCCAGGGCTTTTGTGTAGTCACTCCAAATCAACAGTTCTTATTATAGGGTTTTTGATAAGTATACAAAAGTAGAGAGTTCAAGGTCCCTATCTCACTCTATCCCATCCACACTGGCCTTCCCCTGTCCACTCCTATCTCAGAACATTTTCCTATGCTGTTCCCATTGTTCAGACCATTCTTTGCTAGATTTACATGGCTGGCTTGTTCTCATCATTCAGTTCTCAGCTAAAATGCCATCTCTTTAGAGATGTCTCTCTTGGCAACCATATCTGAAGTTATATTCAGAGCCTCTCAGTCTGTACTGGGTATAGGAATCACCTGGAGGTCTTGTTACAATGCAGACTCTGACTCAGTGGTTCTGGGATGTGACCTGAGATTCAGCCTTTCAAGCAGTCTCCCAGGAGATGTAAACCTGCTGTTTACAAAAGACAGCTTGAATAGTAGCCCCACTTCTCCCTCTCTGTCACATTATCTGTTTCATTTTCTTCCTGTTATATCTCACGATTTGAAATTATCTGTTTGTATATTGGATTGTTTGTTTGTTGGTTGTTTACTAGAAAGTAAATTGCATGAGAGCAGAGACTTTGACAAGTTAGTTCAACTTTATATTCCCAGCACTTAACACAGTACCTAGCACATCTGTGGATGCTCTTGAAATATTGCTAAATGAATGATGTTGTTCAAGATTCATTGATTCCTTTATCTCTTCAGTGCCTGCATGTTGACCACTTCAGTGACTGCTTATTTATACACCAGGGACTAGATTATAAATGAAAAAAGACAGTGCTGCTCAGGTACCAGTCCATGAACTGCTGGTTACTGGTCCAAGCTGAGATAAGAAACTTGAACTAAAATGTAAATCTGATCTCTCACTAAGCACATTGTTTAGTTAGGATGACAGTTCTTTTTTTTTTTTTTCATAGCAAGACTTTATTGATGAAGGAAGCAATGAATTGTTTTCCTTTCTGGGACAAGTTCCCTTTCTCATCCTAGTCTGGTAACAGTGTCTGAACTGGCACCTGCTGATGGGACACATTTTGAGTAACATTGAGGAGAGAAATATATAGTATGTTAGATGAAACTTACATATTTATAATTTTTCCATCTTCAGAAAACTCATAGCCAGGTGGAAATACACATTTAAAGACAGAATTACAAGATTTTTAGTCACTTGCTATAATAAATGATTGTGTGAGAGAACAGAGACTTGTGAGAGAGAATGAACATTTTATTGACAGAAAGAATTGAAGGAGAAAATGGGGACTTGTGGGATACAACAGAAAATTATGGGAAAAAATGGATAATTATAGAAGGTAATGGAGAAATGTGGGAGAGAATGGGGAAATTTGTGAGAAAAAGAATTGTGGGAGAAAAATAATTGTAGGGTAGAAAAGAAAGATGAGAGAAAGAATTCTGGGAGGGAGTGAAAGATTGTGGGCAAGAACAGAGAATTGTGGGAGAGACAGGGAATTTTAGGAGACAGGGTGTCATGGTTAATTTTATGTGTAAACTTGGTTGGGCTACAGTGTTCAGTGCTCAGTGCTCAATGTTGGTCAAACATTATTCTGGATGCTTCTGTGAAGGCAGGGCTTGGGAGGGGGATGATATTAACATTAAAATCAGTGGACTGAGTAAAGCACAGTGCCCTTCATCATGTGGGTCAGCCTCATCCAACAGTTGAAAGCCTTAATACAACAAAGACTGACCTTCCCTGGAGAAATTCTATCAGCCAACTGTGTTTGGACTCAACTCAACTCTTCCCTGGGTCTCCAGCCTGCCAGCCTACCCTACAGCTTATTGAGTTATCAAGCCTCCACAATCAGTCGAGCCAGGGGTCCCCAACCCCTGGGCAATAGACTGGTACTGGTCTATGGCCTGTTAGGAACTGGGCTGTTCAGCAGGAGGTGAGTGGCAGGTGAGTAAGCGAAGCTTCATCTGTATTTACAGCTGCCCCCATCACTCGCATTACCACCTGAGCTCTGCCTCCTGTCAGAATTATGGTGAGTTGTGTAATTATTTCATTATATATTACAATGTAATAATAATATAAATAAAGTGTACAATAAATGTAATGTCCTTGAATCATCCTCAAACCATCCCCCACCTTACCCCCCATCCGTAGAAAAATTGTCTTCTACGAAACCAGTCCCTGGTGCCAAGAAGTTTGGGAACCGCTGCCTTAAATAATTCTCTTTCTCTTCTCTTTCTCTCTCTCCCTGTATATGTGTGTATCTCCTATTGGTTCCATTTCTCTAGAGAACCCTAATACACAAGGTATTGTGAGAGAGACAGAGAATTGGCCCCTTACACCTTGGCCTTGCCACTTGAGCTCAGTCATAATTACTGTCCCCCGTGCCTCTCAACTCCGAGCATGCCCTTGGCTGCTCCTATGCTCCTTCATGCCATTCCCATCCCGCTAGAGTCTCACCCCTGTATTCTGCCTGACCAAATCTTTCTCATCTGAGCCACTTCCCATCCCTCCTCCCTTTCATTGTTCCTACTTTTCCCAGACAATCTTTGCACTCCATGTAAGCCACACAGCCTGGGTCAGCTTCTAACATTCATGTAGGCCATGTCCTTTTCCCCCTTATTGCAGTAAGCTAAGCCTCTACTCAATGCTGTGACTACAAAGCTACTGCCAGAGCCACACATGCTGACTACTAAGGCACCACAAAGAATTTTGGGAAAGATACAATTATGGGATAGAACAGAGAATTGTGGGAAAGGTACTTTGTGGGAAGAAATAGAAATCTGGAAGAGAAAAAATTGTGGGAGAAAACCAACAATTGTGTGACAACATGGAGAATTGTGGGTTAAAACAGAGAATAGTGGATGGGGACAGAGATATATAAGAGGTAAGGAATTTGGGGAGAGAGAAGGAATTGTGGGGAAGGCAGGGTATTATGGGAGAGACTGAGAATTCACCCTTTGCGTTTGCCCTTCCTCTTCTGCTTTGCCATCTTTGCACCTTCATGATCACCATGCCCCCTAAAGCTTCCAACCCACCTCTCCCGTTATGGCCACTTCCCCAGATGTTTCCTTGACACTTTATTCTCCATTCAGAACCACTCTATGCTGCATTATACCCATGTTCCCTACCTAGGAGTCAAAAAAAGTTAGAAGAGACATAAAATTAAGGGAGAGAATTCTGAGACAGATAGGTAATGGTGGGAGAGAATGGAGCATTTTGGGAGAGAACAGAGAATTCTGAGAGAAAACACAATTTGGGAGGGAGACCTACTGGAATGATTGTGGGAGAGCATGGAGGATGTAGGAGAGCACATGGGATTGTGGGAGAGCCACAGCATTGTGGGAGAACATGGGGAATTGTGGAAGAGTGGGAGGATTGTGGGAGAAAACAGAGCTGTGGGAGAGACAAGGAAATGTGGGAAAAACAAGGTATTGTGGGAGATCAAGAAAAAGAATTCACGGGAATTCCCTGGTAGTTCAGTTGTTAGGACTCCATGCTTTCACTGCCGAGGCCCCAGGTTCCAACCCTATTCAGGGAACTAAGATCCCACAAGCCATGCAGCATGGCCAAAAAAAGAAAGAAAGAAAAATTATTCACCCCTACTCTACCTGTATCCTTCCTGCAGGACCACTCCTCACCTTCTGGCCATGCCCTCTTGCAATGAGTCATGCCCTCTCTCCTAGGTTATGCCAGTTTTCCTCCTTCACGATCACACATCTCAATCTACCATGCCTGTTCTGTTAGGGCTACACACCAGTTATCCATAGCCATATTCTGGCACTTATAGCCAAGACCCTTACCTACCCAACAGGGAGAATTGTAGGTAAGACATGAAATTATGGGAGAACAGAGACTTGTGGGAGATAATGAAGGTTGTGGGAGAGCACAGGGGATTGTCGGACAGCACAGAATTATTGAATAGTGCACAGGATGAAGGAAGACACAGGATTATGGGATAGCATGGAGAATTGTGGGAGATCCCAGAGGATTGTGGGAGAGCATGGAAGATGGTAGGAGAAACAGAGGATTATGGGAAATTACTGGAGGATTATGGGAGAGCACAGGATTGTGGGAAAGCATGAGGAATTGTGAGAAACCTTGGGGAATTGTGGGAGAGTTGGAGAACTGTGGAAGAGACAGAGGATTGTGAGAAAGCACTGGAGGGCTGTGGGAGAGCACAGGATTATGGAAGAACATAGAGGATTGTGGAGAGCACCAAGGATTGTGGGAAAGCACAGAAGATAATGCAAGAAAACAGAATTGTGGAAGAGCAAGAGGATTCTGGGGGAAAACAGATTTGTGGGTTAGTATGGAGAATTGTGGGAGAGTCAGAAAATTTGAGAGAGAAAATGGAATTGTGGGAGAAATAATTCATTTCCTGATTTTCTACCGGTCTTTCCCTCAGGACCCATGTCTGTCACATTCTGGTCATGCCCACGTTGCATCATATCCCTCCCTCCCAGGCCACACTACCTCCTGCCCCAAAAGCTCAAATAAATAACCTAAGTTTACAGTTCAAGGAAGTAGAAAAGGAAGAAAGCTTGTAGAAGCAAGCTATTGCTAACTACATAAAAATTAACACAGTGACTTACAGTCTGTATTTGATCTCTTTTCGTTTTTTTTTTGGCTGCCATGTGTGGCTTGAGGGATCTTAGTTCCCTCAAACCGAGGCCCCCAGGAGTGGAAGTGTGGAGTCTTAACCACTGGACTGCCAGGGAATTCCCAAATCTCCTGTTATTTTTTAAGGTAAGAAATGAATGACATTTGGTGTTGGCAATGATTTTACAGCCCTGACTCCAAAAGTAAAGGCAACAAAAGCAAATAAACAAGTGAGACTACGTCAAACTAGAAAGTTTCTGTACAGCAAAGGAAATCGTCAACAAAATGAAAAGACAGCCTACAGAATGGGAGAAAATATTTGCAACTCATTTTTCTGAAAAGGTGTTAATATCTAAAATATATAAAGAACTCATACAACTCAATAACAAAAAAAAATAAAAGTGATTAAAAAATGGGCAGAGCACCACAGTGAGAAGCCCATGCACTGCAACAAAGAATAGCCCCTGCTCACCACAACTAGAGAAAGTGTGTGTGCAGCAACAAAGACCCAATGCAGTCAAAGCTAAATAAAAATTTTAAACAATTGGCAGAGGATCTGAATAGACATTTTTCCAAAGAAGACATACAAATGGTCAGCAGGTACATGAAAACATGCTCATCATCACTAATCATCAGGGAAATGCCAATCAAAACCACAATGAGATATCACCTCATACGTCTTAGAATGGTTATTATCAAAAAATAACAAGTGTTGGTGAGGATGTGGAGAAAAGGGAAGCCATGTAGGAATATAAATTGGTGCAGCTACTATGGAAAACAGTATGTAAGTTCCTCAAAAATTAAAAATAGAAGTACCATATGATCCAACAATTCCACTTCTGGGTATTTATTTGAAGAAAATGAAAGGATTAATTCAGAAAAATAAATGCACCTCCGTGTTCATTGCATCATTATTTACAATAACCAAGATATAGAAATAACCTAAGTGTCCATTGATGGATGAATGGATAAATAAAATGTGGCACATATATACACAACAGAATACTATTCAGCAATAAAAAAGAATGAAATCTTGCCATTTCTGACAACCAACATAAATAAACCTTGAAGGCATTATGCTAAGTGAAATAAGTCGGACAGAGAAAGACAAATATCGTATAATCTCACTTATATGTGAAATCTAAAACACCCCAACAAAGAAACCATCCAAGCTCATAAATATAGGTGCACTGTGTCTCAGTCCCACCCTATCATGCATGCTACACCCCCTTCACTCCCCACCTGTGAAACCTATTCCCTGGGACCTCAGGGGGCACCTGTGCAAGGGCCCAGGTCTCCTGAGAAACCTGCTCAGGCCCCAGAGCTTGGTTCTGGTGACATTTGTGTAATTAAATGAGGCTATGGACCCGTGGTCCTTGTCTAAAAACATGAAGGTATGCCCCTTCAAATCAGGTGGAGTGCTACATTCTTCTCCTTCACAGTAGCAAAATTCGCTACATATAATTCTTTGTATGCCAGTAATGATTTTAGATCACATATCAGTTCCCTTCTCTGCCCCTCCTCCCCTTCATTCCATTTCTGCCTTGAAGACAGTGGGAACATTTACAGTGCTGAGTTAGAAGGAACACAGAGAAAAGAACAGTTTTCAACAGAACATTTTTATTAAGCTCACTTGGACCCTGAGAATTGTTTCATTTATATAAAATGTTGTAAATGTCATTCATTTCTTGCTTTAAAAAATAACAGGAAATGAGGCCAAATACAGACTGTGTAAGTCACTGTGTTAATATTTATGTAGTTAGCAATAGATTACTTCTATAAATGTTTGAGGCACCTTATGAAAATATAGACAATAATGGATAAAGGAAATTGTTGAAGAAATCACGGAAAGGAGAACTTAAAAGAAAAAGAATGATGCAGCCAGTGATAAGGTAAACCAGTAGGCAAGCCATTGGATCTGGACCTTTTCCCTTGTGAGCCCAGAGGAAAATGTCCTTTGTAAAGGTGGGCCGCAGTTTGACTGTAAGCTTCTGAATGCCAGTTAGGAGAATGACAATCACTTTAAGGTTTTCATGAATGGTCTGGCCTAATCCAGGGTAGCATTCAGCTTACTGTTCGTTAGGATGGCAAGTAGCTTTCAACTCACATTTCAACTCTGATCCATTCATGGTTGCTGCTTAAATAACTTTGCTGGGAAGTCTTGTGGCTGAGTCCATGCTCAGAAGGAAAAAGTTTTGTGATTGATTAACATTGCAGGATGGGCAAGTAGCTGCAAGCAACAATCTCTCCAGCATCTCTGATTTGCAGGAATACAGGTCTTGCATGCAGGTCTTTTACAGTCCTCCAAAATTGACATTTCTCATTACAGACTGTTGATAACTATCATATGGTAGAGTGTACAATGTCATGGTCGCTACCCAGAACTTAAGGGCAGAAACTTTGGGTTACTGATTAATTCATATGCTTTGTAGATGAAGCAGGAGGAGACTAGTTTAAGGTTCTACTATGAAAATGAGAGCAAGTAACCGAGTGGTACATGGCCGATGCCCCCTCTGCCTCTTTATAAAAGCTGGTGAAGGAGGTACGTGCAGTATAGGTAGCACCAAACACCTCTGGGTAAACTCCAACAGGCAGCCTAATAGGCAATTAAAGACCAGAAATCCTACTCCATACATGGTGGCAAGAATTTTGGCCTAGGGACTTCTCTGGTGGTCCAGTGGTTAAAACTCCATGCTTTCACTGCAGGGGGCATGGGTTCGATCCTTGGTTGGGGATTTAAAAACTAATTTTAGCCTAGGAAAACAAGCATTATGGGCCAAGACCACGAAAAACGTTCAATATAACATCCAGGAAGCAGTGTAGATAATTTAACATCTAGGAGGAAATATCAGAAGACTCAGTACAGCCTTGCTTTTACTTCATGGAGCTCATTATAATTTATTGGTCTTAATTCACAGGATGAGACACACAGACAGGCATGCATGCCTTTTAAGAAAATGTTCTTTAGATCCCCACTTTAGGCATACAATCTTGGCAAAATTACAGTTACTCAGTTTGTTTAATTTTTATTTCCAAGAAGTAATGACTAACTTTCACTGAAGTAAAACAATGTTAGATTGTGAAAAATAAGTTAAAGTTCATAATGGTTATGGCTGTTAGCCTACAAAATTTGATGAGCCTTTTGAATATCTTAGGATTGAATATCATAAGATTTTCTCATCTTAAAATGGGGCATAAAATATAAGGATAAAGACAAAAATATTCCAAAGCCTTGTTTATGATAAATCCTATCATAAAGTTGGTTTTCTTTTTTCCCATCTAGGAATTTTTTTTCTTCTATCTAGGAATGAGAAAAAAATTGTAATGCACCCCAAGACACTTCATTCCCAGCAGTTTGGGGCTTCTTAGAAATCCAGTTTATGATAATAATTAGTCAATTCAGCAATCAAATATTCATGGGCCATGAGAAATGCAAAAAAATGAACCAAATATAGTCCTTGCCCTCCAGGAATTTTTAATTTTGTAGGATACAAATGTAAATCATGTTGGCAATAGCTGCATATATGAATGTGAAAGAAATACTATGAGAATACAGGAGAAAAGGATAAAAGTTAGTAGATTGGACTATTATAAAACTTTACCAAAAAAGTAAAAGAAAAGAAAGGTTTCTCAAAGGAGGTGATAATTGAGAAAGACCTGGAATGATGGCTGAGACATTTAAAGGTGAAAAAAAAAGGAAGCTCACAGTAATCATGTTAAGGAAACACATACACAAAGAACAGAGGTAGGACGTGGCCCCCTTGCCAGGACTGGCTGGTAGAATGGCTCAAAGGAGGATGGGGAGGGGAAAATATTGTAGCTTCAGATCTTAGAGGCCAAACCGTTTGGATGTTCTGTCATAGGCCCTGGGGTGCTAATGAAGATTTTGATGTGGAAATGACCTCAATGTAAATGAGAAGAAGGAAGACAAGGAAGGTGGAACAGCACTCATGACACTCAGTGTGCCTGTTGGAATGGCAGATCAGAGTGCGTCTAACAGCCAGGGGGTGCCAGTGAGTCTCTGGAGGCAGGAAGGTGAAGGGACCAGTATTACTAGAACAAATGAATGAAAGGGGAAGCAGGAAAAGGGGAGTTTGGCCATAATAGGTGACATGGGCTTTATGCCAACCTTTCTGGACCTCAATTATTGTTTCCACTTGTAAAATGACCCCCTGGACTGAAGGATACGTTAGGTTTCGTTCAGGTTTACTAATTCTACACTGTTCTGTGGTGTTTCAGATTAGGAATAGATGTGAGAAATGAAGCCAGCGGGGTTGAGGTAGTTGCTAGGTAATCTGCAAAGCAGTTCCTGAACTAACAGAGTTGGGAGAAGCAAGAAAACCTCAAGAGTGAGGTGGTCGAAAAGGCCCTGAAAAAGAAAACTTTCTCAGGATGCAAGTGAGGAGGAAGTGGTGGCCCTGGTGGAAGATTGGATCCACAGGGTCTTAACCCACAGGACTCTGGGACAGGTTTTGACTTGGAACAAAGGACTGGACTCCAGGACAACAAGGAACAGAAGAGATGAGCACGTCAGCTGCCTCCATTCTCCTCTCTATCCTGTGGGGCTCTCAACCTTAATGTGCCTACTGCTGACCTTGCTCACTCCCTTCCCTCCCGCTCCTCCTGAATTCCGTGAGCAGGGTAGTAGTGTTTCCTTCTGCTCAGTTTTCCCGGGCTAGACATCCCTGTGGTCCTTGACTGCCTTCATGTCCACTCTCTCCATAATCAGTAGCCAGGAGGCCCTGTAGATTCTGCCTCCTAAAGGTCTCTTGCTTCTGTCCCCACTTCTCCAGGCCAACTGCCCCTGTCATCACTGATACACCACCAGCTCCTCCGTGACTCATTACCACTGGCTTATGGCTGGCATCTTGGCACCAGGCTGTCCCACACCATGCACTGTACTGGTCCTCCAAGCACATCTGAGCATGTCTCTTCTAATGTAAACACATTAACTGGCCTTTCAGTGGTCACCAGATGAAGTCCACACTCCTTGGCAGTCCCAGCCCTTTCCTGCAGCTTCCCACAATCTGGTCCCAGCCCTTTCCTGCAGCTTCCCACAACCCAACTGCAACATCGCAGGCACATACAGATGTTCTGCTCTACACCTCCACACAGGGCCTTCTCTGTCTGGGTTCTTTCTCCTCTCTGATGCTGATTTGTTGCACAACACTCAGCCTGAACATCGCTTCCTCCAGAAACTTTCACCAATGCTCCAGAAATCATTATAGCACTGCAATTTTGTGTGTTCATTTGTCAATTTACACATTAAAAAAAAATAGTATTGTCCTTACTTACTTGTCAGTTTCACACTTTATGTTTCTCAAGGACACTCCCCATGTCTGACTGCAGTGCTTCTGACCATATAGCTGATGCTCAATGAATATTTGTTTAAGATCAAATTCAGTTAACTTGCGTAAAGTACCTAGTAGGTGCCAGGCACCATGTCGGAGAGTTAATAATGGAAGCTCAGTGAGAGCTCAGTGAATCCTGAAGTACTAAATGTTTAAGGATACAATGAACAAGTCAAGCTACATCATGACAGTTTACAAAAGGAGAAACCTATCTCTATTTGCTGTACTTAGTTTGTAACTCTGGATGTTTTTCCCCACATGTAGAAAAGTAGTTCTTGCATTATGAACATCTCCCTGCCTTTACTGAAGAGACCAAAATTGAAGCAGCTGGAAAGAAAGGAAAAGGAAATGGCACAAGACTAACCCATATCTCGGCCCCAAGATGACTATTTTAGAAAAGAAGCCTGCCTGTTTCTTTGGGTTCTAGCAGCAGCGCAATATCTGTGGTGGAATAACAGGAGTCTGCTGTTTGGGGGTCATGCCCTGGACTGGTTTCCTTACATATCCATATCGTTAGCCCAGATTCCTCTACCTTGACATTTTAGATGCCAACTGGCCATTTTCACTGGCCTGGTTTGTCTTTGATTTCTACTCCTCACCAACATTTGCTCCATTTTTTCCTCAAACTGTGAACATGTTATATAATTTATTATTAATAATATTATAGTTAGCATTGATTGAATGACGACTACATGCCAAGAACTGTTTAAGTATAAAGCATATAGATCTCATTTGATACTCACAAAATCTTATGATGTAACTACTGTACTGTTAAGTAACTAAGTGACATTTGCAAGGAGTGCTACTCCTTAGTTAACTTGAATGAGGCCAAAATGAAGAGTCTGGTGCCCTGATGCCACTAACTCATAACTGATGGCTTTTGTATAGTAAATCCATTCCTTATATTTAGATCATATATCACCCAGGCTTTAATAAATTTAACAAATATTGCTATTGCTCATATCTTGCTTAAAATAGAAAGTGATTAAGAAGACCCCAACTCTTATATTATTAATAATTTAAAAAATACCATTATCCATTATTCTTATTTCCCCACTAGATCTTTTGAAACCATTCAGTACATCCAAAGCTACACAAACTCCAACTTTCCATTGAAAATCTGTAGTTCAACATTATTATTAAAAACATGTGAATAATTATTCAATGCAAGGGTCAAACATTAGGTATGAGCTCAAGATGGTGCATGGAATGCACAGTGATACTGGCAGTATACACACGTTTCAGTTAGAGGCATTTTTGACCAAGTCCCAAGGTAATAAACTGGAGGATGTTGTGGAAAGTGAGGGCTTGCAGGACCCCAACAGGGACACAAGGAGGGGAGAGTTGGCTTCCTCCTCAGACAGCATTAGTGGGAATCAACCAACTGGTCCCAAGAGGAAGGTGCTTCCATCGTTTGGTCTCTTCTTATAAAGCATTTTAAATCTTGTTACTTAATACTAACAGTTAAATGTTTACTCAATAAGGGGATATTTAAAATGAATAAAGTCTAAGTACAAAATATATATTAAAAATCGAAGCAAGATCTTTTCCTTAAACAGAAAAATAAAATGAAATTTTGATTAGGTAAGTCAGATAAAGTAGATGAGGAAGAGTAAAATTAATCAGCTATAGTAACAATGATATTGATATTTAATTAGAAATAAGCATTATAGGTTTAACTATTCTACGTTCTCATTAACTATCTTAATAAGATAAATGAGCTTATTGTAATAGTAAATTCAGAATATAGAGCAAATGATAAATTATAGGCTTATAGTATGTTTGATGAAAAATTATATAATATATAAAATGAGAGATATATAATTATATATTATAATATATAATATTATATAAAATGAGAGATTAGTCTCTCATTTTAACCAGTATCCCATAAGTTTATTAAGTGATAATCTTTAGAGAAACATTATTTAGGCCTTTAACTGGTCCTTTCTTCCTACTTATTAGTTATGTTAATAGAATAACCCCAAATAAAAAGAATGGGAGTTAGTAAAGTGAAACCAAGATGGAGAAAATTTATAAATTAATGTCAGGCTGATGGTGATATACAGGGTGGGAGGGGAACTTTCATTAGAATATACCAAAATGCTATGGTCACCAGAGAGGAAAACAGAGGTTTAAAAGAAGAGAGACTCAAGCCTAAGTAAAAGCTCACTTGCGCAAGCAGTGTAAAAAGTTAAACATAAACTCTGCGTTCTTTTCAACATAAGACTGATGTGTCCAAGTTGAGAGCTCTTCAAGGTAGACTATGCACACCTAAGAAGCAGCTCCTACACAGCAGTCAAGGATGAACCCGATCATTGGAACCTAAGCAGATAATGAGAAAACTGACTACATGTACAACTAGGAATGTTTCCCCAGAATATGACGTATGACCTATTTATTTGTAAGTGTGAACAATTAATGATGCCAGTTATGAAGGTGTCAGTGTCAAATAATGTCTCCAAAATACTAGATCCTAAGTTGCTGTTTCTGATATGGGAAACTAGGAAGAAACACATGGTCCATTACCCAAAATCATCTGCACATGAAAGAGGCACCATTAGGTTAAAAGAGGGCTCCTCGGCCTTGCACTATTGACATTTGGGGTCAGATAACTGTCGTAGGGGTGCTGTCCTGTGTACTGCAGGATGTTTAGCAGCATTCCTGGTCTGTACCAACCCATTAGATGCCATGGAACTCACTATCCCTGCCCCCCACAGTTGTAACAACTGAAAATGTCTCCAGACATTTCCAAATGTTCTCTGGGGGACAAAATCACCCCTGACTGAGAACCACTGTGTTAAAATATAATGGGTTTGCACAGAGGCAAAAATCTTTTATCTCCATATGTATCTTAACCTGATGATAGCTTAGAGTGAGTAGAATCATTTTGTTACCTCTCTACTTATTCTGAAAATATTTGGGTAATTATCAGAAACTTCTTGAAATTGCTTATTTTAGAGATATAGCAATTTCACTCTAATTAAACTATGAAGGATCACATTTGATTAAAAATCTACAACTTCTATGCTAGAAAATGAGTGGTGCTAAATGTAATTGAGACGCTAGTTTTAAAAGTGTAAGGATTTTTCTTACAAAAAGTTTCCATATTCATTGATTAAAGGTTTCATTTGATTTCTTTTAATGTGTCACAGCCAGATATCTTATCCAAAAACCAATAAAAATGTACAGAATAACATATCTTAAATGGGTTTACAGTTTACTGCAGTAGATTTAGGTGCTCTAGGTTTAGTAAATTTGTTTGTGACAATGAAACAGAATAATCAGCGTCAAAATTCCAAAGGGACACTGGCCGCTACTAAATCTTGTTTCATTGCAGGTAAATGGAGCATACAAATCCCCCATATGCGTTTACAACTCTGATGAACTTTAAAAGGCATCTTGCGTGAATCAAAAGAACAACTCACGTGTTTTCGTGGGATCTCATATTTAATTCACCCTACAGAGCAGTAGATCAATAGTTATGTGCTGAGAAACTGCTTTCCAGTAGTGTTTTGGAGTATGAGAAAGTACAGAGAAATCAATTTCTCTTTCCTGTCTCAGGAGACTCAGTGCCTTTTGTATTGCACATGTCAACAGTAGTCTCAACTTTTTATCTGCATTCTGTAAACTCTAAACATTGGCCATACATAGGACCATATTCAGAATAATTGAAAATGCTTTATTTGTCATCATTACCACTGTTACTATTAAATTATTAGGTTCCTATATGTGGAATTGCTGAAATGAGCTTTGCATGAAACAGATTACATAAAATATGAGACCTCTGGAAGTTCATTGCTTCACACTTGTACATCAAAACAAACACAAAATTTGTGCAAGATTTTGAAGAATGTATGAAAGTAAAGATAGTATGTTGAGAGGAAAGAATCTTAGTATCTAGTTCTGTTTTCCATCTATTTTATTGAAATTTTCATCAAGTTATTTATAATGTATTTATTTTTAGCACTTTCTATGTGTTGTGTAACTTATGGTGTCTTTGGGTTTGAAGTGGAGCTATTGACAGTGTCTCATAATTGTCACTTGAGCTTTTGCCTTTCTATTAACCTGACAGAGTCTATAGAAGTCAATATTTTCAATCATGTCATTTTGTGCCACGCATTTGACAATTCCTTTTGCTGATGTCAAACAAATCCAAACATATGAGCACATCAGCTCATAGTCAGGAATTTGCTTTATCGTGATATAGAAATCTTATTACCTTAAGAAATTTTCCATTTCATAGCTCTTTAATATTATGATATATCTGCTTTAAAGCAGTATGAAACGTCACCTATAATGCTTTTATTCTAAAAAAGGAAATTTACTCAGCAGCGTTCATTCACAATTCCTTTAAAATGAGTATTGTTTGATGCTCATTTGAAGTTATTAATGAAATATCTTTGGATACTGATGGATCAGTTGGAAGACTACCTCTTATAAATCCAAGATTAAAAATGAATTAATGCATTGGATTGGCTAAAAAGTTCATTCGGTTTTGCAGTAAGATATTATGAAAAACCCAAATGAACTTTTTCGTCAGCCCAATACTTGAGATTAATAAAAATACTATTTAAAATATAACGTGTAATATATACTTATAGTTAAATCTGAAAAGGACTTAGAAATTTAGAAAACACTTTTCTAAGTAATTACTGGGTTATAAAATAAATGAAAACTATAATTATAACTATTTTGAGAACTAATCATAATGAGTCCACTATACATCTACACTTCCTATGTCATGTGGCCAGAGCACTACTCAGAGTAAAATTCATAGCCATAGATGTTTTCATTGTTAACTAAGAATAAAAATAAATGAGATTATTAGTTAATTCAAGAATTATAAAAAGAACAGCAAGACAATGTAGCTAGAGGAAGGACTTAATAAATGTTAATAAGATGGATAAATCAAAAAACAGAAAGAATAGAAACAAAAATTAATCCAAGAACATATTCTTTGAAAAAAATAGCAAAACTTCTGGCAACTCTTAATGGAAAATCAGAAAATACATAATGTATTATTTGTCAAATATGTAGGGAGCAGAGCAACAAATATTGATCTTTTATGGGAAATTTTCTATAAAGCTCAAGAGTTACTGGAAAATCTGAATGAACAAAATGATTTTCTTAGAAATTTTAAGGAACCTAAATGGATTCAGAAAAAAGTATGAGATTTGAAATAACTAACAACGGAAGAAATGGAAAGTTTTCTGAGAACTCCTTGCCCCAAATATGTATGTATGGTCCAGATTATTTACCTGTAACATTTTAATTTCTTATGCTTTTAAAATATTTCTATACATAGAAAATGTTGGAAATATTTCTATGATTTTCAAGGTGGCAATATAATGACAAAAAAGACTTCAAGAATTAGCACCTGAAAAGGACCTCACATCCTATTCTTCTTATGAAAATAAGTCTAAAATTCCAAGGGAAGGGTGGGGCGGTGGCTCTGGTGCGTGCACTCGCCCTTCGTCCATCCATGGGGCCTGAGTTGCCTCGGTAGTCTGCAGATGGCTGGGAGTCTGGACTGCTACCCTGCACAAGTCCTCTCATTGCTTTTCCTGCTGTCCGCCTGTCTCGGCTCCACAATGCCGGTGGACCTCAGCAAGTGGTCTGGGTCTTTCAGCCTGCAGGAAGTGGATGAGAGGTTGCAACACCCACTGCAGGTGAAGAACAGGCCCACCAGCATTTCATGGGATGGCTTTGATCAAGGTAAATTGTATACCTTGGTCTTGACATACCCAGTTACTTCCAGCAGGAAAGACCCCAAATACAGGGAAAAGCACCATTTCCTGTTGGTCAACATGAAGGGCAATGACATCAGCAGTGGCACGGTGCTCTCCGATTATGTGGGCTCTGGGCCTCCCAAGGGCATAGGTCTTCACTGCTACGTCTGGCTGGTTTACAAGCAGGACAGACCACTGAAGTGTGATGAGCCCATTCTCAGCAACCGATCTGGAGAGGAGCGTGGCAAATTCAAGGCAACAAATTTCCACATATGAGCTCGGGGCTCTGGGGGTCAGCAAGTGTTACCAGGCCAAATGGGATGACCATGTGCCCAAGCTCTATGAGCAGCTGTCTGGGAAGTAGAGGAAAGGAAAGAGATGGACACCGTCCCACAGTTCCCAAGCAGTGTTTCAGTTTAATGGTGCATGTAGATTTCTCCCCTTCCACCTGCCTGAGCCCTGAGTGGTCAGATTTAGGTTTAGGGTGACTTTTCCTTTTGCCTGTCCTCTGTTATTGTAGGGGGTTTATGTTTTGATCAAACTTGAACTCAATTTTGTTGGGGGATATTTTGGCACTAGGATGGGGTCATCAAAATGTTAATATAAGAATAACAACCCAGGGATTCCCTTGTGGCACAGTGGTTGAGAGTCTGCCTGCCGATGCAGGGACCATGGGTTCATGCCCTGGTCAGGGAAGATCCCACATGCTGCGGAATGGCTGGGCCCATGAGCCATGGTCGCTGAGCCTGCACGTCCAGAGCCTGTGCTCCTCAACGGGAGATGCCACAACAGTGAGAGGCTCACGTAGTGCAAAAAAAAAAAAGGAATAACAACCCAGACATTAAAGAAGAAAAATATTCTGGTAAAAAACCAGGTCTGCAGTGTTAGAACAGAGCATCAAAGAATCTTTAAGAGAGGTTGAAAAAAAGAGAAGATTTGATTGCCTCTGCCTTTGTGAGCCCAAGCCCAGGGTTGTGTGTGATGGCATCTTCTGGTATTTTTTTTCATGGCTCTGTCTTTCACTAAGAGAACCAGGGGCTGGAACGTCCGCTAGACCCCAATGTGATACATCTCAGGCTGGTTATTGGGTGTCAGTGTCCCACTCTGGCTCCTTTAAAGAGCAATACTGAAAAAGCAATAGGGAGAGCTACAGGGCTGAGTGAGAGATCATCAGAAATCTGAAAGTCTGTACCTGTTAAAATTGATCACTCTCTGGTGTAAGAAAAGCCGGTCTGGAGTTGCTGCATATTGTGTTAATTCTGCTATTTGCTTATAGTTGAATAAAAATAAAAACTGTATTGATGAAAAGAACAAAAATATCCAAGAGGAAAAGTAACAAAATAAGCCCAGTAGCATGTTAAATATAATCAACTGAGTTTATCTAAGGGTTGTATTAATGTAAAGAAATTTACTACATTAATGCGCCAAGTGGTAAATAAAAGCCAACGATTATACTAATAGATGCTGAAAAGGCCGTTGTTAAAATTCAACAGAAATTATTATTACTATTACTTTTTAAATAAAATTTATTTATTTTTGGAGGTGTTGGGTCTTTGTTGCCATGTGCGGGCTTTCTCTAGTTGCAGTGAGCAGGGGCTACTCTTTGTTGTGGTACACAGACTTCTTACTGCAATGGCATTTTTGTTGTGGAGCTTGGGCTCTAGGCGCATGGGCTTAGTAGTTGTGGCATGTGGGCTTAGTAGTTGCGGCTCATGGGCTCTAGAGTGCATGCTCAGTAGTTGTGGTGCACAGGTTTCAGTAGCTGTGGCACGCAGCTCAGTAGTTGTGGCTTGCCGGGCCTAGAGTGTAGGCATGGAGCACGGGCTTATTTGCTCCGTGGCATGTGGGATCTTCCCAGACCAGGGCTCAAACACGTGTCCCCTGCATTGGCAGGCAGATTCTTAACCACTGTACCACCAGGGAAGTCCAGCAGCAATTATTGTTAGAAGGAATTTTCAGTAAACTAGGAATAAAAGGATACTTTTACCTCTGTGACAAAACAGGATCAACAGCTAGGTATTATTGTTGAAAAGTAAGAGAAAATTTTAAAATCATGTTTAGATGACATGAAATATAGGACTGCTTTCCAGGAAAATGCAAGAGAATAGGCATATATGAAGTTGAACAGGGAAATTAAAAACTGACAGTGTATGTGCACACACAAATTCATGCCAAAAGAAAATTGAGAAAAATGAACACTTTGGCAGTAAAAAGGGAAAAGGATCAAATAAATAATTTATAAAAAAAGAAATACAAATGGCCAACCAACATATAAAATGCTCAGCTTTACTATGAAACAAAGAATTGCGAATCAAAGCAGTATTTATATACTGCTGTAGCATTTGTTTTGCCAAAAGAATTTCGAGGAGTATAATGTCTGGTTCAGGATACTGGAAAATGAACACGTGTATACTGCAAAAAATATGTACACTGACATATACTTTTGAAAGGAAATTAACATGTATCAAAACCTTACATTTTTGCATAACTTAAAAAGTTGAAGTATAGTTGATTTATAAGATTATATTAGTTTCGAGTGTACAGTGTAGTGACTCAGTATTTTTACAGTATTACAGTATGCAGTATTTCATTATTATACTCCATTAAGAGTTATTACAAGATAATGGCTATAATTCCCTGTGCTGTACAATATATCTTTGTTGCTTATCTATTTTACACATAATAGTTTGTATATTTTTAAGTTGAATTATAGTTGATGTACAATAGTATATTAGTTTATTTTTGTATAACGTTTGACCTCAAAATTTAAATTTTAAGAAATTATGCCAAAGATATTCTTACAAATGAGCAAAAAATTGTGACCTTCCAGAATACTTATTACAGCAACTTTTATTATAGTAAAAAAGACAAGAAGAAATTACATTGAAAAGCATATGATATATCCATAAAATGAATACAATATTAGACCATCATTAAAAACTGTATTAAAGAGGAATATTTAATGATGTGGAAATACATTCAAAATAAACTGTTAAATTCAAGAAAGAAGGTGACAAAACTTAATAATAGTATAGTCCCAGTAATTTTGAGATATAGTTGACATATAACTTGTAAGTTTAAGG
The DNA here is from genome assembly GCA_036417435.1 of Inia geoffrensis. Taxonomy (NCBI): domain Eukaryota; kingdom Metazoa; phylum Chordata; class Mammalia; order Artiodactyla; family Iniidae; genus Inia; species Inia geoffrensis. The sequence goes on from CM070921.1 coordinate 13,560,825, forward strand.
TGTAAAACATACTGATTTGTTACATTTTTATATTACAATATGATTACCAGTGTAGCATTAGCTAATACCTCTATCTCATCACATTATTATCATTTCTTTTTTGTGGTGAGAACAATTAAGATCTAATGTCTTAGCAGCTTTGAAGTTTACAATGCAGTATCGTTGACTACAATCACTGTGCCTTAGATCTCCAGAACTTATTTATCTACTAGTTGCCACTTTGTAACCTTCAACATCTCCCTAATTCCCCCAGCTCCTGGTAACCACCATTCTACTCCCAGTTTTATTTTTAAGAAGCAATTTACCTGTATTTACACACACACACACACACACACACACACACACTGGAAGACCCAAGGCTAAGAAAGATATATTCCCAATATTTAGAACATATTAACAATGGTCATTGATGCTGGTGGAATTACAGGTGATTTTTACTTTTCTCTTCTGGCTTTTCTGTTACTTTCTTTTTCTTCTTTTTTTTAAAACTTTTAACATGTAAGAGTTTTAAAAAATATTTTATTGTGATACACATACAGGAAAGTGCACATTTCTTAGGTGTAAATCTTGATGAATTTTTACATATGTTCACATCCATGCATGCACCTCTGTTATTTCTATAGAGAACTTGTATTGCTCTTTTTTCTACCTTTAAAAAAATGGTACAATGAGCATTGAGAAATCATAATTCAAAAAAGAAGAGATTTTTCTTTCTTTTCAAATGAGTGGGTTATACTGACAAAAACTCAGCATTTTACTGTCTTCAATCATCCTCACATAAGTGACTAAGTAAAAGCAAAAGAGAGACATTTGATACTTTTATGAAAAATTTTTAACATCTTTATTGGGGTATAATTGCTTTACAATGGTGTGTTAGTTTCTGCTTTATAACAAAATGATTCAGTTATACATATACATATGTTCCCATATCTCTTACCTCTTGTGTCTCCCTCCTTCCCACCATCCCTATCCCACCCTCTAGGTGGTTGCTTCCCACTAGCTATCTATTTTACATTTCGTCGTGTATATATGTGTATGCCACTCTCTCACTTTGTCTCAGCTTACCCTTTTCCCTCCCCATATCCTCAAGTCCATTCCCTAGTACATCTATGACTTTATTCCTGTCTTAGCCCTAGGTTCTTAGTTTGTAACTCTGGATGTTTTCCCCCACATGTAGAATAGTAGTTCTTGCATTATGAATATCTCTCTGCCTTTACTGAAGAGATCAAAATCGAAGCAGCTGGAAAGAAAGGAAAAGGAAATGGCACAAGACTAACCCATATCTCAGACCCAATATGACTATTTTAGAAAAGAAGCCTGCCTGTTTCTTTGGGTTCTAACACCAGTGCAATATCTGTGGTGGGATAACAGGAGCCTGCTGTTTGGAGGTCATGCCCTGAGGTGGTTTCCTTATGTATCCATATTTTTAGCCCAGATTCCTCTACCTTGATATTTTAGATACCAACTGGACATATTCACTGGCCTGGTTTGTCTTTGATTTCTAATCTTCACCAACATTTGCTCCATTTTCCCCTCAAACTGTGAAGATGTTATATAATTTATTATTAATAATATTGTAGTTAGCATTGATTGAATGACTACTACATGCCAAGAATTTGGCCATATTAGGTGACATGGACTTTATGCCACCCTTTCTGAACCTCAATTATTGTTTCCACTTGTAAAGTGACCCCCTGGACTGAAGGATATATTAGTTTTTGTTCAGGTTTACTAATTCTACACTGTTCTGTGGTGTTTCAGATTAGGAACAGATGTGAGAAAGGAAGTCAGCGTGGTTGAGGTGGGTGCTATGTAATCTGCAAAGTGGTTCCTGAACTAACAGAATCGGGAGAAACAAGAAAACCTCAAGTGCGAGGAAAAGGAGATACAGGAAGGTGAAGTTGTTTTCTGGGGAAAGGATGGATACATATGTGGTTAGAGCTGCCAATAAAGTCAAAAGGTAGAGTTACCTAGATATCTGTAGACTGTGTTCACTGTTGGATTGGAGATTACTTTGGGCAGGAGACTGGGCTGGGGTTAACTCTGGGTTAGAAATGGGGGCAAATATGATGTTAGAGCAAACATTGAGCCTGAGGTTGAATTTTAGGTCACGGTGGAGAGGACATTAACAGAAAATAGTGCATTTGTTGGATCCCAGGGAGACCAAAGAAACCCTGAAACAGATGTCTTAGTGGTTTTAATCAGGCTATCAGAACTGAGGGTCTTTCAGGAACAAAGTACCCTGAATGACATCACACAGCACCACATGTTCTATCTTCCTCACCTGACTGAGATCCTCATGAACAAATCAAGGATGAACTACAGCAGCTCTTGCAAGTCATGTTGGTGGTAGTCTGGAAACGGAGATACAATGTGGGAGACCTTGGTCTAGGAAGAGGGATAGCATATCACAAAGGGAGAGGGAGTTAGGAGAGCCAAGATAAATGTATGCATGACAAGGGGGAAGTGTTCAAGGTAAAGGCATACCTTGAGTATACAAGACAGAATAGAATGATGGTGCCCAGAACATGCCTGATTCACCAGCTCTGCATAGACTTCTGCAATCTCACCTTTCATATCCAGTAGGTGACAGAAGTGGAGCTCCTCCAGGTAATGGCTAATGAAGTAGTCAATAAGCTGTGACACACTGGTGATGAACTGCAGGAGGCAAGCACCAGGAGAATAAGACAGATAAGAGGAGACTAAAGGAGACATGATGGGACATGTTAAGTAAGTGGGGAGAACGAAAAAAGGAAAGGGGTAGGAGATGAAGGAGAGAAGATATTAATGTTTCAGAAGAAGGAAGAATGTGGTAGCAAGGGAGAAAAGAGAAGAAAAACAGATGATGAGCAGTGGGAGAGAGTACTGATATTTCAGGAGGATGGAGTGATGGGTAAAGAAGAAATGTGGGCAGGTCATTTCAGAACTGTGGGATCCTAGCATTCCACCTGGTACCCTAGCTCTCTCCCCAAAACTCCAGCCCTTTGAAGAACACCCCAGCTGCTGGGTGCCAAACCAGCCCTAATTCACTAGGGACTGCTTCTGAGCAGTGTGAAACAAGTCTTTGGAGAGTGACAGAGCCCATTCAAAGTCTTCCTGGGACCCAGAATAATTGACCCAACTCAGCAACAGACTCCTAACTCTTCCCCACTACCTGACATACCTGTTCAATATCTAAAGTAAGTTATTGTGTCCCCAATCAATTTTTAACTGACTAATCTATATTTAGAAGTTGAGGCCACTTGGATCTCCATAGTCCTGTGAAATAATTTAACCACCAGTATGAAGTTTACATGCCCTTCGGACTCTGGAACATAACTGTTATGGGTTGAATTTTGTCCACACCCACACACACACACACACACACACACACACACACACACACAAATATGTGATGTTTTAATCTCTGGTATCTAAATGTGACCCTGTTTGAAAATACAGCCTGTGCAGATGTAATCAGGTTTAGGTGAGATAACACTGGATTAGGGGTCCTAATCCAGTGATTGGTATCTTTATAAGAAGGCCATGCAGAGAGACACAGAAATTCATACAGGGACAACACCATGTGATGACAGAGGCAGAGATTGCCATACTAAATAAACCAAGGAACCTCAAGAATTGCTAAAACCAGGAAACTAATTTCCACCAGAAACTAGGAAAAGGCAAAGTAAAATACTTCCTCAGAAGATTCAAAGAAAGCATTGCCTTGATTTCAGACTCGCAGCCTCTAGAACACTGAGAGAAGAAATTCTGTTGTTTTAAGTCACTCGGTTTGTAATATTAAGTTACAGGAGCCTTACAAAACTAATACTGGTTTTGGTACAGATAGTACCGGTAGTAGGGTGCTGCTGTAACAAATAATTACAGTTGTAGAACTGGATGTGGTACTGAGTAATGGGCAAAAGCTGGAAAAGTTCCCAGGTGCATAATAAAGAAAGCCTAGATTGCCTTGAAGAGACTAGACATAAGAATACTAAAGGTAACTTGGGTGAGTGCTCAGGTGGAATTAGGAGCACAGTAAAGCAAGATCCTATCATTTTAGAGAATACATTATAAACAGACTGTTGGTAGAAATGTGAACATTTCCACCAAACAAGGTGCTTTAGATAATCTTAAGACAAAATGATGAATATGCTATTGGACCCTGGATAAAATATAATGCTTATTATACAGTGGCAGAAAACATGGCTTAATTATGTTATGCTGTGTGGAAATTAGCATTTCTTAAATGAGGAATCTGGATTTTTTTCTTCAACATCTTTATTGGAGTATAATTGCTCTACAATTGTGTTAGCTCCTGCTGTATAACAAACCAAATAGGCCACAAGTATACACATATCCCCATGTCCCCTCGTTCTGTCTCCCTCCCACCCTCCCTATCCCACCCCTCTAAGGGTCACAGAGAACTGAGCCGATATCCCTGTGCTATGCAGCTGTTTCCTACCAGCCATCCATTTTACATGTGGTAGTGTATATATATCGATACCACATTCTCACTTTGTCCCAGCATACACTTCCCCTTCCCCATGTCCTCTAGTCTGTTCTCTACATCTTCATCTTTATTCCTGTCCCGTTTGTTTTAGATTCCATGTATATGTGTTAGCATATGGGATTTGCTTTTCTCTTTCTGACATACAACACTATTCACCTCACTACAAATAGTTCAAGTTTGTTTCTTTTCATGGCTGAGTAATATCCCATTGCATATATGTGCCACATCTTCTTTAACCATTCATCTGTCAATGGACACTTAAGTTGCTTCCATGTTCTGGCTATTGTAAATAGTGCTGCAATGAACTTTGCGGTACCTGACGCTTTTTGGATTATTGTTTTCTCAGACTATATGATCAGTAGTGGGATTGCTGGGTCATATGGTAGTTCTATTTTAGTTTTTTAAGGAACCTCCATACTGTACTCCATAGAGGCTGTATCAATTTACTTTCCCACCAGTGCAAGAGGGTTCCCTTTTCTCCACACTCTTTCCAGCATATATTGTTCGTAGACTTTTTGATGATGGCTATTCTGACTGGTGTGAGGTGATACCGCATTGTGATTCTGATTTGCCTTTCTCTAATGATTAGTGATGTTGAGCATCCTTTCAGGTGTTTGTTGGTAATCTGTATACCTTCTTTGGGAAATGTCTATTTAAGTCTTCTGCCCATTTTTGGATAGCGTTTTTTATTTTTTCATATTGAGCTGCATGAACTGCTTCTATATTTTGGAGATTAATCCTGTTCCAGTTGTTTAATTTGCAAATATTTTTTCCCATTCTGAGGGATGTTTTGCCATCTCGTTTATGGTTATCTTTGCTGTGCCGAAGGTTTTAAATTCCATTCAGTCCCATTTGTTTATTTTTGTTTTTATTTCCTTTTCTCTAGGAGGAGGGTCAAAAGGATCTTGTTGTGATTTACCCCATAGAGTGTTCTGCCTAAGTTTTCCTCTAAGAGTTTTATAGTATGTAGCCAAACATTTAGGTCATTAATCCATTTTGAGTTTACTTTCTTGTGTGGTGTTAGGAAGTGTTCTAATTTCATTCTTTTACATGTAGCTGTCCACTTTTCCCAGCACCACTTATTGAAGAGGTTATTTTTTCTTCATTGTATATTCTTGCCTCCTTTATCAAAAATAAGGTGACCATATGTGTGTGGGTTTTTCTCTCAGCTTTCTATCCTGATCCATTGATCTATATTTCTGTTTCTGTGACAGTAAAGTACTGTCTTGATTACTGTAGTTTTATACTATAGTCTGAAGTCAGGGAACCTGATTCCTCAAGTTCCGGTTTTCTTTCTCAAGATTGCTTTGACTATTCATGGTCTTTTGTGCTTCCATACAAATTGTGAAATTATTTGTTCTAGTTCTGTCCAAAATGCCATTGATAACTTGCTAGGGATTGCAATGAATCTGTAGATTGCTTTGGGTAGTATAGCCATTTTCACAATGTTGATTCTTCCAATCCAAGATCATAGTATATCTCTCCATCTGTTTGTATCATCTTTAATTTCTTTCATCAGTGTCTTATAGTTTTCTGCATACAGGTCTTTTGTCTCCTTAGGTAGGTTTATTCCTAGGTATTTTATTCTTTTTGTTGCAATGGTAAATGGTAGTGTTTCTCTAATTCCTCTTTCAGATTTTTCATCGTTAGGGTATAAGAATGCCAGAGATTTCTGGGCATTAATTTTGTATCCTTCTACTTTACCAAATTCAATGATTAACACTGGTAGTTTTCTGGTAGAGCTTTAGGATTCTGAATGTATAGTATCATGTCATCTTCAAACAGTGACAGTTTTACTTTTTCTTGTACAATTTGGATTCTTTTATTTTTTTTTCTTGTCTGATTGCTGTGGTTAAAACTTCCAAAACTATGTTGAATAATAAGGGCGAGCGTGGAAAACCTTGTCTTGTCCCTGATCTTAGTGGAAATGGTTTCAATTTTTCACCACTGAGAATGATGTTCGCTATGGGTTTGTCATATATAGGCTTTAATATGTTGAGGTAAGTTCCGTATATGCCTGTTTTTATCATATATCAGTGTTGAGTGTTGTTGAAAGCTATTTCTGCATCTGTTGAGGTGATCATGTGGTTTTTCTCCTTCAGTTTATTAATATGGTTTATCATATTGATTGATTTGCATATATAGAAGAATCCTTGCATTCCTGTGATAAACCCCACTTGATCATGGTGTATGATCCTTTTAATGTGCTGTTGGATTCTATTTGGTAGTATTTTGTTGAAGATTTTTGCATCTATGTTCATCAGTGATATTGGCCTGTAGTTTTCTTTTTTTGTGACATCTTTGTCTGGTTTTGGTAGCAGGGTGATGGTGGCCTTGTAGAATGATTTGGGAGTTTTCCTCCTCCTGCTATATTTTGGAAGAGTTTGAGAAGGATAGGTGTTAGCTCTTCTCTAAACGTTTGATAGAATTTGCCTGTGAAGCTATCTGGTCCTGTGCATTTGTTTGTTGGAAGATTTTTAATCACAGATTCCATTCCAGTGCTTGTCATGGGTCTGTTTCTATTTCCTCCTGTTCAGGATCTGAAGGTCATGCATTTCTAAGAATTTCTGCAGTTCTTCCAGGTTGTTCATTTTATTGACATAAGGTTGCCTGTAGTAATCTCTTGTGATCCTTTGTATTTCTGCAGTGTCAGTTGTTACTTCTCCTTTTTCATTTGTAATTCTATTGATTTGAGTCTTCTTTCTTTTTTTCTTGATGAACCTGGATAATGGTTCATCAATTTTGTATTTGTTCTCTAAGAACCAGCTTTTAGTTTTATTGATTTTTGCTATCGTTTCCTTCATTTCTTTTTCATTTATTTCTGATCTGATTTGTATGATTCCTTTCCTTCTGCTTACATTGGAGGATTTTTGTTCTTCTTTCTCCAATTCCTTTAGTTGTAAGGTTAGGTTTTTATTTTTTTAACATCATTATTGGAGTATAATTGCTTTACAATAGTTTGTTAGTTTCTGCTTTATAACTCAGTGAATCAGTTATACATATACATATGTTCCCATATCTCCTCCCTCTTGAGTCTCCCTCCCTCCTACCCTCCCTATCCCACCCAACCAGGTGGTCACAAAGCACCGAGCTGATCTCCCTGTGCTATGTGGCTGCTTCCCACTATCTGTTTTATGTTTGGTAGTGTATATATGTCCATGCCACTCTCTCACTTTGTCACAGCTTACACTTCCCCTTCCCCATATATCCTAGTCCATTCTCTAGTAGGTCTGTGTCTTTATTCCCATCTTACCCCTAGGTTCTTCATGACTTTTTTCCCCTTAGATTCCATATATATATGTGTTAGCATACAGTATTTGTTTTTCTATTTCTGACTTACTTCACTTTGTATGACAGATTCCATGTCTATCCACCTCACTACAAATACCTCATTTTTATTTCTTTTTATGGTTAAGTGATATTCCATTGTATATATGTGCCACATCTTCTTTATCCATTCATCCAATGATTGACATTTAGTTTGCTTCCCTGAGAAAACCATAATTCAAAAACAGTCATGTACCAACATGTTCATTGCAGCTCTATTTATAATAGCCAGGACATGGAAGCAACCTAAATTTAGGTTTTTATTTGAGATTTTTCTTGTTTCTTAAGGTAGGATTGTATTGCTATAAAATTACCTCTTAGAAATGCTTTTGCTGCATCCCATAGTTTTTGGGTCATCGTGTTTTCATGTCATTTGTTTCTAGGTTTTTCATTTTTTGATTTCTTCAGTGATATCTTGGTTATTTAGTAGAGTATTGTTTAACCTCCCTGTGTTTCTGTTTTTTACATTTTTTCCCTGTAACTCATACCTAGTTTCATAGCATTGTTGTCAGAAAAGATACTTGATATAATTTCAATTTTCTTAAATTAACCAAGACTTGATTTGTGACACAAGATATGATCTATCCAGGAGAATATTCCATGAGCACTTGAGAAGAAAATGTATTCTGCTGTTTTTGGAGGGAATTTTCTATAAATATCAATTAAGTCCATCTTGTTTAATGTATCATTTAAAGTTGTGCTTCCTTATTTATTTTCATTTTGGATAATCTGTCCATTGGTGAAACTGGGGTGTTAAAGTCCCCTACTATGAATGTGTTACTGTCTATTTCCTCTTGTATGGCTGTTAGTTTTTGCCTTATGTATTGAGGTGCTCCTATATTGGATGCATAAACATTTACAATTGTTATATCTTTTTCTTGGGTTGATCCCTTGATCATTATGTAGTTCTAATAGTCTTTGTTTTAATGTCTAGTTTGTCTGATATGAGAATTCCTACTTCAGCTTCATTTTGATTTCCATTTTCATTTCCATTCCATATGCCTTTTTTCATCCCCTCACTTTCAGTCTGTATATGTTCCTACATCTGAAATTGGTCTCTTGTAGACAGCATATATACGGGTCTTGCTTTTGTATCCATTCAGGCAGTCTATGTCTTTTAGTTGGAGAATTTAATCCATTTACACTTAAAGTAATTTTTGATATGTATGTTTCTAATACCATTTTCTTAATTGTTTTGGGCTTCTTATTGTAGGTCTTTTCCTTCTCTTGTGTTTTCTGCCTAGAGAAGTTCCTATAGCATTTGCTGTAAAGCACGTTTGGTGGTACTGAATTATCTTACCTTTTGCTTGCCTGTAAAGGTTTTAGTTTCTCTGTCAAATCTGAATGAGATCTTTGCTGAGTAGAGTAATCTTAGTTGTAGGTTTTTCCCTTTCATCAGTTTAATTATGTCCTGCCACTCCCTTCTGGCTTGCAAAATTTCTGCTGAAATATCAGCTATTAAACTTATGGAGATTCCCTTTTATGTTATTTTTTGCTTTTCTCTTGCTGATTTTAATATTGTTTTTTTAATTTAATTTTTGATAATTTGATTAATGTGTGTCTTGGTGTGTTTATCCTTGGATTTATCCTGTATGGGTTTCTCTGTGCTTCCTGGACTTGATTTACTATTTCCTTTCTCATATTAGTGGAAGTTTTCAACTATAAGCTCCTCAAATATTTTATCAGAACGTTTCTTTTTCTCTTTTTCTTCTGGGACCCCTATAATTCGAATGTTGGTGTGTTTAATGTTGTCCCAGAGGTCTCTGAGACTGTGCTCAATTCTTTTTTCTTTATTCTGCTCTGAGGTGGTTATTACCACTATTTTATCTTCCTGGTCACTTAAGCATTCTTCTGCCTCAATTATTGTGCTCCTGATTCCTTTTAGAGAATTTTAAATTTCATTTATGGTGTTGTTCATCATTGCTTGTTTGCTCTTTAGTTCTTCTAAGTCCTTGTCAAATGTTTCCTGCATTTTCCACATTCTATATCCAAAATTTTGGATCATATTTACTATCATTACTCTTAATTATTTTTCAGGTAGACTAATTATTTACCTTTCATTTGTTTGGTCTGGTGGCTTCTTACCTTGTTTCTTCATCTGCTGTGTATTTCTCTGTCTTCTCATATTGCTTAACTTATTGTGTTTGGAGTCTCCTTTTCATAGCCTGCAGGTTCATAATTCTCATTGTTTTTGGTGTCTGCCCCCAGTTGGTAAGTTTGGGTCAGTGGATTGTATAGGCTTCGTTGTTGAGAAGACTGATACCTATGTTCTGATGGATGAAGCTGGACCTTGCCTTCTTGGTGGTCAGGACCTTGTACGGTGTTGTGTTTTGGGGTTTCTCTGAACTTAGTATGATTTTAGGCAGCCTCTCTGATAATGGGTGGGGTTGTGTCCCTGTCTTGCTAGTTGTTTGGCATAGGGTGTCCAGCACTGTATTTTGCTAATCATTGAGTGGAGCTGGGTCTTAGCATTGAGATGGAGGTCTCTTGGAGAACTGTCACTGATTGATATTACATGGGGTTGGGAGGTCTCTGGTGGATCAATGTCCTGAATTTGGCTCTCCCCACAGAGGTTGAGCTCTGACACCTGGCCAGAGCACCAAGACCCTGTTAGCCACATGACTGGAGAAGATGGGTTATGAGTTAGGTGTCAGCCACTTCCCTACTGTAGCTCTGTCTCAACTGTCTCCAAAGGTCAGGAAGATACATAGGGTTATTCCACCATTCCTCAGAACTTGCATATTCCAGTCTGGGATTTGTAGATGTACTCCTGATACTCTTTATTGAAATACCTTGCATTCATGGTGGTGAGTGACATGCTAATAGTGTTTGTTCTCTTCAGTTCAGAGACTGAGTGTCTGAGCTTTCATGTGGCCAAGTCAGGAACAGCCGGCCAATGGTCCCAAAGTGATAACATGTCACATTCCAAGAAGGCTTTCTGCAGTTTCTGAGCAGTAGTCTCAAGCAGGCACTCCACTCAGCTGCAGCACTCTGACTGGGGAGCTTGGTGGAACACTCAAATGAGGATTTCTTCTAACCCTAGAGTCTGACTTATCCACCCAGGCAAGGAGCTGAAGAGAGTGTCTCCTGGCCCCACCTCATCAGAGGAGTGGACACCTGGAATCTGTACATCCAACAGTTTGGGAGCTGAGAGGTGGATGGGTGGGGCTGATAGCCTCCCAAGAAAAGCCAGAACCATGTGGAGGGTTCCTATGTTACTGCCTAGGTGGGGGGAATTCATGAATCTGGATTTTAGCTGAGGTGATTTCCAAGTTAAGTGTCGAAGGTATGGCCTGGTTTTTCCAAGAATGATTTGTGGAGAAACGTCTTTTCTGATAACATGGATCCTCTTGACATCAACAGGAGAACAACATATATTCTGAGATTCCTATACCAGTACAAACACTGAAAGCCTGGTTTTGAGGGATCAATCAGAGATGAGACAAAATATAAGAAAAATGACTCCAAGGTCCGAGTCACAAATGTTGACACCAGAGAAAGAGGAGCCATGACCCAAAGACCAGAGCTAGTGAGGTCTCTATTGGCCCAGAGGGCAGAGCAATGAGCCACAGATGATTTCTTTCAGGCTTTGAAACCCAATAGAATTTGCCTGGCTGTATTTCAAACATGCTTGGGACATTATGATCCCTTTATTACTTCCATTTTCTCCCCTTCAAAATGGAAATGTCTTTCCTATGCCACTATTTATCTACTTTGAAGATACCATTATCTATCTGGAAGCAGATTTATTGTTTTCTACCTTCACTGATCTAGAAATGGAGAGGAATTTTTTCTCTCAGATGGGTCATATGCAGAGCTTCAACACTACCTTGCCTAGATTACTTCAAAGACATCTGGTATTTTTTTTAGCTGATATTTATATTTTGGACCTAGAGTTGATCCTGGAATGGGTTAAGACATTTGGAGATGTTGAGATGCAGTCAATGTACTTTTCATGTAAGAAAGACATGAACTGCTTGGGGACCAGGAGTGGCGGGCAAGATTGTTAACTTCTAGCCTTAAGACCTGTAAATTTCTCTTTTTTAACTTTGTGGTACTTTGTTACTGCAAACCTAGGAAACTAATACAATGGCCTGTACTTCCTCAGTTATCCACCACCACCCAAATCAACTGTGACTATTGTCTTCTTACTTCTCCAAAATCTGGCTAATACCCTTTCAGGCCACTAGAGACTAACCAGTGCCTTACTAAGCTACTTTCTATGACTTATACCTCTCCAGGTTCCTCAAACCAGGTCATCAGTGGCCAAGGCCCAACCCCAAGACTCATCAATTGTGTCTGTGTGGCTAAACTGAAGGGTGTTCATGTTGCTTGCTGGAAAAATAACAGCTCTAATGGGTAAATCTCAACCTTCTGGATGCTGGGAAGTTCCACACCTGTAAGGGGGAGAGAGATGTGCCCATGGATGTAACCATAAAGCAAATATACACAGATATAACCACAAAAATCTGTGAAGATAAGGGATGATAAACACAGCATTTACAGAGACATACCCACACAGACTCTCCCTGTCCTAGGAGTACCTCCACCTGCACCTTCAACAGGATCCCCAAACCCTCTGCACTCACTGTACCTTGTTTTCAATGGATATCTGGCCATACTCCAAACCATACCAGTTCAGTAGCTGATGTAAAGTAACTGTTGGGAGAAACACACACACTTCACCTTCTACCAGCCACTCCTTGAGGCATCAAGTCACCTGATGTGCAAGGACCACAGAAAATAAAAATCAGGTAGGAGACACATAGGCAATTCCAGGAACTACACATACCCACCAACAGCCTAAAGGACTGCTTGTGATCATTTGTATGGATGGAGAAACTAACAAGTCCATAATTTGTGCAGGTTGACACAAGGAAGCACAGATACCTTCAAAGAGCCCAGCATTGTTTATATGGCTAGAGAATGTACTGAAGTCTTGACTCCTTCTTTATTTATACCTCAATATATTTATACCAGTGCTGCTCCACAGGGAACCTGGACACCAGACATATAACAAAGGTTTCTAGTGATCTGGGGGTTAATTATATGATGACTTATAGTTATTAACTGCAGTTGGGCAAATAACACCCAAGCAAGAAAAATACAAGAACCCATAAAGTCAGTTTCCACCAATCACCATGTCATTAATTCCGCTCTCCCTGCGTATGAAACTATGTTTCTGTGGGATGATTTTGTAATGATATTCATTAACTTAAGACCAAGAAAATCTACTGCAAACTTAATTTATAAGTAACAAGTATATCAGGAAACATATTTAACAAAAAATTTCAGAAGCAGTCTCACGGATGTCAGAAATTAATCAACAATGCCTATCACTCCTAATCTACTTTACACTGGAGAACCAGTAGAATGAGAAAACTACTAATGGATTAATATAAACACAAAAATCACGATGACTCAATAGATACTAATTACGTATGATTTTGGTGTACTATTTAAAACTTTCTAGATGTTAATGTGCTTGTAAAGACCCTATGAGGTAGATACAATCATAATCACCTTTATATTAATGCAAGAGGCACAGAGAGGTATAGGAATTTGTCAATATCTCAGAGCTCATACATAAAATAACCAAAATGTAAACAAGACAGTGAGACCAGAGTACTTGCAAATATTATTGAGGCAAAAGATATCACTACACATAAAGACCACATGCTTTTTATAAATTGGGACAGGCAAACAAAGAATTCAGCAAGGTGTTGCATAAAAGATTAACTTTCAATAGGAGTGTTCCTGGAAACAGAAAAGCTTTCTGGAAGACTCTACTATTTATTAATATACTATTAGTGCTATTATTAATTAACTATATTATTAACACATTTTTAATAATACTATGTATTAAACATAAAATACCCTATGACCTTGAAATTCTACTCCTAGATAAACAGCCAACAGAAATGCAAGTGTGTGGAAAAACAAACAAATATGTACAAGACTATTCAAGGAAGCATTAATTGTATTACTGTGTAAACATACTTTGGATGTAACATTTGGATTCTACAGGTTCTAGGAGAAACAACATGTCACACTTATTTTTTTTGAAATACAGAATGTTTGTTAATTGACCTTTATAACTTTTTCCCAGTTTTTCCCTATTTTTCAAAATAATTAAGAAATTAAAAATTTTCACAATTAAACATTTTAGCAAATCAAACAATAAAAAGTTCATGGTTGGAGGGGTCCAAGAGGGAGGGGATATATGTATACATATAATTGATTCACTTCATTGTACAGAAGAAACTAACACACCATTGTAAACCAACTATGTCCCAATTTTTAAAAACAGTTCATGCTAGGAGTAAGACAGGAATAGAGACACAGACCTACTAGAGAATGGACTTGAGGTTATGGGGAGGGGGAAGTGTAAGCTGTGGCAAAGCGAGAGAGTGGCATGGACATATATACACTACCAAACGTAAAGTAGATAGGTAGTGGGAAGAAGCCGCATAGCACAGGGAGATCAGCTCAGTGCTTTGTGACCACATAGAGGGGTGGGATAGGGAGGGTAGGAGGGAGGGAGATGCAAGAGGGGAGAGATATGGGAATATATGTATATGTATAACTGATTCACTTTGTTATAAATCAGAAACTAACACACAATTGTAAAGCAATTATATTCCAATAAAGATTTAAAAAAAGGTCATGTTTATCTCAATAACTTGTAGAATATTTACTGGATAAAATTTAAGACAATTGGGCTTACCATTAAAAACTTAAATACCCTATTAATAAACTAAGAATATGTGAACTTTCTTAGCTGGTAAAGGGTTTATTAGAAACAGACAAGAAATAATACAGTTAAATATAACTTAAAATAGTCCCATTAAAGTCAGGAACAGATACAAAGGACCATGTTAGTCTTATTATTCTACATTGAATATGTTAGCCTAAACTTCAGAAAGAGAGACCAGACTGAAATACAGAGGCATTTATTTGAGGTTTGTTAGCACTGCAACCCAGGTGACAGGGCTTCAAGAATTACTTGAATTCAGTTCCAACAAAAATGGAGAAAGCTTATAAAGGCAAAAACATAAAGTCACAGTTACTTACATGAGTTGTTTGTCAAGAATTATAACTGGAGTTAGCAAGAAGGAAGGGTGTTTGTTAAGCAAATGGCTGCATAGTTACAGGAGGGAAAGATTCTTTTTCCTTGTGCCAATTGCACAAGGCTGCAATTGCTAAATGTTGTTTTTAAAATAGATGATACTTTGAGTTTGGAATAGTTCTCAAAAAATTAAAGTTCTTAGTAGTACAGGGATGCATCTGATACTAGATCCTCAATGGCTGCCTGACTCTGTTCTGTATGCCTTAACAATGATTACACAATTATGATTTCAATCTGTCATAAAAAACTCTAGCTAGCAAAAAGAAAGGAAAAAAAGAATATTGTACAAAAAGAAAAATTTTCATCTGCAGGTTTTTTGAGTCTACAATAGATAATTCAAGGGAATCTACAAAAAATTAGAAATAATGAAAGTTATGCTATCTTGTTATAAATGATTTAAAGGCAAGTAAGTGCAGCCAAACTTTTAAGAAAAATATGATTAAAATTTTACATATGACTAAAATCAAAAGAACATTCAATCACTCATTCCATGTAGTGATCATACACTTGCTACCAAAAGTTTATAAGACAATAAATGACAAATCTCCCTCATGAATACACATGTAAAGGTCTTAAGCAAACTATTACAAAATAAATTCTATAATATATTAAAATTGGATTAAACCCCAAATCAAAAAGAGGTCTGCTACTAGAAAATCAACGTACTCCATATTACCATTAGGAAAATGATGAGCATTTCAGCATGCACAGGAAATAGAAAAGTTACAAACTTCTAAAAGATGCTGGTGACCCCTGTGCAAAACCACCTCCTGAATTCAAGGGTTACAACAAATACTGGTCTCCCACCCCAAAAGTATACACCATTACATGTGTCCAAATTCTCACTAAAGCCCCATGTCCAGAATCTCCTTTTATGTTCTAGACCCAGGCTCTGGACCTTATGCCATCTGAAAGGGATGCTAAATATATATATATATATATATCTCAAAGATTCACTCATCAAAAGAGATCTTCTCTTACCCAATATCACTCACCATTACCTAATAAACTGCCAATAGTCATTAGGAATTAAATTCTACAAAGGAAAACAAATTCTTCTGTGTTATGACATAAATTTCAATTGTTTTGAAGGTGAGTCCAAGGGTCTATAGGTTCCAAGGAAACATAACCCCTTAAAAGGCACCCTTTCCCTTCCCACGGCCACTCCTCTCCTGCTGTAATCTAAGGCCACAGGACCTGCCCCACCACCATGGTAGCTCCCTAATAAATTCTTCCTCCTACGCCCAGTTCTTCAACTCCATGGCATTAAAAACCCAGTCCCCTCCACTACCTCATGACTTGAATATGCCCACAGACAAAAGAGGTGTCTTGGCTTAATAGCTTCCTCCAGGACTAGTACTGCTTTCTACTGCCTTCACTGTCCTCGACCTGCCGCCACGGACTTTGCAAAGCTGATACCCTTTTTGCTACCAGTCTGCCTCTGCCTCCACCTCCTCAATAGTGGCCTCAACTATCACCATTTCATTCCCCTTAAATCTCTCATAGCTACTGATCCAAAGACAGGAAGTGACCTTACATTTATATTTCTTACCACGTGGACCGGAAACAAATAGCTCCTCAAAGCAGCAATGGCATCAGCAAGTTTCAGTCATCTTGGAAAAGGGAAGTGTGAAAGGAAAGCCATGTTTTTAAGAGTTCATGGGAATAACTTTTGTGGAAAATGAACTCTTATTAGCTCATTCTCCCAGTGATAGAATATGGAAAATACCAATATAAATATAAGAGAATTAAAGTGTGTCACTATAGAAAATTAATAAATTACTAAAAATTAATTATTATTAATTCATGAAGGAAGAGAGCAAGAGAGGAAGCAAGAGCAAGAGTCAATTATAAAGCAACTACAAAACAGGTAGAAAACAATTATTGAGATAACAATCTCATTTCTTTCAATAGCTAATTTAAAATCAAATGTATTTAACTCTTTAATCCAAAGGCACAGAATGACAGAATGAATAAAAACTGAAAACCAGTAATATCCTCTCTACAAGAGACTCACTTCAGCTGTAAAGGCACATATAGGCTTAAGGTGCAGACAGGAAGAAAAAGGTATTTCATGCAAATGGAAATCAAAAGAGAGCAGGGATTATACCAGACAAAAAAATAAATAAAATAGACTAACCCAAAAATTATAACAAGAGAAAAAGAAGGTTATACAATGATAAAGTGGTCAATTCATTGAGAATATAGAAACTGTAAATATATATGAATGTGTATATATACATATATATTTATATATATGTATCTTGCTTTCTTTGTGGATTATTAATTTTCTATAATGATACATTTTGATTCTTCTATATTTATATTGTGTGTATTTACTATGGTTTGTTTTGTGTTTACCCTCTGGCTATTACAGTCTATTTTAAGATAATAACAATTAAATTCTATTATATATAATAGAATTTAATCTGAAAAATACTGAATCACTATACTGTACACATGAAACTAACACAATGTTGTCTATACTTCAATAAACAAAAGTACAGGTAAGTTACTGAAAATAGTTTTCATAGTTTTTTTTTTACTTTTTTTGCAACAAACTAGAGATATAATCCTTTATTTCACAATATTTATATGTATATGCACCCAACATCCACGCACTGAAATATACAAGTAAATATTAACAGATCTGAGGGGATAAGTAGACAAGGATACACTTACAATAGAGAACTTAAACCCCACTTTCAATAATGGATAAATCATCTGACAGAAAATCAATAAGGAATCAATCATTGGACTTAAACTATACATTAGGTCAAGTGGAACTAACAGACATAGAGAACATTCCATCCAGTAGTGACAGAATACACATTCTTCCCCAGTGCATATGGAACTTTCTCCAGGGTAGATCATATATTAGGTCACAAAACAAGTCTCAGAAAATATTTTAAAGCCTGAAGTTATAGCAAGAATCTTTTTAGACCAAAGACATAGGAAAATAGAAGTCAAACACAGGATGAACTAGACATGCACAAATTTGTGGAAATTAAACAACACATTCCTGAACAACCAATGAGTCAAAAAAATGAAAAGAGAAATTAAAAATATCTTGAAACAAATGAAAGTGAATGCACAACATACCAACATTTAGGGGATGCAGCAAGAGCAGTGCTAAGATAAAAGTTTGTAGTGATAAAAGACTAAATGATGAAGAAAAGAAAGACCTCAAATACATAACTTGACCTTACACCTTAAAGAAATAGGAGGAACTAATCCACAGATTATGGGAGGAAGATGATAACAAGATCAAAGCAGAAACCAATGAAATGGAGAATAGACCAAATAAATAAAAGATCAATAAAACTTAACTTTTCTTTAGACTTAGATATTTTATTTCATTTAAATAATGTTTAGATCTTTATATTTTTGCATTAAAAAAACAAGAATTTTAAAAGGTCATACCTAATTTATGAAAAAGCTCTTGCTGAAAGCTGAATGCAAATATTAAAAATGTGATAAAGTGGGCTTCCCTTGTGGCTCAGTGGTTGAGAGTCCGCCTGCGGATGCAGGGGACATGGGCTCGTGGCCCAGTCTGGGAAGATCCCATGTGCTGTGGAGCAGCTGGGCCCATGAGCCATGGCTGCTGAGCCTGTGTGTCCGAAGCCTGTGCTCTGCAATGGGAGAGGCCACGGCAGTGAGAGGCCCGCATACTGCAAAAGCAAAACAAAACAAAACAAAAATTTGATAAAGCAATGGCCTCATGAAAAACATGCAAGGGTTTTGAAGATTCTGCAAAGCAAGTGGTGACTATTAATATTCACAAGTATAGCTATATCACATTTGGTTTCGAAAAGGTAAGTATAGGTGACATTATTTACAACATTAGTTTCAGTCTTCTCTTCCATCTGGCCTCATTAAATTTTCATGCTTTCCTTTTGAAAATCTTTTCATGTTCCCTTGCATCATGACCTGGATACAGTTGTTCCTTATTGTCAATAATTCACAAATCATTTCTAGACATTTTTGGTCTCCCTTCAGATGGAAGAGTTGGTTTGTATAAATAGATAAACCATATTGACATTTTAGCTAGTCTTACCAAGGAAAAAGATAAATGATTAAACAATAAAATTATAAAAGAAAGAGAACACACACAAAATGTGTAACTGAAATACCATGAATCATAAGAGTCTACAATGGATAATCACATGACTACAAGTAGATAATCTAAAGGAAATACATTTATTCCTAGACTTACCACCTACATAGTCTGACTCATGAGAAGTAGAAAATTAACATTCAATAATAAGGAGATGGAATCAATAGCAAAAATACCCTCTCAAAGACCAAGACCAGATGCCTTCATGAGTAAATTATACCAAACATTTAAAAAAATTAACACCAAATCTTTCTCAAATTCTTCCAAAAAGTGGAAGAGGAGGGAAAACTCCCTAAATCAATTTTGCAGCCAGCAACACATTATGCCAAGGGAAGATAAGAGTACCATAAAAATAGAAAACTAAGTATTCATACAATATCCCTGAATATGGAAGCAAAAATTCTCATCTAAACCCTAGCAAACTTAATTCCACAGCATACTTTAAACCTCATACAACATAATCAAGTGGGATATATCCCTGGATGCAAAGATGGTTCCATTTATGCAAATCAATAAATGTGATACATCCATTAATAAAATGAAAACAAATGATTATCTCAATAGGTGCAGAAAATTCATTTGAAAAAATTCACCATCACTTTATGATAAAAACTCTGAACAGATTGGCTACACAAGAAACATCTCAAAATAATAAAGACCATATATGACAAGTCCACAGCCAACATCATAGTCAGTGGTGAAAGACTGAAAGCTTTTCCTTTAAGTTCAGGAATAAGACAAGTGTGCTCTTTCTCAACACTCCAATTGAATGAAATACTGGAAATCTTAGAAAGGGTAATTAACCTAGATTTTTTTTTAAAAAGGTATAAACATCATCCAAATTGGAAAGAAAGAAGTAAAATTATGTTTCTGTTCTAATGACATGATCTCGAATATAAGAAAAATCTTAGCACTACACATACACACAGAACTAATAGAACAAATAGAAATCAGTAAAGTTTCAGGTTAGATAACAAATATACAAAAATAAGTCATATTTCTTTAAGGTACCTATGAGTAATCTGAAAGTGAAATAAATAAAATAATTTCATCTACAATATCACCAAAACATCAAAATGCTTAGGAACAAATTGAATGAAAGAAATGAAATATTGTACACCATGAACTATAAGACATTTATGACAGAAACTGAAGAATGCAACTCAGTCTAAAGTATCCTGTGTTCATGAGTCAAAGGAGTTAATATTGTTAAAATTTCCTTTCTACCTGTTGAGATGTATAGAAATTGAATAATATCCTTGGAACTGAAAAGGAACTTTGAAACTAAAAAAGCAACTACATAAACTACAATTATAAAGTTTATTGTAGGTAACTTACATACGGGCAGGAAGGATCAGGCAGACAGATAATCCAGAGGCATTTAGCTACATTTAATTCATTCAGCCGTTGTATGAATTTTGATTAGTGAAACTTTGCCATTTACATTTAAAGTAATTATTGAAAGGTAAGGAAGTACTAATGCTATCTTACTCTTGTTTGACTCCTTTTTAGTTCCCTGGCTCCTTTCTTCATCTCCTACTGTCTTCCTTTTTGAATAGATGACATTCTGTGGTGGTGGTACTCTTTAATTCTCTTTTCTTTATCTTTTGTTTATCTGCTGTAGGGTTTACTTTGTGGTTTCCCTCATATTTTCTTGCCACATCGGAGAAATATGACAGTCTATGATAAAAACTTAACTTCAATTACATACAAAAACTTTACACATCTACTTCTTCTCTTTTATGTTTTTGATGTCACAAATTATGTCTTTTTATATTATGTATTCACCAACATATTATTGTACCTATAGTTAATCTCAGTACTTTTGCCCTTTTACTTTTATACAAGAGTTAGATGGTTAACACACAACCATATTAAAGTATTACAGTATTCTCAATCTTACTGTATACTTACTTCAACCTGTGTGTTCTATTTTTCCATGTTACTAATTAGTGCCTTCTGTTTCAGCTTGAAGAACTCCTTTTGGCATTTTTTGTAAGACAGAGCTAATGGGATGAACTCCCCTAGCTTTTGTTTCCCTGGAATATGTTTATCTCACTTCATTCTGAAGTACAACTTTGTCCTAGGTAAAATGTTCTCTCTCTCTCTCTCTCTCTCTCTCTCTCTCTCTCTCTCTCTCTCTCTTTTTAGCATCTTTATTGGAGTATAATTGTTTTACAATGGTGTGTTAGTTTCTGCTTTATAACAAAGTGAATCAGCTATACATATACATCTATCCCCATATCTCCTCCCTCTTTCACCGCCCTCCCACTCTCCCTATCCCACCCCTTTATGTCGTCACAAAGCACAGAGCTGATCTCCCT
Organism: Inia geoffrensis; assembly: GCA_036417435.1. NCBI lineage: Eukaryota > Metazoa > Chordata > Mammalia > Artiodactyla > Iniidae > Inia > Inia geoffrensis. Next base: position 13,582,214 of record CM070921.1, read on the forward strand.
GTGCTATGCGGCTGCTTCCCACTAGCTATCTACTTTACATTTGTTAGTATATATAAGTCCATGTCACTCTCTCACTTCATCCCAGCTTACCATTCACCCTCCCCGTGTCCTCACATCCATTCTCTACAACTGCATCTTTATTTCTGTCTTGCCTCTAGGTTCTTCAGAACCTTTTTTTTTAGATTCCATATATATATGTTTTAGCAAACTGTATTTGTTTTTCTCTTTCTGACTTACTTAATTCTGTATGACAGACTCTAGGTCCATCCACCTCACTACAAATAACTGAATTTTGTTTCTTTTTATGGCACAGTAATATTCCATTGTATATACATGCCACATCTTCTATATCCATTCATCTGTCAGTGGACACTTACTTAGGTTGCTTCCATGTTCTGGCTATTGTAAATAGTGCTGCAATGAACATTGTTGTACCTGACGCTTTTTGAATTATTGTTTTCTCAGAGTATATGATCTGTAGTGGGATTGCTGGTCATATGGTAGTTCTATTTTTAGTTTTTTAAGTAACCTCCATACTGTTCTCCATAGTGGCTGTACCAATTTACCTTCCCACCAACAGGGCCAGAGGGTTCCCTTTTCTCCACACCCTCTCCAAAATTTATTATTTGTAGATTTTTTGATGATGGCCATTCTGACTGGTCTGAAGTGATACCTCATTGTAGTTTTGCTGTACATTTCTCGAATGATTGGTGATTTTAGCATTCTTTCATGTGTTTGTTGGTAAGCTGTATTTCTTCTTGACAGAAATGTCTATTTAGGTCTTCTGCTCATTTTTGGATTGGGTTGTTTGTTTTTTTGATATTGAGCTGTTTGTAAATTTTGGAGATTAATCCTTTGTCAGTTGCTTCATTTGCAAATAATTTCTCCCATTCTGAGGGTTGTCTTTTGGTCTCGTTTATAGTTTCCTTTGTTGTGCAAAAGCTTTGAAGTTTCATTAGGTCCCATTTGTTCATTTTTGTTTTTATTTCCCTTTCTCTAGGAGATGTATCAAAAGGATCTTGCTATGATTTATGTCATAAAGTGTTCTGCCTAGGTTTTCCTCTAAGAGTTTGATAGTGTCTGGCCTTACATTTAGGTCTTTAATCCATTTTGAGTTTACTTTTGTGTATGATTTTAGGGAGTGTTCTAATTTCATTCTTTTACATGTAGCTGTCCAGTTTTTCCCCACACCACTTATTGAAGATACCGTCTTTTCTCCATTGTATATTCTTGCCTCCTTTACCAAAAATAAGGTGACCATATGTGCATGGGTTTATCTCTGGGCTTTCTATACTGTTCCATTGACCTATATTTCTGTGTTTGTGCCAGTACCATTCTGTCTTGATTACTGTAACTTTGTCTGAAGTCTGAAGTCTGAAGTCTAGGAGCCTGATTCCTCCAGCTCTGTTATTCTTTCTCAAGGATGCTTTGGCTAGTTGGGGTCTTTTGAGTTTCCATACAAATTGTGAAATTTTTGTTCTAGTTCTGTGAAAAATGTCATTGGTAATTTGAAAGGGATTACATTGGCAAAGTGTTCTTGTTTGGCTGATGTTTTCTTTCAGCAGTTTGAATATATCATCCCACTGTCCCTGGCCTACAAATTTTCTGCTGCAAAATCCACTGAAAATTTTCTGGCATTTTCTTTATAGAAAATGTTTTTCTTTTATTACTTTTAAAATTTGCTCTGTATTCCATTTTATACAGTTTTATTGTAGTGTATCTTGGAGACGCTAATTTTGGGTGGAAATTTTGAGCTAACCTATTACTTTTATTAACTTCTATGTCCAACTCTCTCCCCAAATTTGGGAAATTTTCAGCCATTATTTCTCTAAGTAAGCTTTCTGTCCCCTTTTCTCTCTCAGGCCTTCTCCCGAAAGAAGAAAGATTTGTAGACTCTTTCTCTTAATGCTATTCCATAGTTCACATAGGCTTTCTTCCCTCTTCTTTATTCTTTTTTCTTTGCTTTCCCATGACTGGATTATTTCAAAGTCTTGATTGAGTCTGTTTTTTGATGTTCTGTATTGCATTTTTTTCCCTTTGACTCATATTTTCTGCTCCAAAATTTATGTTTTTTTTCTTTTTTATATTTTAAGCTCTCAGTTAAGCTTCTCTTTGTGTGTGTGTGTGTGTGTGTGTGTGTGTGTGTGTGTGTATTGTTTTCCTGATTTTATTGAATTTTCTTTCTGTGTAGTTGGCTGAGTTTCCTTGAAACAACTATATATATTTTTTTTTTACCATGTAAATCACAGATCTCCATGTCTTTGGTGTTAGTACTGTTCCTTTTATGGTGCCATATTTCTTTGATTTCTTGTGTTCCTTAAAGTCTTTAATTTTTGTGTTCACATGTGAAGAAGTTTTCACCTCCTCCCATCTTTACTGGCTGATTTTGGGAATAAATACCTTCTGTCAGCTCTGCTACAGAATCTGATGTTTTCTCAGGCCTTTTATATGGGTACACCTACTGCACACTTGTTATTCTGTGTTGTGGCAGAATTTAAGCTTGTATGCCTTCTGTGAAACCTTCAAAGCTAGTTCAATATGGATAGCCTCCTTTTAGCATTTCCTAGCACACAGCTGAATGCTCAAGCTTATGGTTTATTCCAGGCCTAAAGATTAGGACGAGCTTTCTGCAAATGTTCACAAGCTGTCTGCAAAACCTCATTCATGCTGTAATTTTGAGTGCACAGGGAGCCAGACACAGGGTACAATAAGGGGCAGGGGAGAGGCATGCGGAATTTCAGGAGTGACCATGTGCCAGCTGGGTAATCCACAGTGGTTTATGTACAGGTCTCTTGATTGAATTCATGATGCAACTAGTATAATGTCCCTATGATCATTTTTTAATGCCTGCTGCTATCCACCTAGTCTCTCACCATTAACTGGGAAAATTCACATTATCTCACTTTCTTGGGCCAAGTAGGGCTCCCTTGGCATTGAGCTATGTCACATTTGGGGAGCGATAACTTGGATAAAGTCACATTGTCCCCTTACTTTCTTCAATGTGTTAACCTTAGTTTTTTTTTTTTTTTTCTCCAGCAGTGTGCTGTGGAACTTCTCTGTTGTATCCTGGACTTCCACAAAAGCACTCTCATCTGTGACTGATTGACAAAACTGGTCTGAAGATTATTGATTCCTTCCTTGAAACAGACCTATTTATTAATTTGACAGTTGTTGTAGACGAAAATTCTGCCTCAAGTCCCTCATAGTATACAGTGATCTAAATCAGGGGTCCCCAACCCCTGGCCAGGGACCAGTACCAGTCTGCGGCCTGTTAGGAACCACGGCACAGCAGGAGATGAGTGGCAGGCGATCTACTGAAGCTTCATTTGCCGCTCCTCATCGCTATCATTACATCCGGAAATAGATACCCCAATCTGTGGGAAAATTGTCTTGCATGAAACTGGTCTCCGGTGCCAAAAATTTGGGGACCACTGCTCTAAGTAATCTCAATAATAACATTATAAATAATAATATACTTGAATCATGTTTTTTTGTGTTGTAAGGCTTTATTTTAGGTATTTTAGTTGTTGTCTTTTTTGCCCCATTTACAGATAGTGGATCAAAGGATCAGAAATACTATTTTTCAAGCTAATATATTATAGAGCGAATGTGTTCTAATTCCAGAGCTTGTAACCTTTATACTTGACTGTGCCTCCTTGTTTTTGTTGCCTCCTTGGTCCTCTAGGATTTTTGGTTAATTTTACCTGCTCACAAACCTTTCATTCCCTGATGACAACTTGAATGTTTTCCTCTAGATTCCTATGTTCCTCTGTCATAACCCATTCCTACCTGGGCATGCCACAAATTTCCCAAGACAAGCTTATGATTCTCATTCTATTTCAGTTACTTCCTTCACCATCACCACTGAGTTCCTGGAGGCAGAAACATGCCTCTTGGGTCTTCCCTAGTGGCACAGTGGTTTAAGAATCTGCCTGCCAATGTAGGGAACACAGGTTTGAGCCCCATTCCAGGAAGGTCCCACATGCCGTGGAGCAACTAAGCCCGTACACCACAATTATTGAGCTCACAAGCCACAACTATGGAGCCCATGTGCCACAATCACATGCCTAGAGAGTGTGCACCACAAGAGAATCTACCGTAATGAGAACTCTGTGCACTGCAATGATGAGTAGCCTCTGCTCACCTCAACTAGAGAAAGCCCGTGCACAGCAACAAAGACCCAATGCAGCCAAAAATAAATAAATAAAATAAATTAATTTACAAAATCATGTGCATCCAATTGCCATTTCTTCTCAAGGTCTGAGTATCTCCAGCAATTAAAGGGCATTGCGTTTGTTCACATTTATCAAGCACCCAGATGAGAGAGGTAAATTTCAGTGACAATCCACAGTCTCAGTGGCAAGGGCTATATTCTCACCATCTTTCATTATTATCAGAAGTAGTCAAGCCAACGTAATATTAGAGGAAGTCATTGACAGAATTCTGGAAGTTTTGCTTTGTTGAAACAGTCAGAGAGTGTATTCTGATTCCTCTGAAGACTCAGCAGCCATTTGGGTATTCTGCATCAACACACTAGGAAAACACCACCAAAACACTAAGGTGGCATGATAGATCTATGGAAATACCTCCTTGGATGACTGAATGGAGTACAAGTGTCCTTGCTTTTGCAGTTATGCATTAAACATCTTGATGACTCAAAGCAATGCTATTCAGTTTTCCTCATAGTATGTTGTTTAACTGAGGAGAAATTTCCTGAGGAGAAATTTCCTAGATTTCATCCAGAATTAGTTAGGCTGGTCATACCACACGGAGCAAAAGAATAGGGTGGAATGGTTAGAACGTGCAAGAAAAAGAGTTTAAAAACTGCTCCCTCATTTAGTCAAGAACACAGTTGTGATGCATTAGGCTATGTGCCTTCCCTAATCAGTTATACTCTTTCCTATGTAATCTCATTTATTCTTTGGCTTGATTACCTTATGGGTATCAACTTTCAGCTCCATCTTTGGCTCCATTCTTCAATTCCAGAAACAAATATTAAAGGATACCTCTCAACTCAGTGTTACCAATCTTTACATCATCTCCTGTTGACACTCCAGACCTTGGTCATATATTTGGTATCTTCGCTGAACCTCCATGCATCACACTTCAACCAAACACCTGAGTATCTAGTTCTATTGGGCCTTCCAAGTGTCTTTCAAATGAGCAGTCTTTCCAAACTTCTTCCTTGATCTGGCTTCCTCATATTCCTCAGAAATTCTGACTCCTTGAGTATTACCTTACCAGAATTGTTACCAGCTTCTCTTCAGCCTATCTAACTCAGTTGGATGTGTGCCCTTTGAGCCAGTTATGAAGTATCCATGGCTAACTTCCAATTCACTCCTCAATAACAGGGACCAGGTTGCGTTCTCCAAGTTCCTAATAGTTATCCCAGCTAGAGATATTTTCTCCCCAGAAGTGATTTACAGCAATAGGCTCTTCTCTTATGATTTTATTTCATATTGTGATTTAATATTGTCCCAACTATCTGCACTATGTGGTGCCAACCAGAACCTTACCTTTTCACTCAGCTCAGGTATCGCTCAGTCATCTCCACAACAAGGTATAGTGGAAGGACCCATTCCTACTCATATACATAGGTACTATGTCTTCTTAACTCAGTCTGTCCCCCACCCTCTTACTTAGCAGTACCAAGCAAGGAATGCATAAGAGGGCTTTGTTGAGGTTTGCTTTAGAATGAAGACTTGGCCACTGGACTGTCAACCTCACCACACCTAATGCCACACTTCTATCTGTCCATCCTTCTCCCAGGGAGAAACGGAGGAGATGCTGAGGCATTCTATCAAGGATATTCACACAGCTATGAGCCATAGTCAAAAAGGGAGAAGATGGGTAATTAAGGTGTGGTTTCTCTCAGCTGACGCCCTAAGTCTGAGGATGGTCAGGACTGTTTATCTAAGAATTAATGTTCTTGCTGCTGACGGTTTTATAGCTGTGATGGTACTTTACTGCACGTAAAACTTTGATGGAGCTTCATAGGTGAAGGATGGAGTCCAGTCAGTCTTGATAAAAAGACACAGTATTTAAAAATAGGATCTTAAAATAATAAGCTTGCTAATAGTAAATGAAACTTGAAAAGGGCTCCCTGATAAGAATGATGCAGGAATGCAAAAGGACAGGTTGTCAGTAGTCTCCACTGAGTCAAAGTTCCACTACATTGTAAGGGGTGTAACATCTCCTTTTGAGTACTGGACGTGTCTTAGAAAATCAGCATCCACAGTGCAGAAAGCTGGTCTAGCTACAGGGTAAAGCAAGGAGAATCTTGTTAGTGGACAAGAAGGCCTACGGACAGGGCAGGAATATAGGTAAAATACACATACCTATGGATGACTTCCTTTTATAGCGGATTCCACCACTACAAATATAAAAGTAGCTGTGGGTGAGGGGAGATGATAAATGACACATAGAGCTATCTAGCAATACCCAATGTGTCCTCTTTTTTTCGTTTTTACATCTTTATTGGAATATAATTGCTTTACAATGCTGTGTTAGAGTCTGCTTTATAACAAAGTTAAACAGTTATACATATACATATGTTCCCATATCTCCTTCCTCTTGCGTCTCCCTCCTTCCTACCCTCCCTATCCCACCCATCCAGGTGGTCACAAAGCACGAAACTGATCTCCCTGTGCTATGCGGCTGCTTCCCACTAGTTATCTGTTTTACTTTTGGTAGTGTATATATGTCCATGACACTCTCACACTTTGTCACAGCTGACCCTTCCCCCTCCCCATATCCTCAACTCCATGGGCTATTAGGTCTGTGTCTTTATTCCTGTCTTACCCCTAGGTTCTTCATAACATTTTTTTCCTAATATTCCATATATATGTGTTAGCATACGGTATTTGTCTTTCACTTTCTGACTTACTTCACTCTGTATGACAGACTGTAGGTCCATTCACCTCACTACAAATAACTCAATTTCGTTTCTTTTTATGGCTGAGTAATATTCCATTGTATATATGTCCCACATCTTCTTTATCCATTCATCCGATGATGGACACTTAGATTGCTTCCATCTCCTTGTTATTGTAAATAGAGCTGCAATTAACATTTTGGTACAAGACCCTTTTTGAATTATGGTTTTCTCAGGGTATATGCCCAGTAGTGGGATTGCTGGTACATACGGTAATTCTATTTGTAGGTTTTTAAGGAACCTCCATACTGTCCTTGATAGTGGCTGTACCAATTCACATTCACACCAGCAGTGCAAGAGCGTTACCTTTTCTCCACACCCTCTCCAGCATTTGTTGTTTCTAGATTTCTTGTTGTTGGCCATTCTGACTGGTGTGAGAATGATATCTCATTGTAGTTTTGATTTGCATTTCTCTAATGATTAATGATGTTGAGCATTCTTTCATGTGTTTGTTGGCAATCTGTATAGCTTCTTTGGAGAAATGTCTATTTAGGTCTTCTGCCTATTTTTGGATTGTTTTTTTTTTTTTTATTATTGAGCTGCCTGACATCCTTATAAATTTTGGAGATAAATCCTTTGTCAGTTGCTTCATTTGTAAATATTTTCTATCTTTCTGAAGGCTGTCTTTTGGTTCTGTTTATGGCTTCCTATGCTTTGAAGTTTCCTTAGGTCCCATTTGTTTATTTTTGTTTTATTTCCATTTCTCTAGGAGGTGGGTCAAAAAGGATCTTGTTGTGATTTATGTCATAGAGTGTTCTGCCTATGTTTTCCTCTAAGAGTTTGATAGTGTCTGGCCTTACATTTAGGTCTTTAATCAAACTTGAGCTTATTTTTGTGTATGGTGCTAGGGAGTGTTCTAATCTCATACTTTGACATGTACCTGTGCAATTTTCCAAGCACCACTTATCGAAGAGGCTATCCATTCTCCACTGTACATTCCTGCCTCCTTTATCAAAGATAAGGTTACCATATGTGTGTGGGTTTACCTCTGAACTTTCTATCCTGTTCCATCGATCTATATTTCTGTTTTTGTGGCAGTACCATACTGTCTTGATTACTGTAGCTTTGTAGTATAGTCTGAAGTCAGGGAGCCTGATTATTCCAGCTCTGTATTTTGTTGTCGAGATTTCTTTAGCTATTTGGGGTCTTTTGTGTTTCCATAAAAATTGTGATTTTTTTTGTTCTAGTTCTGTGAAAAATACCATTGGTAGTTTGATAGGTATTGCATTGAATCTGTAGATTGCTTTCAGTAGTAGAGTCATTTTCACAATGTTGACTCTTCCAAACCAAAAACATGGTATATCTCTCCATCTATTTGTATCATCTTTAATTTCTTTCATCAGTGTCTCATAGTTTTCTGCATACAGGTCTTTTGTCTCCTTAGGTAGGTTTATTTCTAGATATTTTATTCTTTTTTTGCAATGGTAAGTGGGAGTGTTTTCTGAATTTCACATTTAGATATTTCATCATTAGTGTATAGGAATGCCAGAGATTTCTGTGCATTAATTTTATATCCTGCTACTTTACCAAATTAATTGATTAGCTCTACTAGTTTTCTGGTAGCAACTTTAGGATTCTCTGTGTAGAGTATCATGTCATTGGCAAACAGTGACATCATGACTTCTTTTTTGATTTGGATTACATTTATTTCTTTTTCTTCTCTGAATGCTTTGGCTAAAACTTCCAAAACTATGTTGAATAAGAGTGGTGAGAGTGGGCAACCTTGTCTTGTTCCTGATCTTATTGGAAATGATCTCAGCTTTTCACCATTGAGGACGATGTTGGCTGTGGGTTTGTCATATATGGCCTTTATTATGTTGAGCAGTTTCCTCTATGCCTACTTTCTGCAGGGTTTTTTTTTTTTTATCATAAATAGGTGTTAAATTTTGTCAAAAGATTTCTCTGCATCTATTGAGATTATCATATGGTTTTTCTCCTTCAGTTTGTTACTATGGTTTATCACGTTGATTGATTCACATATATTGAATAACCCTTGCATTCCTATAATATATCCCAATTGATCATGGTGTATGGTCCTTTTAATGTGCTGTTGGATTCTGTTGGCTAGTATTTTGACGAGGATTTTTGCATTTATGTTCAGCAGTGATATTGACCTGTACTTTTCTTTGTGAAATTTTTGTCCGGTTTTGGTGTCAGGGTCATGGTGGCCTCATACAACGTGTTTGGGAGTGTTCCTACCTCTGCTATATTCTGGAAGACTTTGAGAATGATAAGTGTTAGTTCTTCTCTAAATGTTTGATAGAATTCGCCTGTGAAGCCACCTGGTCCTGGGCTTTTGTTTGTTGGAAGATTTTTAATCACAGTTTCAAGTTCAGTGCTTGTGATTGGTCTTCATATGTTCTATTTCTTCCTGATTCAGTCTTTGCAGTTTGTGCATTTCTAAGATTTGTCCATTGCATCCAGGTTGTCCATTTTATTGGCATAGAGTTGCTTGTAGTAATCTCTCATGATCTTTTTTTTTTTTTTTTAACATCTTTATTGGGTTAAAATTGCTCTACAATGGTGTGTCAGTTTCTACTTTATAACAAAGTGAATCAGTTATATATATACAGACGTTCACATATTTCTTCCCTCTTGTGTCTCTCTCCTTCCTTCCCTCCCTATCCCACCCTTCCAGGCAGTCACAAAGCACCGAGCAGATATCCCTGTGCCAAGCGGCTGCTTCCCATTAGCTATCTACCTTACGTTTGTTAGTATATATATGTCCATGCCCCTCCCTCACCCTATCATAGCTTACCCCTCTCCCTCCCCATATCCTCAAGTCCGTTCTCCAGTAGGCCTGTGTCTTTATTCCTGTCTTACCCCTAGGTTCTTCATAACATTTTTTTTTCTTAAATTCCATATATATGTGTTAGCATACGGTATTTGTCTTTGTCTTTCTGACTTACTTCACTCTGTATGACAGACTCGAGGTCTATCCACCTCATTACAAATAGCTCAATTTCGTTTCTTTTTAATGCTGAGTAATATTCCATTGTGTATATGTGCCACATCTTCTTTATCCATTCATCTGACGATGGACACTTAGGTTGTTTCCATCTCCGGGCTATTGTAAATAGAGCTGCGATGAACATTTTGGTACACACCTCTTTTTCAATTTTGGTTTTCTCAGGGTATATGCCCAGTAGTGGCATTGCTGGGTCATATGGTAGTTCTATTTTTAGTTTTTTAAGGAACCTTCATACTGTTCTACATAGTGGCTGAACCAATTCACATTCCCACCAGCAGTGCAAGAGGGTTCCCTTTTGTCCACACCCTCTCCAGCATTTATTGTTTCTAGATTTTTTGATGATGCCCATTCTAACTGGTGTGAGATGATATCTCATTGTAGTTTTGACTTGCATTTCTCTAATGATTAATGACATTGAGCATTCTTTGATGTGTTTGTTGGCAGTCTGCATATCTTCTTTGGAGAAATGTCTATTTAGGTCTTCTGTCCATTTTTGGATTGGGTTGTTTGTTTTTTTGTTATTGAGCTGCATAAGCTGCTTGTAAATTTTGGAGATTAATCCTTTGTCAGTTGCTTCATTTGCAAATATTTTCTCCCATTCTGAGGGTTGTCTTTTGGTCTTGTTTATGGTTTCCTTTGCCGTGCAAAAGCTTTGACGTTTCATTAGGTCCCACTTGCTTATTTTTGTTTTTATTTCCATTGCTCTAGGAGGTGGGTCAAAAAGGATCTTGCTGTGATTTATGTCATAGAGTGTTCTGCCTATGTTTTCCTCTAAAAGTTTGATAGTTTCTGGCCTTACATTTAGGTCTTTAATCCATTTTGAGCTTATTTTTGTGTATGGTGTTAGGGAGTGGTCTAAGCTCATACTTTTACATGTAGCTGTCCAGTTTTCCCAGCACCACTTATTGAAGAGGCTGTCCTTTCTCCACTGTATATTCCTGCCACCATTATCAAAGATAAGGTGTCCATATGTGCGCGGGTTAATCTCTGGGCTTTCTATTCTGTTCCATTGATCTATCGTTCTGTTTTTGTGCCAGTACCATAGTGTCTTGATTACTGTAGCTTTGTAGTATAGTCTGAAGTCAGGGAGCCTGATTCCTCCAGCTCCGTTTTTCGCTCTCAAGATTGCTTTAGCTATTCGGGGTCTTTTGTGTTTCCATACAAATTGTGAAATTTTTTGTTCTAGTTCTGTGAAAAATGCCAGTGGCAGTTTGATAGGGATTGCATTGAATCTATAGATTGCTTTGGGTAGTAGAGTCATTTTCACAATGTTGATTCTTCCAATCCAAGAACATGGTATATCTCTCCATCTATTTGTATCGTCTTTAATTTCTTTCATCAGTGTCTTATAATTTTCTGCATACAGGTCTTTTGTCTCCTTAGGTAGGCTTATTCCTAGGTATTTTATTCTTTTTGTTGCAATGGTAAATGGTAGTGTTTTCTTGATTTCACTTTCAGATTTTTCATCACTAGTATATAGGAATGCCAGAGATTTCTGTGCATTAATTTTGTATCCTGCTACTTTACGAAATTCACTGATTATCTCTAGTAGTTTTCTGGTAGCATCTTTAGGATTCTCTATGTATAGTATCATGTCATCTGCAAACAGTGACAGCTTTACTTCCTTTCCGATTGGATTCCTTTTATTTCCTTTTCTTCTCTGATTGCTGTGGCTAAAACTTCCAAAACTATGTTGAATAAGAGTGGTGAGAGTGGGCAACCTTGTCTTGTTCCTGATCTTAGTGGAAATGCTTTCAGTTTTTCACCATTGAGGGTGATGTTGGCTGTGGGTTTGTCACATATGGCCTTTATTATGTTGAGGAAAGGTCCCTCTATGCCTACTTTCTGTAGGGTTTTTATCATAAATGGGTGTTGAATTTTGTCAAAAGCTTTCTGTACATCGATTGAGATGATCATATGATTTTTCTCCTTCAATTTGTTAATATGGTTTATCACATTGATAGATTTGTGTATATTGAAGAATCCTTGCATTCCTGGAATAAACCCCACTTGATCATGGTGTATGATCTTTTTAATGTGCTGCTGGATTCTGTTTGCTAGTATTTTGTTGAGGATTTTTGCATCTATGTTCATCAGTGATATTGACCTGTAGTTTTCTTTCTTTGTGACATCCTTGTCTGGTTTTGGTATCAAGGTGATGGTGGCCTCGTAGAAGGAATTGGGGAGTGCTCCTCCCTCTGCTATGTTTTGGAAGAGTTTGAGAAGGATAGGTGTTACCTCTTCTCTAAATGCTTGATAGAATTCGCCTGTGAAGCCATCTGGTCCTGGGCTTTTGTTTGTTGGAAGATTTTTAATCACTGTTTCAATTTCAGTGTTTGTGATTGGTTTGTTCATATTTTCTATTTCTTCCTGATTCAGTCTTGGTAGTTTGTGCATTTCTAAGAATGTGTCCATTTCTTCCAGATTGTCCATTTTATTGGCATAGAGTTGCTTGTAGTAATCTCTCATGATCATTTTTATTTCTGCCGTGTCAGTTGTTACTTCTCCTTTTTCATTTCTAATTCTATTGATTTGAGTCTTCTCCCTTTTTTTCTTGATGAGTCTGGCTAATGGTTTATCTATTTTGTTTATCTTCTCAAAGAACCAACTTTTAGTTTTATTGATCTTTGCTATTGTTTCCTTCATTTCTTTTTCGTTTATTTCTGATCTGATTTTTATAATTTCTTTCCTTCTACTAAGTTTGGGGTTTTTTTGTTCTTCTTTCTCTAATTGCTTTAGGTGTAAGGGTAGGTTGTTTATTCGAGATGTTTCCTGCTTCTTAAGGTGGGCTTGTATTGCTATAAACTTCCCTCTTAGAACTGCTTTTGCAGCATCCCATAGGTTTTGGGTCGTTGTGTCTCCATTGTCATTTGTTTCTAGGTATTTTTTAATTTCCTCTTTGATTTCTTCAGTGATCACTTCATTATTGAGTAATGTATTGTTTAGCCTCCATGTGTTTGTATTTTTTACACACCTTTTCCTGTAATTGATATCTAGTCTCATGGCATTGTGGTCGTAGAAGATACTTGATACAATTTCAATTTTCTTAAATTTACCAAGGCTTGATTTGTGACCCAAGATATGATCTAACCTGGAGAATGTTCCATGAGCACTTGAGAAAAATGTGTATTCTGTTGTTTTTGGATGGAGTGTCCTATAGATATCAATTAAGTCCATCTTGTTTAATGTATCATTTAAAGCTTGTGTTTCCTATTTATTTTCATTTTGGATGATCTGTCCATTGGTGAAAGTGGGGTGTTGAAGTTCCCTACTATGAATGTATTACTGTCGATTTCCCCTTTTATGGCTGTTAGTTTATGCCTTATGTATTGAGGTGCTCCTGTGTTAGGTGCATCAATATTTACAATTGTTATATCTTCTTCTTGGATCTATCCCTTAATCATTATGTAGTGTCCTTCTTTGTCTCTTGTAATGGTCTTTATTTTAAAGTCTATTTTGTCTGATATGAGAATTGCTACTCCAGCTTTCTTTTGATTTCCATTTGCATGGGATATCTTTTTCCATCCCCTTAGTTTCAGTCTGTATGTGTCTCTAGGTCTGAAGTGGGTCTCTTGTAGACGGCATATATATGGTTCTTGTTTTTGTATCCATTCAGCCAGTCTGTGTCTTTTGGTGGGAGCATTTAGTCCATTTACATTTAAGGTAATTATCGATATGTATGTTCCTATTCCCATTTCCTAAATTGTTTTGGGTTCATTGTTATAGGTCCTTTCCTTCTCTTGTGTTTCTTGTCTAGAGAAGTTCCTTTAGCAGTTGTTGTAAAGCTGGTTTGGTGGTGCTGAACTCTCTCAGCTTTTGCTTGTCTGTAAAGGTTTTAATTTCTCCATCAAATCTGAATGAGATCTTTGCTGGGTAGAGTAATCGTGGTTGCAGGCTTTTCTCCTTCATCACTTTCAGTATGTCCTGTCACTCCCTTCCGGCTTGCAGAGTTTCTGCTGAGAGATCAGCTGTTAGCCTTATGGGGATTCCTTTGTGTGTTATTTGTTTTTTTTTTCCCTTGCTTCTTTTAATATGCTTTCTTTGTATTTAATTTTTGAGAGTTTGATTAATATGTGTCTTGGCGTATTTCTCCTTGGGTTTATCCTGTATGGGACTCTCTCTGCTTCCTGGCCTTGGTTAACTATTTCCTTTCCCATATTAAGGAAGTTTTCAACTATAATCTCTTCAAGTATTTTCTCAGTCCCTTTCTTTTTCTCTTCATCCTCTGGAACCCCTATAATTCGAATGTTGGTGCATTTAATATTGTCCCAGAGGTCTCTGAGACTGTCCTCAGTTCTTTTCATTCTTTTTTCTTTATTCTTCTCTGCAGTAGTTATTTCCACTATTTTATCTTCCAGGTCACTTATCCGTTCTTCTGCCTCAGTTATTCTGCTATTGATCCCATCTAGTGTATTTTTCATTTCAGTTATTGTGTTGTTCATCTCTGTTTTTTTGTTCTTTAGTTCTTCTAGATCTTTGTTAAACATTTCTTGCATCTTCTCCATCCCTGCCTCCATTCTATTTCCGAGATTCTGGATCATCTTTACTATCATTATTCTGCATTCTTTTTCAGGTAGACTACCTATTACTTCATCATTTGTTAGGTCTGGTGCATTTTTATCTTGCTCCTTCATCTGCTGTGTGTTTTTCTGTCTTCTCATTTTGCTTATCTTACTGTGTTTGGGGTCCCCCTTTTTTTTTTTTTTTTTGCACGCTGCAGGTTCATAGTTCCCGTTGTTTTTGATGTCTGTCTCCAGTGGCTAAGGTTGGTCTAATGGGTTGTGTATACTTCCTGGTGGAGGGGACTAGTGCTTGTGTTCTGGTGGATGAGGCTGGATCTTGTCTCTCTGGTGGGCAGGTCCACGTCTGGTGGTGTGTTTTGGGGTGTCTCTGGACTTATTATGATTTTAGGCAGCCTCTCTGTTAATGGGTGGGGTTGTGTTTCTGTTTTGCTAGTTGTTTGGCATAGGTTGTCCAGCACTGTAGCTTGCTGGCCGTTGAGTGATGCTGGGTGCTGGTGTTAAGGTCGAGATCCCTGTGAGATTTTCGCCGTTTGATATTATGTGGTGCTGGGAAATCTTTTGTGGACCAGTGTTCTGAAGTTGGCTCTCTCCCCTCAGAGGTAGAGTCCTGATTCCTGGCAGGAGCAGCAAGAACTTTTCATCCACACAGCTCAGATTAAAAGGGAGAGAAAGTAGAGAGAATTAGTAGAAATAGGAAGATAGAAAGAAAGAAGAGAAGGAGGGAAGGAAGGAAGGAAGGAAGGGAGGAAGGAGGGAGGGAAGGAAGGAAGAAAGAAGAAGGAAAGAAGGCCCGAAGGAAAGAAAGGAGGGAGGGAGGAAGGGAGGAAGGAACGAAGGAAAAAGGACAGAAAGTAAATACAGTAAAATAGAATGAAGTAAAGTATAATAAAGTTATTGAATTAAAACATAATTATTTAGGGGAAAGAAGAAAAAAAAAGAAAAGAAAAAGGACGGATATAACCTTAGGACAAATGTTGAAAGCCACGCTATACAGACAAAATCCTACACTGAAGCTTACACACATACCCTCACGAAAAGAGGTAAAGGGGAAAAAATCATAAATCTTGCTTTCAAAGACCACCTCCTCCACTTGGGATGATTTTTTTGTATAAAGGGGGGAAGGAAAGAAAGAAAGAGGGAAGGTAAAGTATAATAGAATTATTAAAATTAATTATTAAGAAAAAAAATTTTTTTCTTATAGAAAAAAAAGGAGGAAAAAATTAGAAAGGAAAAAAAAAAAAAAGGGACGGGTATAACCTTAGGACAAATGTTGAAAGCCAAGCTATACAGACAAAATCCTACACTGAAGCTTACACACACACCATCATGAAAAGAGGTAAAGGGGAAAAAATCATAAATCTTGCTTTCAAAGACCACCTCCTCCACTTGGGATGATTCGTTGTATAAAGGGGGAAAGGAAAGAAAGAAAGAGGGAAGGTAAAGTATAATAGAATTATTAAAATTAATTATTAAGAAAAAAAAATTTTTTTCTTATGGAAAAAAAAAGGAAAAAAAAAAGAACAATGGACAGATAGAACCCTAGGACAAATGGTGGAAGCAAAGCTATACAGATAAGATCTCAAAGAGAAGCGTACACATACACTTTCACAAAAAGAGGAAAAAGGGGAAAAAATCATAGATCTTGCATACGAAGTCTACCACCTCAATTTGGGATGAGTCACTGTCTATTCATGTATTCCACAGAAGCAGGGTACATCAAGCTGATTGTGGAGCTTTAATCCACAGCTTCTGAGGCTGCTGGGAGAGATTTCCCTTTCACTTCTTTGTTATCACAGTTCCCAGGGGCTCAGCTTTGGATTTGGCCCTGCCTCTGCGTGTAGGTCGCTGGAGGGCGTCTGTTTTTCACTCAGACAGGACAGGGTTAAAGGAGCCTCTGACTCGGGGATTCTGGCGCACTCAGGCCGAGGGGAGAGAGGGGCACGACGTGCGGGGCGGGCCTGCGGCGGCAGAGAAACTAGTTCCTAAACCCTTTTATTCAATTGTATATTCTGTTTGGACAAATATCAAAAATAGAAGACTGTCACTACTTTTGCTTTTGTAATTGTGATTTTTTACTGCAGTCTTCTGTAACTTTTACAGAGTTCATGGTCCCTAATATCTCCCCACCCTCCAGTTTTCCTAGGTGGGGAAAGGGCTGCCATAAACTTCTCACTGACAGTTAGAGTTTCTGGAAACAGGTACTGTTTGTTATTATTTAAGAGCGACTCAATTTGGGCACTCTGCGTGGATGGTCTACATGTTTTTTGGTGGTGCATACCACAGTCTCCAGCATGAAAAATCCTAGGAACTTGAGGAACCAGCACTTTCTAGAATTTTGGAAGGCAAGATACAGTCAAATACTGAAGGGTCCAGTCCCAGTTATAATCATCGTAAGTACAGAAAGTATCTGTGCACTCAATCAGCTTCTGATACGCATCCCGGGTCAAGGCCAGACCCATATTGTGCTCTGTGGATTTCCACGTTTTCACATCTACCTTGTCAGCAATGCCATAGAAACTGCGAATGGCAGTATAGGTCCCCAGGGAGAGAACATCACACTCAGGACACTCTTGCTGCTTTAACTGCCACATCTTTTTGAAGACATGGTAAAAGTCTAGGGCTAAGTAGTGATCCTCTTCTAGGAAAAGTATGAGGCCAGCATAGTCTCGAAGGACTTTGATCCTCTCCCATACAAAATGCAGCTTCCACCACCAGTGGTGTTTGGTTTGGGAGAATTTGGCCTCTCTATAATGGCCGAAGGAGTCGGGATATTCAGCATTAATGCATCCCATCTGCAAAGCTGCATTCTTCTCCACGTCTCTGGGGCAATCTCTGGGGTCAGTGCCCGGAAACTCGTTGGGGTACAACTGAATACTAAAAGGAAAGAACACTTGCAGAACCGGACAGAAATCCACCCCAGCAATCAGCTGATTGATCTCGGTCGACCAAAAGTCATGGCTAAAGATAACGAAGACGTTGTCGATTCCCTGGGCTTTTCGAAGTGAGTCCAGCAACAGTTTGAGGTATTCAGGCCGGTTGTGCACCTGGACCACCAGCACCAGCTCTCGGGGGGCCCAGGAGCCGGCCTTACCTACATTCCTCACCGTCTGGTCAAAGTTCAGCTGGTACACTAAGGATCGGTACCGCAGCGTCAGGTTGTCCACCTCGGGGTGCGGGGCCGCCACGACTAGCGGAGCCGACGACTCGTTGGAGCCCCCGCGGATGCCCACGGACACAGCGGGATGGTCCCCAGCCCGGGCGCCTGCACCCCGCGCGGGCTCGGCGTCCAGCAGTGGCAGGGCGAGGGCCTTGTTCTTCCTTTGTCGCCCGTTGCTGCTCCAGAGGACGAAGCTGCAAGCGGCCACCACGAGCGTCAAGATCACCACCTTCCGCTTGTAGATGCGGAACATCATGGTCTCCGGCGCCAGGAGCACAGGCAGGCAGACGGGCGTGGAAAGGAGCTAGCGGCTCCGGCGCGGAAGGGGCGGGCGGGCGGCGGCCGTGGCCTGCAGCAGTCGGAACTGGCCCCTGCGGCTGTCCTCGCTAACTTATCCCGGGACCCGGGGGTCCTGGGGCCCGAAGGCTCTCAGCTCCCCCGCGCAGCCCGGGCTCCACACATCGTCGCCTGGCAGATGCAGCTCGGGCACCGGCTCCGCCGCTAGGAGCCGCGGCACGGCGTCGCCTCGGTCCTCTCCATCCAGCACGGGTCCGGGAAGAAGCCTGTCGCGGCCCCACCGCACCCCGGCTCCATTACCTGCACTTCCAGCGGCCCTGCGTCCTCTGTGCTCTCATCTTTACATGGCCCCGGACGTCCCAGACCAAAGGACGTACCCTCTCCCCACTCCGGCGGCGACTGTCCTCTCTCATGATCTTTTGTATATCTGCAGTGTCATTTGTTACTTCTCCTTTCTCATTTCTATTTCTATTGATTTGAATCTTCTCCCTTTTTTTCTTGATGAGTCTGGCTAATAGATTATCAATTTTGTTTATCTTCTCAAAGAGCCAGCTTTTAGTTTTATAGTTCTTTGCTATCGTTTCCTTCATTTCTTTTTCATTTATTTCTGATCTGATCTTATGATTTCTTTCTTTCTGTGAGCTTTGGGGTTTTTTGTTCTTCATTCTCTTATTGCTTTAGGTGCAAGGTTAGTTGTTTATTTGAGATGTTTGCTGTTTCTTAAGGTAGGATTGTTTTGCTATAAACTTCCCTCTTAGAACTGCTTTTGCTGCATCCCATAGGTTTTGGGTGGTTGTCTCTCCATTATCATTTGTTTCTAGGTAATTTTTGATTTCCTGTTTGATTTCTTCAGTGATCACTTTGTTATTAATTAGTACACTCTTTAGCCTCCATGTGTTTGTATTTTTTACAGATATTTTCCTGTAATTGATATCTAGTCTCATAGCGTTGTAGTCGGATAAGATACTTGACACAATTTCAATTTTCTTAAATTTACCAGGGCTTGATTTGTGACCCAAGATATGATCTATCCTGGAGAATGTTACATGAGAATTTGAGAAAAATTTGTATACTGTTGTTTTAGGATGGAATGTTCTATAAATATCAATTAAGTCCATCTTGTTTAATGTATCTTTTAAAGCTTGTGTTTCCTTATTTATTTTCATTTTGGATGATCTGTCCATTGGCAAAAGTGGGGTGTTAAATTCCCCTACTATGAATGTGTTACTGTCGATTTCCACTTTTAAGGCTGTTAGTATTTGGCTTATGTATTGAGGTGCTCCTATGTTTGGTGCATCAATATTTACAATTGTTATATCTTCTTGGATCAATCTCTCGATTATTATGTAGTGTCCTTCTTTGTCTCTTCTAATAGACTTTATTTTAAATTCTATTTTGTCTGATATGAGAATTGCTACTCCAGCTTTCTTTTGATTGGCATTTGCATGGAATATCTTTTTCCATCCCCTTAGTTTCAGTCTGTATGTGTCTCTAGGTCTGAAGTGGGTCTCTTGTAAACAGCATATATATGGGTCTTGTTTTTGTACCCATTCAGCCAGTCTGTGTCTTTTGGTGGGAGCATTTAATCCATTTACATTTAAGGTAATTATTGATATGTGTGTTCCCATTCCCATTTCTTAATTGTTTTGGGTTTGTTATTTTAGGTCTTTTCCTGATCTTGTGTTTCTTGCCTGGAGAAGTTCCTTTAGCATTTGTTGTAAAGCTGGTTTGGTGGTGCTGAACTCTCTCAGCTTTTGCTTGCCTGTAAAGGTTTTAATTTCTCCATCAAATCTGAATGAGATCCTTGCTGGGTAGAGTAATCTTTGTTGTAGTTTTTTCTCTTTCATCACTTAAAATATGTCCTGCCACTACCTTCTGTCTTGCAGAGTTTCTGCTGAAAAATCCGCTGTTAACCTGATGAGAATTCCCTTGTGTGTTATTTGTTGTTTTTCCCTTGCTGCTTTTAATATGTTTTCTTTGTATTTAATTTTTGATAGTTTGATTAATATGTGTCTTGGCATTTTTCCCATTGGAATTATCCTGTATGGGACTCTCTGTGCCTCCTGGATTTGATTAACTATTTCCTTCCCCATATTACAGAAGTTTAGAACTATAATATCTTCAAATATTTTCTCAGTCCCTTTCTTTTCCTCTTCTTCTTCTGAGACCCCTATAATTCGAATGTTGGTGCATTTAATGTTGTCCCAGAAATGTCTGAGACTGTCTGAAGTTCTTTTCATTCTTTTTTCTTTATTCTGCTCTGCAGTAGTTATTTCCACTATTTTATCTTCCAGGTCACTTATCCGTTCTTCTGCCTCAGTTATTCTGCTATTGATCCCATCTAGAGTTCTTTTAATTTCATTTATTGTGTTGTTCATCATTGCTTGTTTCTTCTTTAGTTCTTCTAGATCCTCATTAAATGTTTCTTGCATTTTCTCTATTCTATTTCACAGATTTTGGATCATCTTCACTATCATTATTCTGAATTCTTTTTCAGTAGTTTTCCTATTTTCTCTTCATTTGTTTGGTCTGTTGGGTTTTTACCTTGCTCCTTCATCTACTGTGTGTTTTTTTTTCTTCTCATTTTGCTGATCTTACTATGTTTGGGTTCTCCTTTTTGCAGGTTGATAGTTCATAGTTCCTGTTGTATTTAGTGTCTGTCCCCAGTGGCTAAAGTTGGTTCAGTAGGTTGTGTTGGCTTCCTATTGGAGGGGACTGTTGATGTTGATGAGTCTGTATCTTGTCTTTCTGGTGGGCAGGTCCATGTCTGGTGGTGTGTTTTAGAGTGTCTGTGGACTTATGATTTTAGGCAGACTCTCTGCCAATGGGTGGGGTTGTGCTCCTGTCTTGCTAGTTGTTTGGCATAGGGTGTCCAGCACTGTAGTTTGCTTGTTGTTGAATGAAGCTGGGTGTTGGCTTTGAGATGGAGATCTCTGGGATATTTTTGCCATTTGATATTATCTGGAGCTGGGAGGTCTGTTGTGGACCTGTGTCCTGAAGTTGACTCTGCCACCTCAGAGGCACAGCCCTGATGCCCGGCTGGAGCACCAAGAGCCTGTCCTCCACACAGCTCAGAAAAAACGGGAGAGAAAATAGAAAGATACAGAAAAGGAGAGAGAGAGAGAAAGGAGAAAGAAAAAAGGGATAAAATTTTTAAAAGATAATATAAATTTATTAAAATAAAAAATAATTAAGAAAAAAAATTTAAGTGAAAAAAAAGGACAAATGGTGAAAGCAAAGCTATACAGACAATATTTCACACAGAAGCATACACATACACATTCAAAAAGAGGAAAAGGGAAAAAATCATAAATCTTGCTCTCAAAATCCACCTCCTGAATTTGGGATGATTCGTTGTCTATTCAGGTATTACACAGATGCAGGGTACATCAAGTTGTTTGTGGTTTTAATCTGCTGCTCCTGAGGCTTCTGGGAGAGATTTCCCTTTCTCTTCTTTTTCTCACAGCTCCCAGAGGGCCTCTGTTCTTCCCTCAGACAGGACGGAGTTAAAGAGCCGCTGATTTGGGGGCCCTGGCTCACTCACGCTGGGGGCAGGGAGGGGCACAGAATGCGGGGCGGGCCTGTGGCGACAGAGGCCAGCGGGACTTTGCACCAGCCTGGGGCATGCCGTGTGTTCTCCCTGGGAAGTTGTCCCTGGATCCCAGGACCCTGGCAGTGGCAGGCTGCAGGGGCCCCTGGAAGGGAAGTGTGGAGAGTTACCTGTGCTTGTTCACAGGCTTCTTGGTGGTGGCAGCAGCAGCCTTAGCGTCTCATGCCCATCTCTGGGGTCCGTGCTCTCAGACGTGGCTCACGCACATCTCTGGAGCTCCTTTAAGCAGCACTTTTAATCCCCTCTCCTCTTGCACCAGGAAACAAAGAGGGAAGAAAAAGTCTCTTGCCTCTTCAGCAGGTGCAGACTTTTCCCAAGACTCCCTCCCGTCTAGCCGTAGTGCACTTACCCCCTGCAGGCTGTGTTCACGCTACCAACCCCAGTCCTCTCCCTGCGCTCCGACCGAAGCCCAAGCCTCAGCTCCTAACCCCACCCTCCTGGGCAGGTAAGCAGACCAGCCTCTCAGGCTGGTGAGTGCCGTTCAGCACCGATCCTCTGTACGGGAATCTCTCCACGCTTCCCTGCCCACCCCTGTTGCTATGCTCTCCTCCGTGGATCCGAATCTCCCGTCTGCCACCCACAGTCTCTGCCCGCGAAGGGACTTCCTATTGTGTGGAAGCCTTTCCTCCTTCACAGCTCCCTCCCACAGGTGCAGGTCCTGTACCTATCCTTTTGTCTCTGATTTTTTTTTTCTTTTGCCCTATCCAGGTACGTGAGGACTTTCTTGACTTTTGGGAGGTCTGAGGTTTTCTGCCAGCGTTCAGCAGGTGTTCTGTAGGAGTTGTGTCATGTGCAGATGTATTTCTGGTGTATCTGTGGGGATGAAGGTGATCTCCACATCTTACTCTTCCGCCATCTTCCTCAACTCCCCCTCTATTTCTTTTTAAACAGAGAAGACAAAGGAAAAAACAGCAAACCAATGATTTACCAGAACAGTTGGATTTAATCTTTTATCATAAGCTTGGATGTGAGGCAAATTCCATGCTGGTTTGGAGAGGCTGAGCCTTTTGTATTATCACCTTAAACTACAGAGCTAGAGAAAGGCTGGTCTTTCCCACAGACAACAGGGTATGGGCCTTTGACCAAAGAAGGATATGACACACTTGCATTAATAACACTTTATTAAGAATTCCAACTCGAAACATTAGAAAGCAGCGACAACAAAAAGTTTTCAGAGGAACTTAAGACTCAGCATTGGCCACAACTGTGAGAGAAACAGAAATAGACTGACTTGACTGAGAATGAGGTAGATGGGTGTAGAGGGGATCAGCGAATGGTGTATCGTATATAGGGGACCTCCACACCCTTGCCGCTCTCATTGTTGCAGCACAGCTCAAGCACCAGTGCTTGAATGTCGTGTCCCAGCTTTTGCTTTGATACTCATCTCACTATTGATGTCATCCTGGGGTGAGGAAAAAGAGGGTCATGGAAGTAGAAAAGAGGAAAGGACTTACGGAGACAACTAAAGTAAGGAGAACAGTGAACATGAGCCGCATAGCTAGCTGATGCTTCCCACCCCAGGCAGGACCTGTTTCTGCTTGCCCACTGGCCCAACTCACAGCTGATCCAACCGTTCCTTGAGCTTGCTTTCTGTCATGAAAAAGGAGTAGAGCATGGATCCACCTTGGCACAGCATGGTGATCTCTAACTTGTGCTCTGTCTGAAGAGGGTGGAAAGGAGGAGGGGCAACAGTGTCACTGGGATGGGCAGTACCAGTAACCTGGGCAACCACCACCACAGGTGCAGTGAGTGAAAGGGCCTTACCTTAAAGTAGTCAAGGAACTGCTTGAGGGTCATCTCTTCACCATTAGGCTGCAGCTCCTGTACCTCAAGTCGATCCCATGATGTCCACTGCTGGTTATAGTACTGTGGGACAAAGCACAGAGTAAAGCACAAAGAGTAAAATGGGAGCAATCCCAGATCATATGCTCCTCTTTATTTCACAAACATGCCAGTTCCATTCCTACTTTGCACAGGTTCAACCAATGAACAAAGGATACACAAAATTAAAGAAAGCCTCTCACCTGGTATGATGAAAACCAGAGCCAGTTCTACGGAGATAAGATACACACAACCTCTATACACACACACACAGCATCACTCACTGATGGGCAACACCATTCTGTAAAAGCAAGCCCTTACCTGGTGATGGTGTGGGGCAAGGGGCTCAGGGAAGCTGAAAAAGGGCAGGGCCAAGTTGATGACGCTGTTTTTATAGGACTCAACCTGTTGGTGTCCCTGCACCACCTTGTACAGCTCCAGACATGCAAGGCCAACTACAGCTGCTGCGGTTGTGGCAATGGCTGGAATGATCTTCCCTGTAATCAACTTGCTCTGTAATGCAGAAGGTGATGAGCAGATGTAGTTGTTAGAGACGTTCAAGGTCTAAAGGAGAGGTCAAACGTGGCAGACTTGAACTTGGAAAAGGGTGCAAGCTTAGGTCTAGACTATTGTCACCTTATGCTGGTCAGCAGGGGGAATGTTATAGTTCTCCACCTGGAGATTGGATGCAGCCACAATATAATCCATATGAAAGTTGCTGTCATCATTCTATTGTGAGTGGAGACAGAGGAAGAACAGGAAAGACAGAGTTAAAGGAAAAAAGGTTTCCTGTATACTGGGGACTGCGGTATATTAACCTCAATTACCTGCTGGACCAGCCAAATACTGGCCCAGACTACAAAAGATAACTGGGCCATGTGGCATGCCTGTAATCCCCACAAAAGCTTAGGATGGCTCAGCCCATCCTCCTACACTGTTGAAGGTCCCCATCAAAGTTGATGGGGTACATCTTGAACCCAGGGAGGCTCTCTGGGATGGGCAGCATGGCTTTGGGGTCCTGCTGGTTATCATCTGCAGAAAGGGAGATCATAATACATGTTAGTCCTTAGATACATGTTAGATCTCAGGCCAGGGTCTGAGGTGAAAGCAGGAGTCCAGGGTGGGTCAGAGCTGTTCAGGCAGATAAACGATTTGAAAAGGAGAGACATCATGGGAAAGAGTAAAAGGAAGGGGGAAAGATAGGGCAGAAAATACCTCAGAAAAGAAAAAGGCAGACAGGTGTGTGGGACATGGAGATATATCTAGAGACACTGAGGGAAAGAGATAAAGCCACTAAGAAAGGATGTAGACAGCAGTGCTAATCATAACAGGTAAGAGGTGAAAGCAACAGAAGTTGTTCACTGATGAATGAGTGGATAGAAAAACGTGATCTATCCATCTAATAAAATATTAAGCCTTAAAATATTAAGCCTTAAACATCCATTCAATGAAATATTAAGGCTTCCAAAATGGAAGTCTACTATATTTAAAGATGGTTAAGATGGTAAATCTTTTGTGTTTCTTACCACAATTTTTTTTTAAAAAAGGATGTCAACGAGAACATAACTGAAAGAGAAAGACAGAGAGAGAGAAGGGGAGACATGAAGGAAGATATAAGGGAAAACAGGAGACAGAGGGATAAAAGATACAGAAAGGGGCATTGCGGGAAAACGTACAGACAGCAAAGAAGAGAGTAATATGAAATGGGATAAACCTGAGAAAATTTGAAGACAGAGACCAAAGGAATAAAGGTGAAGATTAAGAGAATGTGCAGAGAATGAGAAAGTACAAAATACCTGAAAGGGAGACACGTAGGGAGATATATAAAGAAAATATAAGAAGAGGAACATGAGAGAGTAGTTACTTGGGAAGTGAAATGGGGTAGATATATGAGGAGGGGCGAGATATACAGATGAAGAAATTGAAGCATATATACAAAGAAGATAAAATGTAGAGGAAGACTTACGGAGCATGAGACTGGCTAGGGGAGAGGGAGGGAAATTTGAGTTGGGGCGTAGTTATAGATGGAGAGATGAGGAGGGCGATCTAGAGAGGGAGATGAGGAAAGATATACGGAGGTTAAAAATAGGGTAGGCCTTCCCTGGTGGTGCAATGGTTGACAATCTGCCGCCAATGCAGGGGACATGGGTTCAAGACCTCGTCTGGGAGGAGCCCACATGCCGCGAAGCAACTAGGCCCGTGAGCCACAACTGCTGAGCCTGCGTGTCTGGAGCCTGTGCTCCACAACAAGAGAGGCCACGGTAGTGAAAGGCCCGCGCACTGTGATGAAGAGTGGCTCCTGCTTGCCACAACTAGAGAAAGCCCTCACACAGAAACAAAGACCCAACCCAGCCGAAAATAAATAAATTAATTAATAAAAATGGAATAATTCGATTATATAGTACAAACATTATGAAAAGACTCCAATACAAAACTTTAATGACAGGAGTCAAACTGTATTTACAGTTTTGCAAATTTAAGTTCCATAATATCTTAGAAGATAGCTGAATTTTCATTATCTACTGCCTTTAATCTATTACATGTTTTGCTTGAAAGATGTGAGGGATATCCAGACTTACAGAAAAATGTTTCAATAACATTTTCAGATGAGTGTTGATATTTTTCAAAAAATACATCAAAACTTGACAAATGACAGTACTTTAAAGTTTAGTTGCAAGGTGAAATACTGAATCCACATCAATATCCACTGTCTTTCTCCGTATTTTGAATGGTTCTTTAGCTAATGCACAATTCTGTATCATCATGAATTGGTCTGGTCATTTGGAAAATACTGTGTCTTTGGGTTAGGGACAGCCTCCTAGAGCAGAATGGAAAATTACCCTTTCACTTGATAAAATGAGGATAGAAAGGACATAATGTCTTAGTATTCTTAAAACAGTTGTAATCTTTTGGACTTGAGGAAAGAGTGCTGCCAACCTCCACTGCATTTGAGAATTTCTCATTTATTATGTCTTCTCACTAGGCAAAAGCAGAAAGCGTTATTTTGCTATCTTATATATTCTAATTACTTAAGTAGTACCTAGTATTTGCATGATAAAAGGAAAAGAAAGATAAACACTGGGCAGGCAAAAATAACACTCAGCTTTACAGAAGACTTCCCAGATAGATCCCTCTATAACCTAGCTTCTATAGTTCCACATTAGCTGTAATCAAAAGACAAAGGAAAAAGAATGGGTGGGGACAGGTGTAAACTCACAAATGAAAGATGTCAAGTTCTCAATAAATATCTGCTAGAAGAAAGACTGAATGGTAGAGAAAAAGAAATAAGGGAAGAACTGAAGGAAAGAGAGAAACAAAAACGTCCTAAGGCGGGCTTCCCTGGTGGTGCAGTGGTTGAGAGTCCGCCTGCCGATGCAGGGGACGCGGGTTTGTGCCCCGGTCCGGGAGGATCCCACATGCCACGGAGCAGCTGGGCCTGTGAGCCATGGCCGCTGAGCCTGAGCATCCGGAGCCTGTGCTCCGCAACGGGAGAGGCCACAGCAGTGAGAGGCCTGTGTACCACACACACACACACACACAAACACACACACAAAAGTCATAAGGCAATAAGATAACAAGAAAAAGACAGGAGAAAAGTGAGAAACAAAGCTCAACCACTTAGCACGCCCATTCCACTCACCCTGATATCCCAAGGCCGGAACAGAAACTGTCGATTCAGACTGGATTTTTCTATGGTGTCCATGTCTGTAATGGTGACTGCCCCACCCTCCCCGCAGCCTAGCCCAATCATGGCAAAGTTCTTGAGCAGCTCACAGCCAACGGATCCTGCACCCACCTGGGAGGTGGCCAAGAAGAGAGACAGAAGATGGTTAGGGTCACTGGCCTAACAAAGCTACTCATTAGTCCTCACGCCCCCTGGAGACGGCAAGAGGGAATAAGGGGATCTACTACTGCATATTTAAGTCCCAGGGCCATAAAAATCCATGACCATCTAAGGAAAGAGGCACAAGACTGGCGAATAAAGGACCTGGTATGAAGAAAATGGAGAAAGGGATGAGATGAGGGTGCAACCAAACACCCTCCTTTGTAAGCCAAGAGGAGATTCCAGAAGAGGTGGCCAAGGGCTAGGGGACATAAAGGTAGCTTTTGACCAAAAGGATCTCTCTCACCAAGAAGTATCTCTGCTTGTCCAGCTTCTCTTGCAGGCTGGAGCCAAATACAGCCACCTGCCCATCGTAACGGTTCTGGCACTAAGTCATGTGAAGGGAAGAGAGGGTTAGAGAAAAGTCACCTTAAAAAGAACCACAATAATGCCTTCTCCATGGGCCCCAATCACATACTGGAAGGCACGTGTCCTCTGTAAAGGCCTCTTGGTCCTCAGGGAGACACTCAACGGCACCAAAGTACAGCCACTGCGTAACAGGCATAAACTTTCTAGAGCAGACCTGAGGAGGGGGTAAGAAAGAAGAAGTGATCACTGGTTAATCAGAGCTGGACAGCAAGCAGTGGGGACAGGAAGGAACCTGGCCCACTCCCAGCACTGTCCTCCACTCGCACTGACCTTCATAACCTCCTGGGCAGCCACGCCCCCAATGAGGAATTTATGGGTGCCAGATCCCCAACACCCACATAAGCCAGCTTTCGGATGAGGTTTTCATCCAGACTCTTGCTGCACTGCTGGCAGAGCTTGAGCATTCACAGCCTGTGCTAGGGTCACCAGTTCTGTTGCATCCTCCTGGAAGGAGAAAAAGAACAATCACACCACTCTGGGGAGAGGGAGAGGTAGAAAAACTAAATAGATGAAGAGGCATAGTGGAGATTTGGTTCAAGGACCTGGCTGGCTTGCCCACCCATCTACCTCATTGTGGGGCCGAGAGGGCTGGCCATGCTGGGCACAGAACTGGTGCAGGGCCTGGAAGCCAATGTGCAGCTGAGGAGGGCGAGAATACTTGGCAAAATCTGTTATCACGAAGTCTGGCTCTGCCCGTGAAGTGGGCAAGGATTTCTGTGAACAGCAAAATATCAGAACGAAAAAAGTAAAAAACGTAGAGATGCCTGGAACCCTACAGCACACCCTCCTGCTCATATTCACAA
Organism: Inia geoffrensis; assembly: GCA_036417435.1. Classification (NCBI taxonomy): domain Eukaryota; kingdom Metazoa; phylum Chordata; class Mammalia; order Artiodactyla; family Iniidae; genus Inia; species Inia geoffrensis. Next base: position 13,610,582 of record CM070921.1, read on the forward strand.
AGCTTATCTCCTTAGTTACTTTGACCTGACTCACAACACCTCCAGACATAGAGAAATTCGAGGTATCACAGATACTAAAGGTGTAGGGATCTGGGGGATGAAAAGAATGAAGGGCTATCTGTCAATTCATTCCCTCCCAAGGTCAACAGCACTATCAAAACAGGAATGGGAAAACCTCCCACTGCCTTCCTCCCCCAACCCCCTCCCCCCATACAGTGGGAGTTTGTAGTTAACAGATGTAAGCTATTATATATAGACTGGATAAACAACAAGATCCTACTGTAGAGCACACGGAACTCTATTCAGTATCCTGAGATAAACCATCATGGAAAAGAATATGAAAAAGAATGTATATATAGATAACTGAGTCACTTTGCTGTAAAGCAAAAGGTAACACAACATTAAACCTTAAATCAACTATCCTTCAATTAAGAAATATAAATAAGGTATAGTACATCATTAAAAAAACAACAAAAACACAATGCTGATTTCTTCAGACAGCACAGGTACTCTATGTCTAAATGCCACTCTAGAGAAAAAGAAGTAAGCCCTGAAAGGATCCAATGGCAACTACATAATTTCTCTAGAACAAACTCAAAAATATTAAAGGGACACAAAACGCAACTCCAAAAAACTAACATTCACAATTACCTTCCATCCATCAAAACTTACCAGAACATGGATCTGTGGCTTCAGTTTTCATCAAATTTGTAAATTTTTGGCCATTATTTCTTCAAAAACTCTTTCGGCCCACCTCTTTGCTGGGAATTTCTTTTACAGGTGAAATATATTTATAATAGTTGTTTTAATGTTCTTGATCAATGATTTTACATTAACAGAGGTGATTAACAAATTAACACACAAGAAAAAATTAGGAGATTTAACAAAGTAGAAGAAACTATCCGAAATACAACAAAGAGTGGGAGAAAAAGACAAAAGAGTCAAGTGGCTTAATATACATGTAATTTGAGTTCTGGAAAGAGATAATGGGGTGGCAGTGAGCTGTGAAAGTAATATTTTCAAAAAAAATTATGGCCAGAAATTTTCCCAATGTGATAAAACTATAAACCCATAGTTAATATAAACTTAATAAACTGCAAAAGAGACATGGAGAAAACTATACTAATGTACATCATAATCCCATTGATTAAGATCAGTGATAGAGAAAATAAGCACATTAGATACAGAAAAACAAGGATAAGAACAGCAGACTTCCTGTGGAAAATAAGGCAGGAAAGACAATAGAGCAGTATCTTTAAAGCAATGAAATCTAAAATGCTACACTCTCTAAAAACATCTTTCAAAAACACAGACAAAATGAGATTTCAAGCATTAAAAAGCTAAGAGAATCACCACCAGCAGACCCCATTCCACAACATATGTTAAAGGCTTTCTTTGGCAGATGAAAAATGGCATCAAATGCAAATCTAGAGCCACAGAAAAGTATAGTGGAAATGGTGATTATGTGGGTAAAAATAAACTTTCTTAAATCTTTTCAACAATATAACTGTGAAGTCAAAAATAATGTATTAAGAAGTTTATGGCACACACAAAATATATCATGACAGCAAATGGTGAACCAGAAAGTGGAAATATTTTGTTGTTTTTCTTTAATATGTGCGGTGATGAAGTATTACTTAGGGATTGTTATACTATACATTCTGAGAGAGTTTAAAGAAAGAAAGAGATATAGTCAATGGGCCAAAAAATAATAATGGAATCAAATACTAGTGGTATAAACCTTTTCTGCCTGTAGCTCAGTTCACATGTCTTTATTAAGGTTACCTGGACACATCTCTTCTAAGTCCCAAGTCAGATTTCAGAGAGGCATCTCCTCTTGGACTTTGGTACAAGTCAAGACTACAGACATGTGTCACCTCTTGGGCTGTGGGTCAGCCCACACCACAGGGACAATTCTCTCTTTCATCTGGGCAACCATTTCTTGCCCCCCCAGTCTTGGCATACCCAGGACTTCGATCTCTAGGGGAGAGATGCCATTGAGTTCATTCATGCCCTGAACTTCCATGAAGGAGACAAAGTCACTGCTCTCAAACCTGTGTAGGGCCTCATCCAGGCAGGTTACAACACCAGGGTTGTCCTGGTTGGAAGAGAAGTAAAGAAAGCCTCAGAGGCAGGATCAGGGTACCAGGAGCATAAAGGAGGACCATGGCTACCCACATGCCTGCCGGAACCCCTGGGGCCAATCTCCTTACCTTGGTAACCATAGAAACCATAGCACTGAGAGGCTGCTCCCCATTGGAATCCGTCAGGATCACGTCCTCTCCAAAGTCGCAGAACAACTGCCTATAAAAGGAGACAACAGGACTGGTGCCTGAGACCCTTAGACATAGTGAATACTTCCTAAGAAAGCTTAGCCATCACGGCCGGCAATCAGTGCTCGTGCCAACTGGGGAGAGGTGAACATGGAGAGTGGAAAACCTGGTGGGCTGAGAGTAGCATTACGGCACTGGGAGCCAGGGGGTCTTAGCCTGGGCCTGGGAGGAGTTGGGGATAAAGGCAGAAGCAGGCACTCACCCAAACAGACCCCTAATGTCTGCCATGACCAGCTTGATTCCATGGATGTGACAAAACTCACCCACCCGCAGCTGCTCCTCCAAAGGAGAGTTGGTAAGGACCACCACCTGTAACAAGAAGGAAGCTCACGCAAAGGGACTGGCATTGGGGTGAAGGGAAATAAGAAAATAAAGGAGAAAGGCAGGCCAGGGGTTGGCAGAACGTCAAGACTAAAGCTTACTGGTTCAGACCTTTTCTACAAATATTTACAAATATGTGTGTCATACTCAGTGAGGGTAAAACTCAATGAAGAGAAATATGAAACCCCCCACTATGACAAGAAAAGTAAAGCAGTATTAGGAGAACAGAATTTGAACACCAACTAATTCACTTATTTGAAAAACACCCATTCCTGCCTGCCTACAACGTTGCATGTCCTGGGAGTCAAACAATGAGTCACAGTCTGTTCCCAGTTAAAGTTTGAGTTTATCCCCAACTCCTACACTCATTTGCTTCAATTCTCAAATAAAACAAAACAGAATAAATCAAAGCCTGCTCAGTGATGATTTGTAGGGAATCTCTGAATTCCCTTCCTTATTCACCAGGATAAGTTCCTACTGCTGCATCAGGAGTTCCAGTGCCCAAGTTCTCTGGGAAACCCCAGGGCAACCCACAGGGCTGGTCTGTTAAATAAATACTGAGCAAACCAACCAGGAAAAGGATCTGAGAGTGTAAGTCAGTAGGCAGGGTGATGCTGCAAAGTACCTGGAAACCACTAAGGAAGTCATCAACAAGGGCCCCAGTGTAGGTGGTGACGGACACATAGCTGTTGAGTTCAGCAAGGCGGGGCTGTGATGCCTCAGCCCGGTTCTTACCGATGTCCTCCTCCCTTAGGCAGAACTACAAGGAGGTACAAGAAGGAAAGGAGTGAAGTGAATGCAGACACCAGGGGGTTTGGTGCTTGGGCAAGGGGAAGGGATACAGGAAGAGGTACCTGGGATGAGAGGTCAGCCCACTGGGCAGTGCCCTGGTCATGGAGGGTGAAAGCTTTGACCCCACCAAGGATGATGTTCTTTGCAATCTCCACCCCTAGGCCCCGAAGGCCCGACACCAGCACAGTGGAAGTCTGGAGATGCTTCATAGCCTCATGGCCCAGGACATACCTGCCAGATTTGAAGGAGACTCTAGGTCAGGGCTTGGCCCACCCAACTCTATCCTGTGTCCCCTCCTGCTTCACATTCCCAGGCTCAGCCATACTCACAGCTGCCGGGAGTAAAGACCCTCATCTATGTCTGTTGCACTGCCTGTTTTGGGCATTCCCTAGGAATGGAGGGGAAAAGAGTTTCAGCAAGACAGCAAAAAAAAAAAAAAAAAAAAAGCTTAAATAAGAGGTACTTTCCCAACAGCCACAATACCATCCCACCTCCAAGATTTAGGGAAGACATTCACACTGGTCGGTTCTGATGGCGCTTTGAACATTACAGAACACTCAGACGGTCAACCAGAACTTGCTTTTGGATCAGGCCCAGACATACAACATTTCTTCGATAGTGGCAAAGTGGACATCTTTAGAAAAAGGGTCAGAGATGAGCCAGATATGGGGAGGCTTTTCTCTTTTGTTAGTGGTAACTCTGGTGGAGAGAAGGACTTAAGTACTAGCATCCTCATTTCAAGAACGGAAACATGAAGACATGCTAGGTACTAGAGCTACTCTGAAAGGGAAGAAAGAGGAGGCTGAGCTCAGACAGATTTTCCCTAGGAATGAAGGATAAAAAGTTTCAGGAAGATCACAGACTAAAAGACTGAGTGAGCAGACACTGGCTAGACTGTGAAGTCTGGCTGGGCTTCTGTGACTAATGATGCAGAGCACCATGCAGGTTGAACAGATGCTGAGAAGAGGATTTAGTATGATGGAAGCGTGCTGGGGGAGGGGTTGTATGATAACGATATAGGGGCCTAGGAGGCTGAAAGCAGAAGTTGAGGGCTTGTGAATGAAGGTATTGGCAACTAGAAAGGCCCTAGGGGAGACTGTAAGGCAAGATGTGGAGTAACAGGATCTTAAAAGAAGGTGGGAAAACCTGTTTGCTTTTGAATGTACAGGTAGAGCCCTGGGCAAGACTGTGAAGGTGAGTCTCTGATAGGGGTGGTGAGAACCAAAATCTGAAGGGGTCTATCAAATACTGGTGCAAGAAAGGATGTCTGCCAGATTATATATCTGAAGAATTCCTACCTGGTATCTGGTCCCCCCGGGAGCTTCTCTGAGAAGATACTTGGGATTATCTGCAAAGAATTCTGAGACGATGAAATGCGGGGTATTTTCTAACAGCAGATATTGGGTTAGTAGTAAAGCATTTTAATGAAGGACAAAGTTGGATTCGGAGGTGTTTTTGATGGAAAATGCTAAAATGGAGTTTGGGAAGGTCGACGACTAACTAGAAATGCTGAGTGTGGGGGCACTTCTTGAAGATGCCATAGAAAGGAAGGTCTTTAACGGCAAGTAATAAAGGTCTTTAAAGAGAAATGATTATATATATATATATATATATATATATATATATATATATATGTAAGGTAGAAATGCTGTGTACAGAGTGATCTCTGACAGATGAGACTACCAGGGTGAGATGTGAGGAAGGGGTCTCTGAGAACGAGTCAGGGTCTGTGGTATTCCATAGTGTACTTTTTTAGCTCTGAACGGTGATTAGAAGGAGGAAAAACGGGAGTGAAGTGTGAGTGAAGATGTTAGAGAAAGGTCTCTTTTAGGGAAATGAGAAGGAAACAGACCTTGTCAGGGCTCCGGTTCCTCTTGGAAGCTGTGAGGATAGTAACTTTGGTTTAAGGTCTTCAGTGTAATACACTGGGAATATTGAATCTGGCGCTATAACATGCTAGATCTGCGAGGGCATAAGGCTCTTGGCTAGATACGTTGGACCCAAGACTCTAAAGGTAGGAACTGGGCCCCTGGAGCCCTGAGGTCAGATTTCAGAACAAAGGCAAGACAAAGTAACATCGGCCCCGCCCCAGAATCCGCCCCTATGCGGCCTCTTCAACCCAGTTAGCCACCTCCAAGACCCTCCCGAAAAGCCTGCCCGGGTAGAGATGCCGAGAAACGCCGTTTGTCACAAATGCCCGTTCCCAGGGCCGCTCCGCCGCCAACTCCATGTGGAGCCGAAGCCAAGCCCGGCCGCCGCCCTCTTTTTACTCCTCCTTTCCCGCCGACTGGCTGGAGGCGAGCTGCAGCCGCCGCTGCCTTACCCTCTTCCACAGACCACATCTCCTTTACCTCAACAACAGAGATAAAATGGCGGCCGCTGAGCCGGAAGCCCAAACAAAAAGGTTGGTCCTACTCGCCGTCGCACAGGTAGTGAATCACTGGTGACGTCAGCAGCCCTTGCGTGACTCATTACTGAATTCGGCCGTGTGCTGACGGCAGAAGGAAGACAGCTCCACCTAGTGGCTGCATTCAGTAAAATGAGTATAAACCGAAACACGCATAGCTACATCGCTGAATCACTCTGAGGGAAGACAGCAAGCTAGAGAAGTTAAGACTTTTGGTCTCGAATTACACAAGACACTAGGTGTTAAGGGACTTCCTGAGTGGAAGTCCGTGCCGAAAGAGACTTGCAACAGAGGCATATGAAAGTAAACGGGTTCTAAAGTTTCCTGGAACTGCTTATGATTCTTTTTAACAGCACATATTTTAAGCATTTAAAATTTCTACTCTGCCACCTAATCGCTGATTTCCATTACTCACTCTTGAACTTAATAAGTGACTAGAGACCAATGCCTCACTGTCTTCTTCTATACAACTGTGATAACAGCAGCCACCTGATATGGTCAATATGTTATGAAATTTGAAATATTATGTACATGGAAATAAGATAAAATGAATACTCACTATTGTGTAAAAAGTTTACAGCAATGCTGTCTATGCACTAGACACTAAATGTTAAGCTTAAATATTAATAATATTTATATATGAATAATGTTTTTCCTATTAATATGAAATTGATTATGGGTGAAGATATACCCAGGCACCAGAGAAACTTCCATTTGGGGACATTATTTCATAATGAGACCTTGAAACACCCTTCCACAGTGACCCTGAAATAATAATGCTAATGTTACCAGTGCCCATGAAATAAGAAAAACACAATACCAAGTAATCACAGGCACCACCATTTAACAAACCTCCTGATACACAATAAGCACCCAATGCATTTCTATTGAATAATGATAAAATATGACATTAACTGATTACTAATATACAGTACACCTGTGTCTTTGACATTTTGCCACTGGCATGCTCAGAAAAACATCTGGTAGAATACAATGTAAAAGGATCTGGTTCCATGCTTTTATTTGTGGAAATTCTGATTACAAATCCAACCTCTTTGTTACAGGTCTATTCAGATTTTCCACTTTTTAACTTAGTTTTAGTCACTCTGTTTTTCCACTAACTTGACTATTTCATATAGTCAAAAGTAATGTCCAAGAGAATTCCTAACAATTCTCTTTATTTCTATATGTTTTCATAGCCATTTTATCTTATTCATTCTGGTTTCACTGATTGAGTCTTCTCTCTCTCTCTTCGTTTTTTCAGTCAACCTAAGGTTTTTCAATTTTAATAATCTTGTCACAGAACCAACTTTTGGTTTTTGTTGATTTTGTTTATGCTTTTTCTATTTACATTATTTTATTTATTTTCATACTAACCTTTCACTTTGTGAGAGGTTACTTTCCTCTTTCACTTTGCTTTGGGTTAGACATTTTTTCCAGTTTCTGAACTCTTTCTTCCTTTTTATGTAGGATTGCATATATGTGTGTGTGTATATATATATATATTCCTCTGGGTTCTGCTTTTGCTGAATCCCATGTTTTGGTATGTTGTGTTTTCATTTTCATTCACTTCAGAGTATTTTCTAATATCCCTTGGACACTCTTTGACTCATTGATTACTTAGGAATGTGTTGTTTAATTTCCACATTTTTACAAGTTTTCACAATTTTCTCCCACTATTGATTTACCATTATTCATTCCTTTGTGGTCAGAGAACATATTTGGTGTGATTTAAATTATTGACACTTGTTTTACGGCCTAACGTGAAGTCTATCCTGGAGAACATTCCTAGTTAACTTGAAAGGAGAGTTTATTCTTCTGTTCTTGGTTGGAATGTTCTGTACATGTCTGTTAAGTCCACTTGGTTTATATTATAGTGTTGTTTAGGTCTTCTCTTCCCTTGGTGATCTTATGTTCTGTCATTTATTTGGATATACTGTTGAACCTATTTATTCCTCTCTCAAGTTTTGTCAGTTTTTGACTCAGGTATCTGGAACTTTTTTTGTTAGGTGAGCATATGTTTATAATTCTTATGTATTTCAACAGATTTACCTCTTTATCAATAATATATTATTAATCTAATAATATAGTAATATATACTGTCACTTTTCTCATAAAATTTTTTATTTAAAATCTGTTTTGTCTGCCATTCGTAGTCACTATAACTCTTTTCTGGTTATTGTTTGTATGAAACTTTTGTTTGCAACTTTTTACTTAAAATCTATTTGTTTCACTTTAAGATTTGTCTCTTTGACAACATGTAGGTGGTCATGTTTTTTAAAAATCCATACTGCCAATCTGCTTTTTAATTGGACATCTTCTAGTGTACCATTTTTATGGTTATTTGTTATTTCTTTTACTATATACATTTTAGAGTCATTTTATTATTGGTTGGTCTGGAGTTAGGTTGTTATAAATTAAACTGACAGTTTCTAACAGCCTAGTTCAGATTAATACCAACTTAATTTCAAAATATGAATTTTTGCTTTTATGTAGTTTATCACCCTTTGTCATGTGTTGTTTTTATCCTAAATTACATCTTTATACACTTTATACATCAGAACCAAATAATATTTTTTCCTTTGGAGTTGTGTTTTAAATCTGGTAAGAGAAAAAAAGTAACTGCATTAGTTTACTATTTTTGCTGTAATATAGTTCCAGAAATACAGTCGGTTAAAACGTTACAAATTGTTCTCTTACAATCCTAAGTGTTAGAAGTCCCAAATCCATTTTACTGGTCTAAAGTCAACATGTTGGCAGGACTGGGTCCATCTGGAGGTTCTGCAGGCATAATATATTTCCTTGCCCTTTTTTTGCTTAGTGGTTGCCAGTATTCCTAGGCTAGTGACCCCTTCTACTATCTTCAAATACACCACTTCACTATGAACTTCTGTCATCACACTGGCTTCTCCTCTGACTCCGACATCTCTTGCATTCCTCTTAGAAGAAACGTTTTGATTAGATCCACCCAAGATAACCTAAGACAATTTCCCATCTGCAGACTTTAATCATATATGCAAAGTTTTCTGCATAAAATAACATACATGTCCTGGGGATTAAAATGTGGGCATATTTTGGGACTGTCATTCAGACTACAATCATACAAACAAAAAATTCGTTTAAATTATCCTCTGTATTTATCTATATAATTACTTGTATTGATGTTCTTTCTTTCTCTCGATTTGAGTTAACATCAAAGGGTCTTTCAGGGCTTCTCTGGTGGCATAATGGTTGAGAGTACACCTGCCAATGCAGGGGACATGGGTTCATGCCCTGATCCGGGAAGATCCCACATGCTGCAGAGAGGCTGGGCCCGTGAGCCATGGCCGCTGAGCCTGTGCATCTGGAGCCTGTGCTCTGCAATGGGAGAGGCCACAACAGTGAGAGGCCCATGTACTGCAAAAAAAAAAAAAAAAAAAAAAAAGGTCTTTCATTTCAGTTTTGACTCCCTCCAGGAATTATATCATCTTATATCATCCTCTCCATTTTTTGTTTATCTGGAATTGTCCTAATTTTGTCCTCATTTTCAAAAGATGGTTTTGCTGGATATAAAATTCGTGGTTGACAGTTTTTGGTTTTTTTGTTTTTGTTTTTTCTTTTAGCACTATGAATGTCATCCAAGTGTCTTCTGCCCTGCATGGTTTCTGATGAGAAATCTTTGTTTTTGGTCTAATTGAGAATCTCTTACATATGATGGGTTGCTTCACAGTGCTTTCACAATTCTCTCCTGGTTTTTGGCTTTCAGTAGTTTGATTATGACATGTCTTGGTATGGATCTCTTTGAGTAATCCTGCTTTGAGTTTGTTTAGCTGGTTGAATCTGTATATTGATGTTTTGCAATAAATTTGAGATGTTTCTTGGCATTACTTCTTCAAAATTTCTTTCTGCTTCTATAATTATTTTGGCAACTCCCCAGGGTAAAGTTCATTTGCATTGGATGAGTGCCAAAATATGTCAATTATAGACAGTCTTGCAAATGGAGTCTTCCAAGGAACATCTCAGACACATCAAATAATGACAAATATTTGGAGGTGAGGTTTTGAAAGAATTCCCACTTTGTTCTCCTCCTTCTGGTGGCTACTGGGATGCAAAAGGAATGCATACTATTTCAAAGTGTACCATTACTAAGCTGGAAAACAGGAGGATGAGATTGGGACAACTTAAAGTCTCTAGGGCTTGCTGATCTTACCAAGAGTCAGTCATTTTTAAACACATAAATACTCCCCTAGTTCCTGTGAAATTTTGTCAATTTCCAGACTTCTGAAAAAGTTGAGTCTGACAACTTTGTAGTTTTGTAATGTAGAGAATTTTTGGAGGGCATTACTCTATCATTTTCTGACATAACTTCATTAGCTGTCTTTCCTGAGGAAGAAAAAATGTTCTTTCGTGTTTCAGCTCAAAGGTGACACAAGAGAAATGTTGGACCCTCAAAGTAATTCTTTCCACGATTACCAGCTGTATGACCTGAAGACAGGCACCTCACCTCTCTGGGCCATCTATAAAATGAGGATAATAATTGTAACTTACCCCAGTGGTAGAGTTTAAATGAATAAATATGAATAACATGCTTAAAAAAGAGTGTGACACAGAGTAACTACTACCTAATTACCATTAATAGTTGGAGTACCATTAAATTGCCTGGTGTATTATGACACCTGATAAAGACTTACATTCCCCACACTATAAAGTTCATGTAAGTATTTGCTGTTCTTCTTATCATCGCCTTCATACCACCAATGGATGCTGCAAAAAATTGCCTGTGATCACAGAGCTGGTAAAGAACAATGTTGGATTTTTCATTTAGAACCTTTGCAGGTAACTGACATACTGGACCAGAAGGCTTTTCCCTCCTCACATACAGAAGTATCTACTCCTTCACTAGATGCAAGGCTCAAAACTCTATAACCTGTTAGGGGAATCTATATATGGTTTATGTACATGAATGAGCAAAGACCATACTCTTCATGATAGAAGTACAACTGTCCTAAATAAAGGCTCTTTACATTGGGACTATACTCTCCCTCATGAATAAACAATTCATGTATTTTCATACAATATTATCTGTGTCCCTTCAGCACAACTTTCCTTTCTCCTTTCCTTACAAGAAGGGCCCCATATCTTCATGAATGGTGAATAAAGCTATAGCAAGTGAAGTCCTAATTGTACCCTGTTTCTCAGCAAGATTCTAGTTGACTAGGCTCCAGTATCCCTTCTTAGCCTGAATTGAAGGCTCTCCTTACAAAAAAAGTGAGCCTCGATACATCGAATCTTATTGATCCAGGTCCCCAAATGCTTGAAGGACCCTATAATGGAACCTGGGTCACAAAGGCCATTTTGGCAAGCCCCCAACACTTGTACTAGGACCCTAACTTAAACAGTCTTCCTCAAATCCTGCCTTGATTAGAAATCTCAAATTTTACCGAAATCCACCACCCTTTGGAGAATATTGCAAATACCATGTGCTATCAAAACATGGACAACAAAGACTTCCCCCAAATATTTCTAAGCCCTATTGCAAAAGAGCATGCCCCCAAAGAGACTTCCAAATCCTTCCCCTCAGCCTCTAAACACCACCTCCTATAGGTCCCCTCCAAAATAGACATCCATTAAATGGCACCATGGTCCATAGAACCAAAGACATACCTCAGGGGACACCTGAAGTTTAGATCCCTTCTACAAATGATGTGTAGGCTTTTAGAGGCCTTGAACTCCTGTTGACTCCCTGAACTGAGCAGAAGGTGAACTTCCTGTTGCTGATAAGACAGAGCAGCTTAGCAGCAGCTAATGCTGTCACCCTCTAAAACATGGATTTGGTTTCAGCCAAGTTCTAAACATGAAGCCAAAGAGCACCTCAGTGGCTGAATTGTCTCACAATGCCTGCCACCAAAAAAAGGACCTCAACCTGGGTTCCCCTTCAGACCTACCCATTTTCACAGGCTGTGTTCCCTTCTGGGTATTACACTCCTCCTGAAGTATCTGACGGGAGGTTCAAAGTGTTTTGGAAGAGGGGGGAGCCTAGGAGATGTGAAGAGGGAAACAAGCATAAAGGTTTATCAATGACATTATATCAGAGCAGTGCCTTTAATTAAAAATGTTCCTGTTTCATGTAGCCATAATCTAAATGAAGTGATAAGCAAAACAAATAAATAAAACATAATTAAAATATAAACTATTTTTTCATTAAATGTTAAGCAGGAAAATCTATGTATACATTATTACAATATATAGCATACACTTTATGTATACAGTATAAATTTATTTATATGTATTTTTATTTACATGTACTTTTATATTTAAAAATTATGTATGTTCATATTTTAATTTATGTATTAATGTTAATATTTATTTAAGTTTTTTTGTGTGTGTATGCACACACTAACCATGGAGAAAACAGAAAAGGTATGAGTGATGTGAGGGAACAATTTGGAGCTCTTAAAAAATGTAATTCTGTGGGAAGCCATTTCTGCTGGAGGGAAGAGATGGTGCAAGACATAGTGATAGAGAAGCAAAATTAGTGTCAGTAAAGGTGAATATTTTTAGAAATAATTTGAAGTGATTATTATTTTTTGAATCTTTACTCTCACTTAAAATCTAAGGTAGGTCATTTTGCTCTATATTGCCAATTTTTCCTCTATAGGAGTGCCATCGGTGTACATTCCTGTTTGTGACAGCCTTGACAATAGTTAAGATTTAAGTTTTTGCCAATTTGATAAATGAAAATTACCATCTTAAAGTAGTGTTATTTTTCATTTCTCTTATGAAGAGTGAAGTTGGACATCTCCCTACATTTAAAGACTGTGAATGTTTTCCTCTTTTTGTAAATACAAATCATGTTCTTTGTCCATTTTCTATTGAATTGCTTATATTGTTAGTGCCTTTTTGGAGTTTTTTACCAATACATTTTATAAATTCCCTTTTCCAGGAATTTTAAGAAGAGAATACTCATAACATAGTTGTACTGTGTCCTTTTATCCTTTTCAGATTTGATTATAAGCATCTACTAGAGTGTCAGACTGTTTTAGGGAATGGTGTAATAACAGTAAACAAGACAGATAAAAATCTATTTCCCATGGAACGTTCATTCTGAGGATCGAGACAGACAATAAAGATGAACTTTAAAATATAAAATTAAAAGGAAGTAATAAATTAAGGAAAATCAAGGACAAGAGATAAGGAATATGATAGAAAAGTGGTATTAATCTAAATATGAGAAGTCAGGAGAACTCATTCATTGAAGAGAGCACATTTGGGCAAAGATATGGAGGAGATTTTTTTTTTTAATAAATCAATAAATTTATTTATTTATTTATTTTTGGCTGCATTGGCTCTTCATTGCTGCATGCAGGCTTTCCCTAGTTTGCAGCAAGCAGGGGATACTCTTCATTGTGGAGTATGGGCTTCTTATTGTGGTGGCTTCTCTTGTTGCAGAGCACAGGCTCTAGATGCACGGGCTTCAGTAGTTGTGGCTTTCGAGCTCTAGTGTACAGGCTCAGTAGTTGTGGCGCACAGGCTTAGTTGCTCTGCAGCATGTGGGATCTTCCCAGACCAGAGCTCGAACCCATGTCCCCTGCATTGGCCAGGGCATTCTTAACCACTGCACCACCAGGGAAGTCTGGGAGAGAAGAGTTATATAGATACTTGGGGAAGAACATTACAGATAGGGAAAATAATTTACAACAATCCCAAGGTTAAAGTGTTCTGGGAACTACAATATCCCTCATCAATAGTAAAGCCCGTGCTTTACATCTACAACCTTTGCAGCAACTACAATCATGAACTCTCCAGAAATCAACCAGGATAAATATATACCAGCTTTGAGGCCAAAATACAAATTCTCCAGCAATCGACCTAAGAAGCCTAAAGTAAATCTGCAGCATTTACTCCCAAAAAACTAACCACAGCCTATGCAGCAATAAATCCAGACGTCACACTATAATGTTATGTCAACTACCCAAGGGAGCCTAACCAAAGCCTCTGCAGAAATCTGCCCAAAGAGCCTAAAAAACCTCCAGATCAACCATCTGAGCAAACCACATACTGTTCAGCATCAATCCAGGAAACCTAAACAAAACTTATGTATCAAGCAGCTTAGGAGGCCAAACTGCAATCTCTGAGTGAAACACAGAAGGTTGCTAACTACAGAGGCACCTGTAGAAAGTGGCACAGTGTACTGAAATTATTAAAGCTAGCCAATCCCAAGCCTTCTTTCCCTGCCCCACCCACTTCTTAAAAGGAATTTCCATTCAATGAAAGATCACCCCCTGTTTTCTCCTGACTCCTTCTGTCTGCTGATGAGCCCTGCTACCTCTCTATGTGGCCCACCATGGCATGGTGTGCCCGTCCTCCTGGTAACTATGAGAAGATGCTCTTCTCAACTGATTTCCTCTCCTGATCTGTGGCCTCAACAATAATAAAACCCACATTAAAACAATTGGTGCAGCAAGCAGGGTGGTTTGGTTTCAGATTGAAATGATATTCCACTAAACCGTTTATTTTACCAACTGGATCTGCCACACAGCAGAGGCAGTCTGGGAAGCATTGTGCTTCATGCAAATGTTGCTAATATTGAGATCAGGGAGCTGGCTGTACCATTCCAGAGAGAGACTGCTTTCTAGAGACAGGCAAACAGAATTTCTCCTATCCCCTTTTTCCTTTAATCATCCATAGACAGAAACGTCAAAATCTTGGCTTCAGGTGGCTAAAAGCCTAAAATAAATATTTTAAAAGGGGAAAAACAAACTCTAGATACAAAACAACCCTAGATGCAACCCTAGAGAAAAAAAAAGATAAACAGATAAATTATATACTGACATGTATATATCTTACATAATAATATAAATGTACAATTTTCAATAATATAAATGTACAATAAGTTACAAGAACTAAACTAAAAGGAAGATCCATCATTTGACAAATTTACATAACAAAATTTATATAATAAAATATGTATATAATAAATTATATATAAGTATATTACAATTTTCTTATACACTAAAGTAATTTATATAAGAAAACAAAAGGGCACTTTTGCGCCTCTGTAGCATAGGTTCTAAGTTAATAATGCTGTAACATTTGCTTAAATGAAAATTTGCTTAAAGTTTTATGTCCATAAAACTCCATGGATTTAATCAGTACTGGGGCTCTAACACTTAGACCCACAGGCCGTTGAACTTGGGTAATATAAGCTGTACGATACAACTACCTCACTGGCTTGCTCATCACCAAGCTAATAAGTAAGCAAATGGCCCATAGTAACTGAGCCAATCTAGAGGGTCTGCCTACAGACTTATGCATGGCTCCAACAAACTCAGCCTTATTATAATACTAAAGAGAAAGAAATACGAGAGACATATCAACTCAAGTGGGCATCCACTTAACAATAATAGTGCACTCCTTCATCCCAGACAACATCTCCTTTGCACAGGAGCTCATCATTGCAGATGACACATCATCTCAGACAATATTTAATATCACCTCCAGCCTAGATCTTTACCATTGAGCATGATATCAACACCCCAAAATTTCTTAATATGACAGCGGACTATCACAGGGCAAATTATAATGAGGACTTGTTTTTATGCTTTGACATTTTGGGGTCTTTCTGACACTGGAAGGGATTGTCCTTCCCAAATTTAGCTACTGCCTAGAGATAGCAGAAATCATGTCCAGGGCACATCTTCCAAGTGTAAACCAACCAATTTGAAGCCCATATGTCAACCACCCACTTTATCTGGTTCTAATACTCACGCCACTATCCAACTGTCCTAATTACCCCAGGGCTAAGTACCAGACAACTCTAGGAAAACACTATACTCCAGTCAATACTAAGGTTGCTTACTCTGCCTTGTCTTACTCTTCATATGGAAAGCACAATAAAAGTTCTTTCACGCATTTTTACTTGTTCCTTCTGTCTCTTAACTGACATTGCTGTTACCAGCATGGCTCCTCCTCATAATATGATATTGTTTCAGTACTTTGGAACTGTAATACATTATCTCCTCAGTGGCAGTTATTTCCAGAACTGTTTGCCAAGCCACACCTGAATACTAAAACCTAGATGTAAAAAGAACATAGGAAGTCTAACTGCAACTTCTGTAGCTTGTATCCATTGAGCATGAACATAGTCAAGCTGAGAAGTTTAACCAAATCTCTATAGCAATCTACTTAAGAAAGCAAATCAAATGTATGGCAATCCACACAGGAAAAATAAGCACAGGTCTGCAGCAACTGACACAGGAAGCCAGCCACTACCTATGAAGCAACTATTCCCGAAATCCGAACCACAATCATTTTGGCCACCAACTTTGAAGGTTTAACCACAGCCTCTGCAGAAATTGACCCACAGAACTCTGCAATGATCTTTAGGAAAGCTATCCACAAATTCTTCATCAGGTAGACAGGAGCCAAACCATAACCTCTGCAGCAACAGTGAGAGAGATAAAACCTTTGCAGCAATAGGCCCAGGAAGGCTAAGACACAGTTCTGAAACAATCAGCCCAAGAAACAAACACAGCCTCTGTAGTGAATAGAGAGGCAAACTAAACAACTTCTGCAGTAACTACCTAATAAGCAAAATTTCAGTCTTTGCAGAAATTGGACAAGGAAGTTAAATCACAACCTTTGCAGAAACTGGTCAACACAGTAATGAAAGATTGAAATCATAATGGAGTAATTACAGTTCTGACATAACAAGCAGAGTTGGACAGCCATTGAGCATCTGTCCTCAGTTATTTCCCTGTACCACAAAGAAGTTGAATATTCTGAGGCAGAGGGGAAGATGACGGAAGAGTAAGACACAGAGATCATCTTCCTCCCCACAGATACACCAGAAATACATCTACACGTGGAGCAACTCCTACAGAACACCTACTGAATGCTGGCAGAAGATCTCAGCCCTCCCAAAAGTCAAGAAACTCCCCACATACCTGGTAGGGCAAAAGAAAAAAAGAAAAAACAGAGACAAAAGAATAGGGACGGGACTTGCACCAGTGGGAGGGAGCTGTGAAGGAGGAAAGGTTTCCACACACTAGGAAGCCTCTTTGAGGGCAGAGACTGCAGGAGGCAGATGGGGGAGCTTAGGGGCCACAGAGAAGAGCACAGCAACAGGGGTGCGGAGGGCAAAGCAGAGAGATTCCCGCACAGAGGATCAGTGCTGACTGCCATTCACCAGCCTCTCATTTGTCTGCTCACCCACAGGGGCAGGCAGGGCTGTGAGCTGAGGCTTGGCCTTTGGTCAGAGAGCAGGGAAAGGAATGGGGTTGGCTGCGTGAACACAGCCTGAAGAGGTTAGTGCACCATGGCTATCCAGAAGGGAGTCCAGAAAAAGGTCTGGAGCTGCAGAAGAGGCAAGGGACTTTTTCATCCCTCTTTGTTTCCTGGTGCGCGAGGAGAGGGGTTTAAGAGCGCTGCTTAAAGGAACTCCAGAGACAAGTGTGAGCAGCCGCTAAAAGCGTGGACTCCAGAGATGGGCATGACCTGCAGCTAAAGCATGGACCCCAGAGATGGGCGCAAGCCACAGCTAAAAGCACGGACCCCAGAGACAGGCGGGAGACGCGCAGGCTGCTGCTGCCACCACCAAGGGTCCTGTGTGTAAGCACAGGTCACTACCCACACCCCACTTCCGGGGAGCCTGTGCAGCCCGCCACTGCCAGGTTCCCGGGATCCAGGGACAACTTCCCGGGGAGAATGCACGGCGAGCCCCAGGCTGGCGCAACGTCACACCGGCCTCTGCCACTGCAGGATCACCCTGCACTCCATGCCCCTCCCTCCACCCCAGCCTGAGTGAGCCAGAGCCTCCGAATCAGTAGCTCCTTTGTCCACATCCTGTCTGAGCAAAAACAGATGCCCTCCAGCGACCTACACGCAGAGGCGGGACCAAATCCAAAACTGAGCCCCTGAGAGCTGTGGGAACAAAGAAGAGAAAGGGAAATCTCACCCAGCAGCCTCAGAAGCAGCAGATTAAAGCTCCACAATCAACTTGATGTATGCTGCATCTGTGGAATACATGAATAGACAACGAATCATCCCAAATTGAGGAGATGGACTTCGAGAGCAGGATTTATGATTTTTTCCCCTGTTCCAGTTTTTGTGAGTGTGTATGTGTATGTTTCTGTGTGAGATTTTGTCTGTATAGCTTTGCTTCCACCATTTGTCCTAGGGTTCTATCCGTCCATTTTTTAAAAAAAATTTTTCTTAATAATTAAGTGTAATTTTAATAACTTTATTATACTTTCTTTCTCCCTTTCTTTCTTTCTTTCTTTCTTTCTTTCTTTCTTTCTTTCTTTCTTTCTTTCTTTCTTTCTCTCTTTCTTTCTATCCTTCCTTGTGTCCTTTAGACAATGAATCATCTCAAATTGAGGAGGTGGACTTTGAGAGCAAGATATACGATTTTTTTCCCCTTTACCTCTTTTTGTGAGGGTATATGTGTATGCTTCTGTGTAAGATTTTGTCTGTATAGCTTTGCTTCCACCACTTGCCCTAAGGTTCAATCCGTCCTTTTTTTTTTCCTAAATAATTATTTTTTAACTTAATAACTTTATTATATTTTACTTTATTTTATTCTACTGTAACTTCTTGTTTCTTTCTTTTTTCCTTCCTTCCCTCCTTCCTTCCTTCCTTCCTCCTTCCTTCCATCCCTCCCTCCTGCCTTTCATTCCTTCTTTCCTTTTCTTCTTTCTTTCTTCCCCCCTTCCTTCCTTCATTCCCTCCTTTTATTCTTTCTTTCTTTCCTTATTTTCTTCTTTCTTTCTTCCTTCCTTTCTTTCTTTCTTTCTTTCTTTCTTTCTTCCTTCCTTCCCTCCTTCCTTCCTTCCTTCCACCCTCCCTCCCTCCCTCATTTCCTTCTTTCTATCTTTCCTTTTATTTTTTCTTTCTTTCTTCCATGCTTCCTTCCTTCTTTCCCTCCTTTCCTTCCTTCCTTCCTTCCTTCCTTCCTTCCTTCCTTCCTTCTTTCTTTCTTTCTTTCTTTCTTTCTTTCTTTCTTTCTTTTTTTCTTTCTTTTTTTCTTTCTTTCTTTCTTCCTACTTCTATTAATTCTTTCTCTCTACTTTTTCTCCCTTTTATTCTGAGGCAGGTGGATGAAAGGCTCTTGGTGATGCAGCCAGGAGTCAGGGTTGTGCCTCTGAGGTAGGAGAGCCAACTTCAGGACACTGGTCAACAAGAGACCTCCCAGCTCCACATAATATCAAATGGCGAAAATCTCACAGAGATCTCCACCTCAACACTAGCACCCAGCTTCACTCAACGACCAGCAAGCTACACTGCTGGACAACCTATGCCAAACAACTAGCAAAACAGGAACACAACACTACCCATTAGCAGAGAAGCTGCCTAACATCATAATAAGTTCACAGACACCCCAAAACACACAAACCGATGTGGACCTGCCCACCAGAAAGACAAGATAAAGACTCATCCACAGGAGAACAGGCACTAGTCCCCTCCACCAGGAAGCCTATACAACACACTGAACCAACCTTAGCCACTGGGGACAGACAACAAAAACAACGGGAACTAAGAACCTGCAGCCTGCAAAAAGGAGACCCCAAAGGCAGTAAGATAAGCAAAATGAGAAGACAGAAAAACACACAACAAGTGAAGGAGCAATATAAAAACCAACAAGACCTAACAAATGAAGAGGAAATAGGCAGTCTACCTGAAAAACAATTCAGAATAATAATAGTAAAGGTGATCCAAAACCTTGGAAATAAAATGGACAAAATGCAAGAAACATTTAACAAGGATCTAGAAGAACTAAAGATGAAGCAAACAATGATGAACAACATAAGAAATGAAATGAAAAAGACTTTATATGGGATCAATAGCAGAATAACTGAGACAGAAGAGCAGATAAGTGACCTGGAAGATAAAATAGTAGAAATAACTACTGCAGAGCAGAATAAAGAAAAAAGAATGAAAAGAACTGAGGACAGTCTCAGAGACCTCTGGGACAACATTAAATGCACCAACATTTGAATTATAGGGGTTCCAGAAGAAGAAGAGTAAAAGAAAGGGACTGAGAAAATATTTGAAGAGATTATAGTTGAAAACTTCCCTAATATGGGAAAGGAAATAGTTAATCAAGTCCAGGAAGCATAGAGAGTCCCATACAGGATAAACCCAAGGAGAAACATGCCAAGACACATATTAATCAAACTATCAAAAATTAAATAAAAAGAAAGCATATTAAAAACAGCAAGGGAAAAACAACAAATAACACACAAGGGCATCCCCATAAGGTTAACAGCTGATCTCTCAGAAGAAACTCTGCAGGCCAGAAGGGAGTGGCAGGACATACTGAAAGTGATGAAGGACAAAAACCTGCAACCAATATTACTCTACCCAGCAAGGATCTCATTCAGATTTGATGGAGAAATTAAAACATTTACAGACAAGCAAAAGCTGAGAGAGTTTAGCACCACAAAACCAGCTTTATAACAAATGCTAAAGGAACTTCTCTAGGTAAGAAACACAAGAGAAGGAAAGAACCTATAATAATGAACCTAAAACAATTTAGAAAATGGGAATAGGAAATACAAAATATACATATCGATAATTACATTAAATATAAATTAACTAAATGCTCACACCAAAAGACACAGATTGGCTGAATGGATACAAAAACATGACCCATATATATGTTGTCTACAAGAAACCCACTTCAGACCAAGAGACACATACAGACAAACTAAGGGGATGGAAAAAGATATTCCATGCCAATGGAAACCAAAAGAAAGCTGAAGTAGCAATTCTCATAGCAGAAAAAATAGACTTTAAAATAAAGACTATTAGAAGAGACAAAGAAGGACACTACATAATGATCAAGAGAGTGAACCAAGAAGAAGATATAACAATTGTAAATATTCATGCACCCAACATAGGAGCATCTCAATACATAAGGCAAAAACTAATAGCCATAAGAGGGGAAATCAACAGTAACACATTCATAGTAGGGGACTTCAACACCCCACATTCACCAATGGACAGATCATCCAAAATGAAAATAAATAAGGAAACACAAGCTTTAAATGATACATTAAACAAGATGGACTTAATTGATATTTATAGGACACTCCATCCAAAAACAACAGAATACACATTTTTCTCAAGTGCTCATGGAACATTCTCCAGGATAGACCATATCTTGGGTCACAAATGAAGCCTTGGTAAATTTAAGAAAATTGAAATTGTATCAAGTATCTTTTCTGACCACAACGCCATGAGGCTAGATATTCAATTACAGGAAAAGATCTGTAAAAAATACAAACACATGGAAGTTAAACAATACACTACTTAATAACAAAGTGATCACTGAAGAAATCAAAGAGGAAATAACAAATACCTAGAAACAATTGACAATGGAGAAAGAACGTCCCAAAACCTATGCGACGCAGCAAAAGCAGTTCTAAGAGGGAAGTTTATAGCAATACAAGCCCACCTTAAGAAGCAGGAAACATCTCGAATAAACAAACTAACCTTGCACCTAAAGCAATTAGAGAAACAAGAACAAAAAAACCCTCCAAAGTTAGGAGAAGGAAAGAAATCATAAAAATCAAATCAGAAATAAATGAAAAAGAAATGAAGGAAACAATAACAAAGATCAATAAAACTAAAAGCTTGTTCTTTGAGAAGATAAACAAAATAGATAAACTATTAGCCAGACACATCAAGAAAAAAGGGAGAACACTTAAATCAATAGAATTAGAAATGAAAAAGGAGAAGTCACAACTGACACTGCAGAAATAAAAAAGATCATGAGAGATTACCACAAGCAACTCTATGCCAATAAAATGGACAACCTGGAAGAAATGGACAAATTCTTAGAAATGAGCAACACACTAAGACTGAATCAGGAAGAAATAGAATATATGAACAGACAAATCACAAACACTGAAATTGAAACTGTGATTAAAAATCTTCCAACAGGGCTTCCCTGGTGGTGCAGTGGTTGAGAATCCTCCTGCTGTTGCAGGGGACATAGGCTCTTGCCCCAGTCCAGGGAAATCCCACATGCCATGGAGTGGCTGGGCCCATGAGCCATGGCCACTGAACCTGTGCATCTGGAGCCTGTGCTTCACAACGGGAGAGGGTGCAACAGTGAGAGGACTGCATTCAGCAAAAAAAAAAAAAAAAAAAAAAAAAAAAATCTTCCAACAAACAAAAGCCCAGGACCAGTTGGCTTCACAGGTGCATTCTATCAAACATTTAGAGAAGAGCTAACACCTATCCTTCTCAAACTCTTCCAAAATATAGCAGAGGGAGAAACACTCCCATATTCCTTCTATGAGGCCACAATCACCTTGATCCCCAAAACAGAAAAGGATGTCACAAAGAAAGAAAACTACCGAGCAATATCACTGATGAACATAGATGCAAAAATCCTCAACAAAATACTAGGAAACAGAATCCAACAGCACGTTAAAAGGGTCATACACCATGATCAAGTGGGGTTTATTCCAGGAATGCAAGGATTATTCAATATATGCAAATCTATCAATGTGATAAACCATATTAACAAATTGAAGGAGAAAAACCATAAGATCATCTCAATAGATTCAGAGGAAGATTTTGACAAAATTCAACACCGATTTATGATAAAAACCCTGCAGACAGTAGGCATAGAGGGAACTTTCCTCAACATAATAAAGGCCATATATGACAAGACCACAACCAACATCTTCCTCAATTGTGAAAAACTGAAAGCATTTCCACTAAGATCAGGAACAAGACAAGTCTTCCCACTCTCATCACTCTTATTCAGCATAGTTTTAGAAGTTTTAGCCACAGCAATCAGAGAAGAAAAGGCAATAAAAGGAATCCACACTGGAAAAGAAGAAGTAAATCTGGCAGTGTTTGCAGATGACATGATACTATACATAGAGAATCCCAAAGATGCTACCATAAAACTACTAGAGATAGGCAATGAATCTGGTAAAGTTGCAGGATACAAAATTAATGCACAGAAATCTCTTGCATTCCTATACACTAATGATGAAAAATCTGAAAGTCAAATCCAGAAAACACTCCCACTTACCATTGCAACAAAAAGAATAAAATATCTAGAAATAAACCTACCTAAGGAGACAAAAGTCTTGTATGCAGAAAATTACAAGGCACTGATGAAAGAAATTAAAGATGATACAAATAGATGGAGAGGTATACCATGTTCTTGGATTGGAAGAATCAACATTGTGAAAATGACTCTACTACCCAAAACAATTTATAGATTCAATGCAATCCCTATCAAACTACCAATGACATTTTTCACAGAACTAGAACAAAAAATTTCACATTGTGTATGGAAACCCAAAAGACCCCGAATAGCCAAAGCAATCTTGAGAGCAAAAAACAGAGCTGGGGGAGTCAGGCTCCCTGACTTCAGACTATACTACAAAGCTACAGTAGTCAAGACAGTATAGTACTGGCACAAAAACAGAAAGATAGATCTAGGAAATAGGGTAGAAAGCCCAGAGATAAACCCAGGCACATATGGTCACTTTATCTTTGATAAAGGAAGCAGGAATATACAGTTGAGAAAGGACAGCCTCTTCAATAATTGGTGCTGGAAAATGTGGACAGGTACATATAAAAGTATGAGATTAGATCACTCTTTAACACTATACACAAAAATTATCTCAAAATGGATTAAAGTCCGAAATGAAAGGCCAGAATCTATCAAACTCTTAGAAGAAAACATAGGCAGAACACTCTATGACATAAATCACAGCAAGATCCTTTTTGACCCACCTCCTAGAGAAATGGAAATAAAAAGAAACATAAAATACTGGGACTTAATGAAACTTCAATGCTTTTGCATAGCAAAGGAAACCATAAACAAGACCAAAAGACAACCCTCAGAATGGGAGAGAATATTTGCATATGAAGCAACTGACAAAGGATTAATTTCCAAAATTTACAAGCAGCTCATGCAGCTCAATAACAAAAAAACAAACAACCCAATCCAAAAATGGGCAGAAGACCTAAATAGACATTTCTCCAAGAAGACATACAGGCTGCCAAGAAACACATGAAAGAATGCTCAACATCATTAATCATTAGAGAAATGCAAATCAAAACCAAAATGAGATATCATCTCACACCTGTCAGAAGGGCCATCATCGAAATATCTAGAAACAGTAAATGCTGGAGATGGTGTGGAGAAAAGGGAACACTCTTGCACTGCTGGTGGGAATTTGAATTGGTTCAGCCACTATGGAGAACAGTATGGAGGTTCCTTAAAAAAACTACAAATAGAACTACCATATGACCCAGCAACCCCACTACTGGGCACATAACCTAGGAAAACCAAAATTCAAAAAGAGTCATGTACCAAAATGTTCATTGCCGTTCTGTTTACAATAACCCAGAGATGGAAACAACCTAAGTGCCCATCATCAGATGAATGGTTAAAGAAGATGTGGCACATATATACAATGGAATATTACTCAGCCATAAAAAGAAATGAAATTGAGCTATTTGTAATGAGCTGGATAGACTTAGCGTCTGTCATACAGAATGAAGTAGGTCAAAAAGAGAAAGACAAATACTGTATGCTAACACATATATATGGAATTTAAGAAAAAAAATGTCATGAAGAACCTAGGGATAAGACAGGAATTAAGACACAGACTTACTTGAAAACGGACTTGAGGATCTGGTGAGGGGGAAGGGTAAGCTGTGACAAAGCGAGAGAGAGGCATGGGCATATATACACTAACAAACGGAAGGTAGATAGCTAGGGGGAAACAGTTGCATAGCACAGAGATATCAGTTTGGTACTTTGTGACCGCCTGGAGGGTGAGATAGGGAGGGTGGGTGGGAGGGAGATGCAAGAGGGAAGAGATATGGGAACATATGTATATGTATAAATGATTCACTTTGTTATAGAGCCAAAAATAACACACCATTGTAAAGCAATTATACCTCAATAAAGATGTTAAAAAATTAATAATAATTAATAATGAGAAACTTTGACATGGTAATCGTAAATGTGTGAACCAATCTTAAATAAATAAAATGTCACCTGCAGTAAAAAAAAAAAAAAAAAAAAAAAAAAAGAAGTTGAACATTCTCTGAACTTTATAACCCTAAGAACACCACCAGCCATATTTGGAATAACATATGTCAGTTGTAAGTTTATGGTAACAAGGTTCCCCCTTGTAATTATACAAACATTTCACACCCACTACAAATATTTGCTTAACAAACACTCTTACTTCTTGCTTTCTCTAGTTACAATATTTGACAAACACGTTATGTAACTTCTTGCCTCTATAACTTTCCTCCTTTTCTTAGTGTGGCAGAATGGAATCAAAGTGCTTCTTGAATCTGTATTTTTCGGGCTGAAGTCATACAAATCTTAAATAAAAGGTGGAGTTTTTAAAAAATTTTTCTTTGTTTGTTTTGTTTCAACCACATCTCTGTTCTTGGAATTCTGGGTTAATAGCAGCTTTACTGCAATCTGTGCAGTAAATTGCCAGGAATAGCCACAACTTCTGCAATATCTTAGTGCAGAAATCTTTCAATAACATAACTACAACAACCATATGGACAGAAAGTACAATAGAAATTACCATGCACTGGAAGTAGGTGGTAACTTGGTTTGCTCACTTAATGGGAAAAGATTTCTGTTTAGGATGATGAAAGATTTTTGGAGAAGGACAGTGGTGATGGTTGCACAACATTGTCAATGTTGTTACTGCCCCTTAAAAATGGCTAAATAATAATATCATCATTAAGTATCACATGAAAAACAGAAAAAGAGAGAAAAAGAGGAAAAAAAAGATTGAAACAGACAATTTTCTCTTATGTATATTCTAACACAACTAAGGAAAAAATAAACCTCACTGAAGAGCATTATGAGCATACCAGAAAGTAAAGATGTAAGAGTAACAGCAAAGTAAATGGAAAAGGAAAGCTCCCCCCCAAAAATGTGGGGAGATGAAAGAAATTAGTCCTACTACATCTCAAGCCCAATCCAAAGCTTGTATTATTGAACACTTGGTTGTTACACATGAATAGACAAAAAGAAAATGAAATAATATAAACCCTTTGCAGTGACACAGAAGTAAAAGCACAAATTCCACCCATATACATGTGAAAAATTTTAAATATCTCAGTATAAAAAATTGAGATAACTCAATTTCCATTTGAAAGCATAATAACAAAGCACATCAAATACACATTATACATACATGGCCCTTAACATTATTCATGATATAGGAAAAGGTCATGGAACTTCACTCATAATAAGAGAACTTCACTTAAAAAAGCACACTGATGCATGATTTCTCATTTATCTGAGTGATCAATTGATGTGATAAAATGAAATTCAATCAGTATAAAACTCCCAACAAACAAAAGGACAAGATGGCTTCAAGATGAATTCTACCAAACATTTGGGGAAGACTTAATGCCTATTGTTCTGGAAGTATTCCAAAAAATTGCAGAGCAAGGTACACTTTGAAACTCATTCTATGAGGCCAAGATCACCCTAATACTGAAGCCAGACAAAAATATCCCCATGAAAGATAATTACTGATGAATACTGAAGCAAAAATTCTCAACAAAACAAAAGGAAGCTCATTCCAACAATATATTAAAAGGTTTATACACTATGAACAATTGGGATTAATCCAAGTGATGCAAGGATGGTTCAATGTCTGCCAATCAATCAATGTAATACACCATATTAACAAATTAAAAAATGAAAACTATATGATCATCTCAATAGATGCAGAAAAGCTTTTCACAAAATCCAACATCCATTCAGGATAAAAAAAAAAAAAAAAAAAAAACTCTTAACAAAGTTCGTACAGAAGGAACATATTGCAACATAACATAAGCCATATATGACAAGCACACAGTTAACAAGATACTCAATGGTGAAATGTTAAAACGATTTCCTCGAAGATCAGGAGAAAGGCGCCAATACCGAATCTCACCACTTTTACTCACAGTTTTGGAAGTCCCAGCCACAGCAATCAGAGAAGAAAAATTAAAAAAAGGAATCCAAATAGAAAACAGAGAACAAAACGCTCTCTGTTTGTAGAAGACTATATCATATGTAGAGAATCCTAAAGACACTACAAAAACCCACTAGAACTCATCAATAAATTGGGTCAATTTGCAGAATACAAAATTAATATAAATCTGTTGTATTTCTACACACTGATAACGAATTAACAGAAGGAGAAATTAAGAAAACAGTCCAATTTACAACTGCATCAAAAAGAATAAAATGTCTTGCTATCCATGAAAATTCAACTAACAATCAAGTTAAGAAGAAAAAACAATTTTATTTGTGACAAACTGAGGATTATAACCTGGGGGACAGGCTCTCAGAAAGCCCTGAAATCTGTTTGTACTATTAGAACTTGAAGATGCAGTCCTTGAGACAAAGGATCATACATCAAAATGACACACTGATATTTTACATAAAGTCCACCATGGATTTATAGTCCAAGTGAGCATGTACAAAGCAATCTGCAAGTCACAATGATGCCCTACAGAGTTGGGAAAGAACACTATTCTTTTTTTTAATTTTTTTTTTTACATCTTTATTGGAGTATAATTGCTTTACAAAGGTGCATTAGTTTCTGCTTTATAACAAAGTGAATCAGTTATACCTATACATGTGTTCCCATATCTCTTCCCTCTTGCATACCCCTCCCTTCCACCCTCTCTATTCCACCCCTCCAGGCAGTCACAAAGCACTGAGCTGATCTCACTGTGCTATGCAGCTTCTTCCCACTATCTACCTTACGTTTGGTAGTGTACATATGTCCATGCCTCTCTCTCGCTTTGTCACATCTTACCTTTCCCCCCTCCCCTTATCCTCAAGTCCATTCTCTAGTAGACTTGTGTCATTATTTCTATCTTACCCCTAGGTTCTTCATGACTGTTTTTCCCTTAAATTCCATATACATGTGTTAGCATACGGTATTCGTCTTTCTCTTTCTGAGTTATGTCACTCTGTATGACAGACTCTAGGTCTATCGCCCTCATTACAAATAGCTCAATTTCGGTTCTTTATATGACTAATATTCCATTGTATATATGTCCCACATCTTCTTTATACATCCCTCCAATGATGGGCACTTAGGTTGTTTCCGTCTCTGGGCTATTGTAAATAGAGCTGCAATGGACATTTTGGTACATGACTCTTTTTGAATTATGGTTTTCTCAGGGTATATGCCCAGAAGTGAGATTGCTGGGTCATATGGTAGTTCTATTTGTAGCTTTTTAAGGAACCTCCATACTGTTCTCCATAGTGGCTGTACCAATTCACATTCCCACCAGCAGTGCAAGAGTGTTCCCTTTTCTCCACTCCCTGCGACGGCAGAGGTCGGCTTGACGTTCAACCAGCCTGAGGCATGCCATGCATTCTCCTGGGGAAGTTGTCTCTGGATCCCGGGACCCTGGCAGTGGCAGGCTGCACAGGCTCCCTGGAAAGGGGGTGTGGGTAGTGACCTGTGGTTGCACACGGACTTCTTGGTGGCGGCGGCAGCAGCCTTAGCATCTCATACACGTCTCTGAGGTCTGCGCTTTTAGCCAAGGCTCGAGCTGGTCTCTGGAGTTCCTTTAAGCAGCGCTCTTAATCCCCTCTCCTCGCGCACCAGGAAACAAAGAGGCAAGAAAAAGTCTCTTGCCTCTTTGGCAGCTCCAGACTTTTTCCCGAACTCCTTACCGGTTAGTCGTGGTGCACTAACCCCTGCAGGCTGTGTTCATGCCTCCAACCCCAGTCCTCTCCCTGCGCTCTGACCTAATCCTGAGCCTCAGCTCCCAGCCCCGCCC
The DNA here is from genome assembly GCA_036417435.1 of Inia geoffrensis. NCBI lineage: Eukaryota > Metazoa > Chordata > Mammalia > Artiodactyla > Iniidae > Inia > Inia geoffrensis. The sequence goes on from CM070921.1 coordinate 13,639,229, forward strand.
ACCCCGGCAGGTGAACAGACAAGCCTCTCGAGTTGGTGAGTTCCAGTCGACCCTGATCCTCTGTTTGGGAATGTCTCCCCTTTGCCCTCCGCGCCCTTGTTGCTGTGCTCTCCTCCACAGCTTTGAAGCTCTCCCTCCACCACCCACAGTCTCCGCCCATGAAGAGGCTTCTAGTTTGTGGAAAACTTTCTTCCTTCACAGCTCCCTCCCTCTGGTGCAGGTCCCATCCCTATCCTTTTGTCTCTGTTTATTCTTTTGCCCTACCCAGGTATGTGGGGAGTTTCTTGCCTTTTGGGAGGTCTGAGGTCTTCTGCCAGAGTTCAGTAAGTGTTCTATAGGAGTTGTTCCACGTGTAGATATATTTCTGGTGTATCTGTGAGGAGTAAGGTCAAGAACACTATTCTTTTAAGAAGTTACTTGCTGACTTCATAAGAAAAAAAAAGAAAAGAAAAAGAAGATCTTTATGGTTTAGCAGGTGCTCCCATCTTTGAGGAGGTCTGGTTAATTTATAATGCTTATCAATATTGCACACTTAAAGGGGAGGGAAGAGACCCAAATGGCTAGAGAAAGAGCAGTTTAGGTTTAAATTTTCTTGTCATGCCTTAAGGTATAAATTTTACTTAATCAGTTTTCCCCCTTTGATCATTGATTTTCCCATAGAAAGCTTTAGGTAATCAAATGTTGGGACCCTGATAACTCAGTGGTTGTTTACCTGCCCTGGATCCACTGTATTCCATGATGCCAAGTCTTAATAGCTGGGCTCTTTCTTTATTTTTATGGGGTTAGGTTAGTAGAATGCTTGGCAAAGACTGATAGTAAATTTCAAGTTGCCCAATTGGACTTACGCCAGTTTTACCCTGTATGTTCATTGTGCATGCCCATCGTTTTATATAGAAATGTAATCAATAGTTTCATGTCATTTAGACGTCATTGTTTTACTGGAGTTTTGAATATACATCAAGAGGCACAAGAGATATTACTGTATACAACATAGAATAGCCAACAACAATATAATAAGCAGAGATTTCAGTTATGAACCTCAGAACTGAACCATTTACCCAAGATTTCCCTTGGACTAGTACATGTTTGATTTTTCATGTGAGTTGTTAGATGAGCTATATTAGAGGTCTCATCTGTTATGAAAGCACAACATTGTCTGAATTACAGCATGTTTCTCTGTGCAAAGCAGTTTTAAAAGTTGAGCCATTTGGTTTTGCAACATCACTTTCCCATCACAGAAACTTCAGAATTGGGTAAATTATTCAAAAGTAGTAAACAAACATGGATGTATATGCTGATGAGGAAATATTTTATGACTAAACATTTTATAAGGCAACTATGTTATCTAATACTATTTGGACTAAGGAATTTAGGGATATCTGCTGTGCTACAATGTTTTTTGTAGCCATCAAAGGTGGCTGATATATATATATATTTTTGTTTGGTCCATTTTAAAACTTTTTTTTAAACATCTTTATTGGAGTATAATTGCTTTACAATGTTGTGTTAGTTTCTGCTCTATAACAAAGTGAATCAGCTATATGTACCCATATGGTGGTAGGATGAACTGGGGGATTGGGATATATATATATATATATATATATATATATATATATATATATATATATACTAATATGTATAAAATGGATAACTAACAAAAAAACTGCTGTATTAAAAAAAATCAGGACTTTCCTGGTGGCACAGTGGTTGAGAGTCTGCCTGCTGTTGCAGGGGACATGGGTTCATACCCTGGTCCGGGAAGATCCCACATGTCGCGGAGCGGCTGGGCCTGAAAGCCTTAGCTGCTGAGCCTGCACGTCCGGAGCCTATGCTCCGCAACGGGATAGGCCACAATGGTGAGAGGCCCGCGTACCACAAAAAAAAACAAAAACAAAAACAAACGGGGCTTCCCTGGTGGTGCAGTGGTTGAGAGTCCGCCTGTCGATGCAGGGGACACGGGTTCATGCCCTGGTCCGGGAAGATCCCACATGCCACGGAGTGGCTAGGCCCGTGAGCCATGGCTGCTGAGCCTGAGCATCTGGAGCCCGTGCTCCACAACAGGAGAGGCCACAACAGTGAGAGGCCCTCGTATCGCAAAAAAAAAAAAAAAAAATCAGAGAGATAGTGTAAAATAAGGTGGACAGGAATCAGAGAGGAGGCTGGTAAGGAGCATATTCCAGTTGCCTTCCTGGAGTTTTAACATGGTTTATCATGAGGCAGCTGTATGATAAATAAACAGGAGAAAACGTAGAAAAATGGAAGGGGGAGACTAATATGAAGGAAAGTAGGTAGGAAGGATATAAGCAATCAGTGAAGAAAGTTGATGCTTCTGACAAAAATGGGTACAGGAAAAATGGGAATTAAAATCCCCTGGCAACTTCTTTATTGTAGGTGAGGCTGTAAAATATAAATGTTCTGGGGCTACTAACTCTGAAAATATTAGCTTTGGGGAAGTGCCTTGGGAGTTTGGGTGGGGGAGTTTGATGGCAGTACTGGTGCAGGGGTGGGAGTAGAAGAGCTAGAGGGGGAGTTCCTAAGAAAAGGTCACCTGACACAGTTTAAACTTCTTTGAGAAGACTGTTTGGAGTTTCCATACTGGACCCCACCTTCTATGTTCTTTCCTTCCTTGTCCCTCATCAGCCCAGTTGGTATATGCACAATTATTCCACAAGACTCAGAAGGCTATACATCTTCTATTGTTTCCTAATAAAAGCCACCAAATGGGTCCTGCCCCCAAAATGTGGACACATGAAAAGTTTAAAATCTCTACCAGAGCTGGCCAGTAGGGACTGGTAAAATAATTAGGGTCTCAGACACTGTCCCTTACTGATCGTCAACACTGTTCAAACCTCTGCCACTATAAGTCTCCCTCAAAAAATTCCTGGGTTTTTGGTTGCCCAGTCCACCCACAGCAGGACTAAGTAGGTCAGGCCTGAACCTACACCCTTCCCACTCTGAAATGTTCAGCAACATAGATGGACTTAGAGAATATTATAGTTAGTTAAGTAAGTCAGAGAAAGATACTTTATTATATCATTTATATGTGGTATCTTAAAAATTATACAAATGAACTTATATACAAAACAGAAACAGACTCACAGACGTAGAAAACAAACAGATGGTTACCAAAGGGTAAAGGGAGCAAGGGACAAATTAGGGATATGGGATTAACATATATACACCACTATGTATAAAACAGATAATCAACAAAGACCTACTGTATAACACAGAGAACTATATTCAGTATCTTGTAACAACCTATAGTGGAAAGTAACCTCAAAACATATATTTAAGTAAATTACTTTGATGTATAACTGAAACCAACATAATATTGTACATCAACTGTTCTTCAATAAAAAAGAAAACAATCTGATTTTCAATACATAAAAAACCAAAATACATAGACATAACCTTAACCAATATGGCAAAAGACTCTGCTAAAAACTACAAAGCATTGCTGAAATAAATTAAGGAGAACAAACAGGCATAATGACATCTGTGTTTGTGAACTGGAATGCTCAATATGGTTAAAATGTATGTATTACCCAAAGCAATCTGAAGATCTAATACAATCACTATCAAAATCTAAAGGGCATGGGCTTCCCTGGTGTCACAGTGGTTAGGAGTCCGCCTGCCAATGCAGGGGACATGGGTTTGTGCCCCAGTCTGGGAGGATCCCACATGCCACGGGACACTTGGGCCCGTGAGCCATGGCCACTGAGCCCTGTCTGCTGGGCCTGCATGTCCGGAGCCTGTGCTCTGCAACGGGAGAGGCCATAGTGGTGAGAGACCCATGTACCACAAAAAAAAAAAAAACAAAAAAAAACCAAAACCTAAAGGGCATGTTTCACAGAAATAGAAAAAATAATCTTAAAATTCATGTGGAACAAAAAAGGACCCTGAAGAGCTAAAATAATCTTGAGAAAGAAGAACCTGACAGTGTCTCATACTTCCTGAGTTAAAACATATTACAAATCTACAGTAATCAAAACAGTCATAAGACTGGCAAAAAGACACATAGGCCAAAGAACAGAATAAAGAGTGCTGAAATTAACCCACATGCATAATCAAACAATCTTCAGGAAGAGTTCCAACACTAGGCAATGAGGAGAGTCTCTTCAAGATGAAACTGTGACTTAATCTTACACCATACACAAAAATAAAGGAAAAATTGATTAGAGACTTAAATGTAAGATTTGAAACTGTTGAACTTCTACAAGAAAATATAGGGTAAAAACTGCTGGATATTGGCTTTGGTTACCATGTCTTGGATATGGGACCGAGAGCACAGACAATAAAAACTAAAATAAACAAGTGGAACATACATCAAACTGAAAAAATTGGAGATTCGAGTTTCAAATTTTAAATTTGCAGGGGAAGAAGGAGAAAGAGACAAAGTTCATGCCAATGCACAATGGAATATTATAAAAAGGGAAATCCTACCTTATAGTAGGTTATGAGAACATGGAAGATATTATGTTAAATATAGCCCAGATTCAGACAAATACTTCATAAGTGCACCTACATAAATAATCCAGTGTAGTCAAACACATAGGAGCAGATAGAAGAATGGTGCTTGCCACGGGCTGGGTAGAGTAAAGAGTATGAAATGGGAAGTTGCTGTTTGAAGAGTGTACAGTTTCAGTCAAGCAAAATGAAAAAGTTCTAGAGATCTGCTGTACGATAGTGTGTACAGGGTTAACAATAATGAACTATACATTTGAAAATTTGTTAAGAGGGTACATTACATGTTATTTTTTACCACAATACAATCAAATAAATTCCACTTTTATATTATGTATTACAGTTGTCAACTGAAAAAACTGCACAATGTGAGAGCTGTGAGTTAAGTTTATTTGGGGAACAATGAAGACTATAGCCTGGCATGCAGCATCTCAGAAAGCTCTGAGAAACCACTCTGGAGAGGTAAGGGAGGAGCCAGCATATAGGTGATTTTGGTGAAGTGAGGTATGTGCAAAAAAGCACATGTATCAGTGGAAGATTGCTGCTAGTCACAAGGAACAGATGTCCCTGTTAATAATTTTAGTGCCTTTCTAGACAGGAGGAGGTGTAAGATCTGGCCTCATAAAGTTTTCTCCTGAAAACATCTAAATATCTGAAAACATGCTCTCCTAGTTTTTTTCCCAGAGCACAGAGGACCTCATTCTTGATCTCCACCCTGAACTCCTTTCAAGGGTGTTAAAGGTCAGAGACTGCAGTGGACAGTGATCTAATCCTTGTAGAAGTAGATGGTCAGTGACAACTTTTTGTCTGCACATTTTACATTAAATACGTTGTTTTGGGGACTTCCCTGGTGGTTCAGTGGTAAAGAATCTGCCTTCCAATGCATGGGACGTGAGTTCTATCCCTGGTTAGGGAACTAAGATGCCACAGGCCTTGGGGCAACTAAGCCCTCATGCCACAAACTACAGAGCCCTTGTGCTCTGTAGCCCACACACCACAACTAGAGAGAGAAAACCCACAGGCCACAGCTAGAGAGAAGGCCACATACCTCAACAAAATGCTGCGTGCTGCACTTATGACCTGATGCAGCCAAAAATAAAGATAAATAAACCAGGTAAAAATTTAAAATAAATAGATAGATATACTATTTTTCTCATTTTACAGATAACAAAACTGCAACAGAGAGAAGTTGTGTCTTGCTCAGGCTCAAATAACTGGTGGTGGAACTGGAGGTATTTGAACCTCTTATGTGTTGCATTAACAGCAGAGACTCTGAAGTCAAATAGCACTGACAGTTACTCATGTGTGTGACCTTGGGCAAAAAGCTTAATTTCATGGTGACTCTATGTAAAATGAATTTTTTCTCCCTCCGCAGCATGTGGGATCTTCCCAGATCGGGGCATGAACCCGTGTCCCCTGCATTGGCAGGCAGACTCTCAACCACTGTGCCACCAGGGAAGCCCTTGTTGGAAGTTTTTTATTCACAGTTTCAATTTCAGTACTTGTGATTGGTCTGCTCATATTTTCTATTTATTCCTGGTTCAGTTTTGGAAGATTGTACCTCTCTAAGAATTTGTGGGTTTCTTCTAGGTTCTCCATTTTACTGGTGTATAGTTACTGGTAGTAGTCTCTGAGGATCCTTCGTATTTCTTTGGTGTCCATTTAACTTCTACTTTTTCATTTCTAATTTTATGGATTTGAGTCCTCTCACTTGTTTTCTTGTTGAGTCTGGCTAAAGGTTTATCAATTTCGTTTATCTTCTCAAAGAAGTAACTTGTAGTCTAAATGATTTTTGCTGTTGTTTTCTTTTTTTTTAACATCTTTATTAGAGTATAATTGCTTTACAATGATGTGTTAGTTTCTGATTTTAACAAAGTGAATCAGCTATACATATACACATGTTCCTGTATCTCTTCCCTCTAGCGTCTCCCTCCCTCCCACACTCCCTATCCCACCCCTCCAGGTGGTCACAAAGCACCAAGCTGATCTCCCTGTGTTATGAGGCTGCTTCCCACTAGGTATCTACCTTACATTTGGTAGCGTATATATGTCCATGCCTCTCTCTCTTTGTCACAGCTTACCCTTCCTCCTCCCATATCTTCAAGTCCATTCTCTAGTAGGTCTGTCTCTTTATTCCCGTCTTACCCCTAGGTTCTTCATGACATTTTTTTCTTATATTCCATATATACATGTTAGCATATGGTATTTCTGTCTCTCTTTTTTACTTCACTCTGTATGACAGACTAGTTCTATTCATCTCATTACAAATAGCTCAATTTTGTTTCTTTTTATGGTTGAGTAATATTCCATTTTATATATGTGCCACATTTCCTTTATCCATTCATCAGATGATGGACACTTAGGTTGTTTCCATCTCTGGGCTATTGTAAATAGAGCTGCAGTGAACATTTTGGTACATGACTCTTTTTGAATTTTGGTTTTCTCAGGGTATATGTCCAGTAGTGGGATTGCTGGATCATACGGTAGTTCTATTTGTAGTTTTTTTAAGGAACCTCCATACTGTTCTCCATAGTGGCTGTACCAATTCACATTCCCACCAGCAGTGCAAGAGTGTTCCCTTTTCTCCACACCCTCTCCAGCATTTATTGTTTCTAGAGTTTTTGATGATGACCATTCTGACTGGTGTGAGATGATATCTCATTGTAGTTTTGATTTGCATTTCTCTAATGATTAATGATGTTCAGCATTCTTTCATGTGTTTGCTGACAGTCTGCATATCTTCTTTGGAGAAATGTCTATTTAGGTCTTCTGCCCATTTTTGGATTGGGTTGTTTGTTTTTTTGTTATTGAGCTGCACCAAGGACGGGTTTTGTGGAAGACAATTTTTTCATGGATGTGGAGTTGTGGGAGTATGGTTCAGGCACTAATGCCAGTGATGGGGGGGGGTGATTTTTCAGGCGGTAATGTGAGTGATGGGGAGTGGCAGATGAAGCTTTGCTCACTCTCCCACCGCTCACCTCCTGCTGTGTAGACTGGTTACTAATAGGCTGTGGACAAATACTGGCCTGTTAGGAACCCCTGCATTAAAATGTTGTTGATCCCTTTCCCTGATGGGAATCGGGGCCTGTTTTTTCCTCCAGGTAGAGGCCATTCCCATTGTAGGCGCTGGTGCCTTGACAGGCAGCTGGCACAGTGCCTGGCTTTACTGATGGCTGGACTTAGATTCTGCAGCTGCTAAAAGCTATAAGAAAGTCACAACACCTTAGTACAGAGCTGGAGCTAATGTGGTTAGAGTCTTAGTTGTGGGCTTAACAGTGGGTGTGTGTCTATACTCTGAATATTTGATTACCATTGACTTTCAAGCAATTGAAACCACTTTGTTCAATGCAGTAGAATTTCATTTCTCTAGATGGGTTTCAGTGTCAAGTGACAATTCATTTGCTGTATTTTTCATTCTGGAGGAGCCAGTAGACCTGGTTAGCCATGGCATTGACTCTTACAGAGAAATCACACTTTTCTGGCTTTGGGTTTTTGTTTGAAACTCTACAGATTTCATTTGAGTGATGAAATTAAAATGTAAACATATACATAAATGTATGATATACATCCTTTTCACAGAATGAATGAAAGAATACATTACCATGTAAGTAATTTTCATTTTTTCCTAAAGAAAATTTGGGTCACGTCCTTGGTAGATGCAGTCCTGTAAGAATGATGGTACTTTATTTCTGCCTTGTGTTAGAGAATCTTGGTTATCCATAGAGTGCCTACAATGGAAAACAGTGTGGGCTTTTCTTGTTTCTTTTTTTTATTTTTTGGCTGTGTTCGGTCTTCCTTGTTGTGTGCTGGCTTTCTCTAGTTGTGGTGAGCGAGGGTTACTCTTCATTGTGGTGCACTGGCTTCTCATTATGGTGGCTTCTCTTGTTGGGGAGCATTGGCTCTAGGCACACGGGCTTCAGTAGTTGTGGCACACATGCTTAGTTGCTCTGTGGCATGTGGGATCCTCCCGGGCTAGTGATCACACCCATGTCCCCTGCATTGGCAGGCAGATTCTTAACCACTGCACCACCAGGGAAGCCCTGGTTTTTCATTCTGTTTTATGTTTTCCTATGATGTGTGTCCTGGTGTTTCTGCAGTCTGTGGATGAACAGCACTGTTCAAGGGACCTCACTCTGAGTCTAAGCTGTGAACTGAACATGGAGGAGAACATCATCTGTATTTCTGATGTAGCTTAGTCCTGGAATAATGGCTCTCTCTTTCTAGTGTCAATTCCCTGCATATTTAAAACTGTACTGAGAGCATGGAGGTCAGTCTAATTATAAGTAACATCCACCAGCTAAAAATAATCATTGTAAGAAGAGACTCCTCCAACTTGGTTGTTCTGGGACCTGATTAATGTATGAACAAATCTACTTCTACCTCTAGAGAGTGAAGTTCAATAGGGATCCAGATAGTTCTGATGATCAGCTGGGTTTGGGAATGCCATTGCAGACTTGGAATCCTCATGAAGTCACCAAGGCTTCTGGAAGTTCAGAAACTTCTCAAGATGACACAGTTAACTTGCATGAGGTCTTGGACCAAGAGTCATCTCATGACTTCTGGTGTCATCACATTGTACAACCACATAGTGCTTCCTGTGTAAAATTGTAGTGAATTACACTGACTTTTTGTGCATTTGTACTGGTAAGAATGTACAATATGGACCATTTATGCATGTCATTTTTGACTTATAAGTCTGTGTAAGGCACTTAGCAGAGAGGGAGAAAGCCAGTGATTTTGGTAAATGTGGGGCTGGTTTTGAGGTATAGAGGAACTTTTTATATTTTATCACTGAATCTGACAGTGACTCAAAGGTGATATAGTGTTAAAGCTTACCCCTTCAATGCTTTGGATGAACTGTTGCATGAAAGAGCTGAAGTAGGGGTTTAATGAGAGCAGAGAAAAAAGAAAGAAAATTTACCTGTAGTCCAAGTTTTAGTTTTTCTTCACTTATTTTAACTTTCTTCATGAAACATTCTGTAGTTAAAAAATATATGTACCTTTCTCTAAAAATGTGTAAGTAAAGCTTTATGCTTTATAGGAACATTCAAAGCAATGTGTATATGAGGAACATACACGTCTGTAACTGATCCATTATGGAAGTGCCCATGAGGCCAGGCCTTTTTCGGATGTAGCTGTGTCATCATTCAATGTGTGGGGTCCCCCAGTGCATCTGTATCTGCTCTCCAAGGAAGAGCACTCGGTTCAGTTTTCACAAATATTTTGTTTGTTGATGGCAATCATAGAAGTGCCGTTGAGCCCTGAAGCCTTATTCCAAAGGGAAAGAATGATTTTCTGCATGTTCTCTCATCCCAATGGTGTGCATAGATCAGATCAGCTCTGGTGCTGAGTTTTGCTGTGAGTCGTGACATTTGTGGCCAGGAGTTTGTTAGTGATAATAAAGTACCGGAGTTGGTTAATTATTCACTTTTTCTCCCATGAGTAAGTAGACTGAGCATTATCCTGGTAATAATAATCAGCACAGACATTATATGCCAGGTCTCTGCTAAGTAAGCCCTTTCCTTACATTTCTCATTAAGTGGGAGGGACATTTTTAGTGTCCTCATCTGAGGCATGAGGAAACTGAGGATTAAAGAGGTGAAGTGTCTTGCCCAGGGTCCACTGTAGAGCTGGAGTGTCACTTGTACTCACCAGCATGCCAGGGTGCTCTTGTGAGTGGAACAGAAGGGAGTTTGGGCTGGCCGTTAAGCATCTGGATTTTCAGGTAACATGGGGGAAGCAGTTTAGAGCTAGAATCTGTGTCATCGTGGATCTGGAGCCTGAAATGCAAGCTGGTGACTTTCCAGAGAAGGAGTTCGTTCTCTCTCTGGCTACAGAAAACTGCGTCCTCTTTAAAGGGTGGAGCCAAGCCTTGTCTTCTTCAGTGCTCTTCTTCTACCACCCTTGCTGCACACAGGGATTGGCTGGAAGAATGTATGAGTAGATGGATGGCAGGGAGTGAGGGCGGGAGGAAGGAACAAAAAGAAATGAAAGGAAATAAGGAAGGAAGTGTATTAGTTTGTGATTTGTGGGTGGGTAGATATAAGGAAAGAAGAAAGAAAAGAAAGGAAGGAGGAGAAAAATTTCCTTGTATATGTATTTGAATTGAAGGAAAGAATTCAGGAGATGGCTAGGAAAGGTAATAAATTGGAACCAGAATGAAATAAAAGAGATATATAGAAGAAATGTAGAAATTTTCAACTTTGTACAAAGCACTGTTACTGATACTTTACTGTTTTTAGCTTTACCCATATATTCTCCCTGCACACAGATCTCACTTATGTTTATTTATTTTTATGTACCAGAAAGAAAGAAGTTTGTTGTTTTTTTTTTTTTTCTGTTTTTGTGTGTGTGTAACTTTTGGGGTTACTGTTATTATTATTTAATGGAATGTTATAATCTCGCATAGAATGACTCATATTTCTTTTTGAGCCAGGATTGATGGAAAGATGTCAAGTGCTCACACCAGCAACAAACTGGATGAGGCACAGGCTATAATGAGCAATCTCAGGACCATCAAAAAAACCATTTGTACAGGCGAGAAGGAAAGGCGGGACCTGATGCAAGTAAGAGGCCTCGGTGCTCTTCAGAACCCACATCTGTCCTTCCGTCTGCCTGCCTGCTTGTCTGTCTTCCTTTCCCCTCTGTATATATTCACATACATACATATGTATCCTCCCTTTCTCATCTATATATGTCTGTGTATCTATACATACATGCATTTTAATAGGTTTATTACTTGTTATGTATATATAATTTATATATGTTTAAAAGTTTTTTTTTAAATTGGGAATGTACATGTTGTTCAATAATCAAGCGGTCTTGGAATCACCATGTTCTTTCATAGCCCATAACTGCTTTTAATTGTTTCTTGTGTACTTTTCTAGTGTTTATAAAGACACAAAGATAGACTTCATGAAAAAGCTAATTATGTACATACAGTTTGATCTTGCTGTCTTACTCATATAATAATACTATCCTGTACTTTTGCAAATACATACACAAATACCTCTTTATTCTTTAGTTATAGCTGTACAGTATTCCATAATGTGGATGTTGAAAAATTGTATATCTGAGATCTTGTTAGTTTTATTTTGCTTTATTGTTATTACTATATTTTTGGCCCCTTAACTCCTGTAGCTTCTGTTATTTTTAGAAAAAGATGTGCTTTTGCAAGTGGATATATGATGGTCTTTTTCTTGATGCTGTAATGCATTCAGTTTTTCCTTTTATGTTCTCTTGTTTTTACTTCTTTTTTTTTCTGGCTGTACCACATGGCTTGTGGAATATTAGTTCCCTGACCAGGGATTGAACCTCTGTACCCTGAAGTGGAAGGGCAGAGTCTTAACCACTGGACCACTAGGGAGATCCCTATGGTCTCATTTAAATTATAGTTTTCAAATTCTTTTCAGTTTTTCTTCATGTACTCAATCCGCCAAGTGGGCAGGTACTACCTTATACACATTTATATAGATTCTGCACAGTATAAGGCATACAGGGATATATAAAGTAAAGATAAAACATGGAGGCAAAATAAGACAGGTGCATATATAACTTTTTTGTATACCAGCGCTTCCTAAAGTCAAGGCTACAGTGAATTAAGTAGAGTTTCCTAAATGGTGGTTAAAATTCACATTGTTGGGCCCTAACCTATTCTAGTGAATTATAATGATGTAGTTGGGGTCCACAAATTTGTATTTGTAAATGACTTTCCAGGTCATGGTAGGTAAATGATCTATTCTTAGTTTTGCTGTGAACAATGGTAACAAGACTAACTACCATTAGTGAACCTTCTGTGTGTGCAGAATTGGACAAGATGCTCTGCATGCATTACCCATCTAATCCTAGCCAAAACCTCAGAGTGAATGCAGTGGTGTTTGATAGTGTATATATGGAGGATTTGGCCCAGGTCAAAGCTGGTTTCCCTGCTCTGGCCCCTCTGAGGCTACAGTGAATAGCAGTGGATAAATCATTCACTTGTCTTGTTTGATAAAGGATAGAGAGTTTATGGAAGGAGTTTCAGGCCTCAGAATTTTCTCTGAGATGTCCACAGCCTCACAATCTATGGGAACCTCCAGGAAGAGGCAAGAGCAACAACTTCTTTCACTAAAATCAAATAAGTTATTTTAGCTTTCTTATACTAAAAACTGACCCCTTTTAAGAAACTTTTGTTTACAACCACGTATACAAGTTATATTGTACTAAAATCAAATAAGTTATTTATTTTAGTTTTCTTATACTAAAAACTGACCCCTTCTAAGAAACTTTTGTTTACAACCACATATACAAGTTATATTGCACCCAGGTATCCTGGTTCTTGAGTTTGTAGTAAGAACTATGGAAGAGAAATATGTTCAGAAACGTAAAATCAGTGTAGAAAATTTGAAATCTGTTTAATTTTTACACTGAGGTTCTGTTTGCCAAACTTTCTGTGGTTTTTGGCAAACTAGCATGTATATTAATTTTAACCCTGTACAGTTAGGGTGGAAAATATCAGGTTGTAGAAACACATAATAGAGGTGACATGGAAGATTCAGAAGTCCCAAGCCCTTGGAAAAAGAAAAAAAGAAAAAAAAAAGAAAAATGGACTGATCCAACTTTGCAGGCATTCTGAAAAACAGACAGAGGCTTATAGGAACCACACAAATTTACAATCAAGAAAAATCTATGTTCAAAACACTGCGAAATTTCATGGCATTTTTACTTGATGCCCTATCCCTTGCCCTTGCCCCATTCCATTCCCAGTGCAGCACTATCTAAGTCTTGAGGAAATGGTGATCTAGCTCCCTGCCTTGAACTGGAGGGATCTCAGCACACCTTATGTAGAAATTAATGTGTATACCTGTTCAAACCTATTTTGGGATTACCTTAAAATCTGACACGAGGTGTTCATTTTGTATAACTTGGAACCTGCATGAGAAAAACATCAGTTATTACTCTAAAAGTTACAAGGCTGACTGTAAGCATGGACTTACCTTGGATGAGAGCTTATGAGTGGAGTCATACAGTAGACTATTTAAGGACCTGAGAAGAAGTTGGGATGAGACTCTGGTAAACTAGGACATCTAAATCAGTTATATATGAGGAGGAATTTAGAAAGCTATGGGTATGCAGAGGTAAAAGACATACTCAGAAAAGTCCTCAGAAGAGCTTTAGAGCTTGTGCTGCTCTCTTAGGCTCAAAGTATAAGCTAAGTATAGCTAAGTGGTATAGGAATGTCTGAGAACAGAGCCAGTCTGCAAAGATAGAGATGTGGTTTACTTTTGTTTTTGCAGCTCCTGGCATTCAAGGAAGTCACTATCAAACATTAGCTAAACATTAGATAAAGGAACAAGACTTCAGTGATCACACATTATTAGGAATAGTCTTTGCAAATAGCTTGTAAAAAAAAAAAAAAAGGACTATTGTAACTTTCCAAAAAAAAAAAATTACCATGGGGAAGAGGGAGTATATGAGTTTTAGAATTACCAAATTATAAAAGTTAAATTTTATATTTTCAGTTTTCAACAGAAAATCACATGGCATACAAAAAAACAGGGAAACAGGCTTCATTCTAGGGAGGAAATTAATTGACGAAATTTTCTGTAAAAGGACCTTCCAGGAAGATGGTGGAAGAGGAAGATGCAGAGATCAACTTCCTCCCCACAGATACACCAGAAATACACCTACACGTGGAAAAACTCCTACAGAACACATACTGAATGCTGGCAGAAAATCTCAGACCTCCCAAAAGGCAAGAAAGTCCCCACGTATCTGGGTAGGGCAAAAAAAAAAAAAAAAAAAAAAAAAAAACAGAGGCAAAAGGATAGGGACGTGACCTGTACCAGTGGGAGGGAGCTGTGAAGGAGGAGAGATTTCCACTTGGACTGCCCTTCATAGGCAGAGACTGTGGGTGGCTGAGGGGGAAAGATTCACAGCCACAGAAGAGAGAACAGGAACAGGGGTGCAGGGGGCAAAGTGGAGAGATTCCCGAACAGAGGATCAGTGCCAACCAGCAATCACCAGCCCAAGCGGCTTGTCTGCTCCCCCGCCCAGGTGGGCGGGGCTGGGAGCCGAGGCTCGGGCTTCGGTCAGAGTGCACGGAGAGGACTGGGGTTCGCATCGTGAACACACCCTACAGGGGGTTAGTGCGCCACAGCTGGTGGGGAGGGAGTCCAGGGAAAAGTCTGGACCTGCTGAAGAGGCAAGAGACTTTTTCTTCCCCTTTTGTTTCCTGGTGTGCGAGGAGAGGGTTTAAGAGTGCTGCTTTAAGGAGTTCCAGAGAAGCGCACGAGCCACGGCTAAAATCATGGACCACAGAGACATGCAAGAGATGCTAAGGCTGCTGCTGCTGCCACCAAGAAGCCTGTGTGTGAGCACAGGTCACTATTCGCACACCCCTTCTGGGGATCCTGTGCAGCCCGCCACTGCCAGTGTCCTGGGATCCATGGACAATTCCCCGGAGAAAGGATGGCCCGCCCCAGGGTGGTGCAATGTCATGCCAGCCTCTGCCACCGCAGGCTCACCCTGCACTCTGCGGCCCTCCCTCCCCTTGGCCTCAGTGAGCCAGAGCACCCGAATCAGTGACTCCTTTAATGCCGTCTTGTCTGAGCGAAGAACAGACTCCCTCCAGCGGCCTACATGCAGAGGCAGGGCCAAATCCAAAGCTGAGCCATGTGAGCTGTAAGAACAAAGAAGAGAAAGGGAAATTTCTCCTAGCAGCCTCAGAAGCAACGGATTACAGCTCCACAATCAACATGATGTACCCTGCACCTGTGTAATACCTGAATAGACAACAAATCATCCCAAATTGAGGAGCTGGACTTTGAGAGCAAGATTTATGATTTTTTTCCCCTTTTCCAGTTTTTGTGAGTGTGTATGTGTATGCTTCTGTCTGAGATTTGGTCTGTATAGCTTTGCTTCCAACATTTGTCCTAGGGTTCTATCCATCTGGTTTTTTAAAAAAGTTTTTCTTAATAATTACTTTTTAATAACTTTATTTTATTTTACTTTGTCTTCATTCTTTCTTTCCTTTCTTCCCTCCTTCAGACAATGAATCATGCCAAATTGAGGAGGTGGACTTTGCAAGCAAGATTTAAGATAGCCTCCACTTTTCCTCTTTTTGTGAGTGTGTATGTGTATGCTTCTGTACGAGATTTTGTCTGTATACCTTTGCTTCCACCATTTGTCCTCGGGTTCAATACGTTTTTTTCTCTTAATAATTATTTTTTATTTTAATAAGTTTATTATATTTTATCTTATTTTATTTTGTTTTACTTTATCTTCTTTCTTTTATATTTTCCTTCCTTTCCTCCTTCTTTTCTTCCTCGTTCCCTCCCTTCCTCCTTTCTTTCTTTCTTTCTTTCTATCTTTCTACATTTTCTCCCCTTTATTCTGAGCCATGTGAATGAAAAGCTCTTGGTGCTGCGGCCAGGAATCAGTGCTGTGCCTCTGAGGTGGGAGAACGAACTTCAGGACAATGGTTCACAAGAGACCTCCCAGCTCCACATAATATAAAATGGCAAAAATCTCCCAGAGATCTCCATCTCAACACCAGCACCCAGCTTCACTCAACGACCAGCAAGCTACAGTGCTGGATATCCTGTGCCAAACAACTAGCAAGACAGGAACACAAACGCACCCATTAGCAGAGAGGCTTGCTAAAATCATAATAAGTCCATGGACACCCCAAAACACACCATCAGAAGTGGTCCTGCCCACCAGAAAGACAATGCCCAGCCTCATCCACCAGAACAGAGGAATTAGTCCCATCCACCAGGAAGCCTACACCACCCACTGAACCAACCTTAGCCACTGGAGACAGGCACCAAAAACAATGGGAACTACGAACGTACAGCCTGCAAAAAGGGAGATCCCAAACAGTGAGATCAGCAAAATGAGAAGACAGAAAAACACACAGCTGTTGAAGAAGCAAGATAAAAACCCACCAGACCTAACAAATGAAGAAGAAATAGGCAGTCTATGTGAAAAAGAATTTAGGATAAAGATAGTAAAGGTGATCCAAAATCTTGGAAATAGAATAGACAAAACACAAGAAACATTTAACAAGGATCTAGAAGAACTAAAGATGAACCAAACAATGATGAACAACATAAGAAATGAAATGAAAAATACTTTAGATGATATCAGTAGAAGAATAAGTGAGGCAGAATAGTGGACAAGTGACCTGAAAGATAAAAAAATGGAAATAACTACTGCAGAGCAGAATAAAGAAAAAAGAATGAAAAGAACTGAGGACAGGTTCAGAGACCTCTGGAACAACATTAAACACACCAACATTCTAATTATAAGGGTTCCAGAAGAAGAAGAGAAAAAGAAAGTGACTGAGACTATAATTGAAAACTTTCCTAATATGGGAAAGGAAATAATTAAATCCAGGAAACACAGAGAGTCCCATACAGGATAAATCCAAGGAGAAATACACCAAGACATATTTTTCAAACTGTCAAAAATTAAATACAAAGAAAACATATTAAAAGCAGCAAGGGAAAAACAACAAATAACACACAAGGGAATCACCTTAAGTTTAACTGCTGATCTTTCAGCAGAAACTCTGAAAGCCAGAAGGGAGTGGCAGGACATATTGAAAGTGATGAAGGAGAAAAACCTACAACCAAGATTACTCTACCCAGCAAGGATCTAATTCAGAATTGATGGAGAAATTAAAACATTTACAGACAAGCAAAAGCTGAGAGAGATCAGCACCACCAAGCCAGCTCTACAACAACTGCTAAAGGAACTTATTTAGGCAAGAAATACAAGACAAGGCAAAGACCTACAATAACGAACCCCAAAACAATTAAGAAAATGGAAATAGGAACATACATATCGATAATTACCTTAAATGTAAATGGACTAAATGCTCCCACCAAAACACACAGATTGACTAAATGGATACAAAAACCAAATATTTGCTGTCTAAAAGAGACCCACCTCAGACCAAGAAACACATACAGACTGAAAGTAAGGGGATGAAAAAAGATATTTCATGCAAATGGAAACTGAAAGAAAGCTGGAGTAGCAATTCTCATATCAGACAAAATAGACTTTAAAATAAAGACTATTAGAAGAGACAAAAAGGACACTACATAATGATCAAAGGATCAATCCAAGAGGAAGATATAAGAATTGTAAATATTTATGCACCCAACGTAGGAACACCTCAATACATAATGCAAATGCTAACAGCCATAAAAGGGGAAATTGAGAGTAACACATTCATAGTAGTGGACATTAAGACCCCACTTTCATGATGGACAGATCATCTAAAATGAAAATAAATAAGGAAACACAAGCTTTAAATGATACATTTAAAAAGATGGACTTAATTGATATTTATAGGACATTCCATGCAAATACAACAGAATACACATTTTTCTCAAGTGCTCATGGAACATTCTCCAGGATAGATCATATCTTGGGTCACAAATCAAGGCTTGGTAAATTTAAGAAAATTAAAATTGTATCAGGTATTTTTTTGGACAACAACATTATGAGATTAGATATCAATTACAGGAAAGGATCTATAAAAATACAAACACATGGATGGTAAATGATACACTGCTTAATAACGTAGTGATCACAGAAGAAATCAAAGAGAAAATCAAAAAATACTTAGAAACAAATGAGAATGGAGACAGGAAGACCCAAAAACTATGGGATGCAGCAAAAGCAGATCTAAGAAGGAAGTTTATAACAAATCAATCTACATTAAGAAACAGGAAACATCTCGAATAAATAACCTAACCTTGCACCTAATGCAATTAGAGAAAGAAGAACAAAAAACCCCCAAAGTTAGGAGGAGGAGAGAAATCATAAAAATCAGATCAGAAATAAATGAAAAAGATACGAAGGATACAATAGCAAAAATCAATAAAACTAAGAGCTGGTGCTTTGAGAAGATAAACAAAATTGATAAACCATTAACCACACTCATCAAGAGAAAAAGGGAGAAGAGTCAAATCAATAAAATTATAAATGAAAAAGGAGAAGTAACAACTGACACTGCAGAAATACAAAAGATCATGAGAGATTACTACAAGCAACTCTATGCCAATAAAATGGACAACGTGGAAGAAATGGAAAATTTCCTAGAAATGCACAACCTGCCAAGACAGAATCAGGAAGAAATAGAATAGAATATATGAACAGACAAATCACAAGTACTGAAATTGAAACTATGATTTAAAATCTTCCAGGAAAAAAAAGCCCAAGGCCAGATGGCTTCACAGCGAATTTTATCAAACATTTAGAGAAGAGCTAACACCTATCCTTCTCAAACTCTTCCAAAATATAGCAGAGGGAGGAACACTCCCAATCTCATTCTATGAGGCTAAAATCACCCTGATACCAAAACTAGACAATGATGTCACAAGGAAAGAAATGTATAAGCCAATATCACTGATGAACATCATGCAAAATCCTCAACAAAATACTAGCAAACAGAATCCAACAGCACATTAAATTGATTATAAACCATGATCAACTGGGGCTTTTTCAGGAATGCAAGGATTCTGCAATATACACAAATCAATCAACATGATACACCATATTAACCAATTGAAGGACAAAAACCATATGATCATCTCAATAGATGCAGAGAAAGCTTTTGACAAAATTCAACACCCATTTATGACAAAAACCCTGCAGAAAGTAGGCATAGAGGGAACTTTCCTCAACATAATAAAGGCCATATATGAAAAATCCACAGCCAACATCGTCCTCAATTCTTAAAAACTGAAAGCATTTCAACTAAGATCAGGAACAAGACAAAGTTGCCCACTCTCAACACTCTTATAGAAGTTTTTTTGTTTTTTGTTTTTCTTTTTTTTTTTTTTTTTTTTTGTGGTACATGTGTCTCTCACTGTTGTGGCCTCTCCTGCTGTGGAGCACAGGATCCGGACGCAAAGGTGCAGTGGCAATGGCTCACGGGCCCAGCCACTCTGTGGCATGTGGGATCTTCTCAGACTGGGGCACAAACCCATGTCCCCTGCATCGGCAGGTGGACTGTCAACCACTGTTTCACAAAGGAAGCCCTCACCACTCTTATTCAACATTGTTTTGGAAGTTTTAGCCACAGCAATCAGAGAAGAAAAAGCAATAAAAGGAATCCAAATTGGAAAAGAAGAAGTAAAGCTGTCATTGTTTACATATGACATGAAATTATACATAGAGAATCCTAAAGATGTTACCATAAAACTACTAGAGCTAATCAATGAATTCGGTAAAGTAGCAGGATACAAAATTAATGCACAGAAATCTCTGGCATTCCTATACACGAGTGATAAAAATTCTGAAAGTGAAATCAAGAAAACACTCTCATTTACCATTGAAACAAAAAGAATAAAATATCTAGGAATAAACCTCCATAAGGAGAAAAAAGACCTGTATGCAGAAAATTATAAGACACTGATGAAAGAAATTAAAGATAATACAAATAGATGGAGAGATATACCATGTTCTTGGATTGGAAGAATCAACATTGTGAAAATGACTCTACTACCCCAAAGCAATCTACAGATTCAATGCAATCCCTATCATACTACCATGGGCATTTTTCACAGAACTAAAACAAAAAATTCACAATTTGTATGGAAACCCAAAAGACCCCAAATAGCCAAAGCAATCTTGAGAACGAAAAATGGAGCTGGCGGAATGAGGCTCCCTGACTTCATGCTATACTACAAAGCTACAGTAATCAAGACAGTATGATACTGGCACAAAAACAGAAAGATAGATAAATGGAGCAGGATAGAAAGCCCAGAGATAAACCGATGCACATATGGTCACCTTATCTTTGATAAAGGAGGCAGGAATGTACAGTGGAGAAAGGACAGCCTCTTCAATAATTGGTGCTGGGAAAAGTGGACAGGTACATGTAAAAGTATGAACTTAGATCACTCCCTAACACCATACACAAAAATAAGCTCAAAATGGATTAAAGACCTAAATGTAAGGCCAGAAACTATCAAACTCTTAGAGGAAAACGTAAGCAGGACAGTCTATGACATAAATCACAGGAAGATCCTTTTTGACCCACCTCCTAGAGAAATGGAAATAAAACACAAATAAATGAATGGGACCTAATGAAACTTCAAAGCTTTTGCACAGTAAAGGAAACCATAAACAAGACCAAAACACAACCCTCAGAATGGGAAAAAAATATTTGCCAATGAAGCAACTGACAAAGGATTAATCTCCAAAATTTGAAAGCAGCTCATGCAGCTTAATAACAAAAAAACAACCTAATCCAAAAATCCGCAGAGTACCTAAATATTCATATCTCCAAAGAAGATATTCAGACTGCCAACAACACATGAAAGAATGCACAACATCATTAATCATTAGAGAAATGCAAATCAAAACTACAATGAGATATCATCAAAAAATCTAGAAACAATAAATCCTGGAGAGGCTGTGGAGAAAAGGGAACACTCTTGAACTGCTGGCGGGAATGTGAATTGGTTCAGCCACTATGGAGAACAGTAAGGTAGTTCCTTAAAAACTACAAATAGAAGTACCATATGACCCAGCAATCCCAATACTGGGCATATACCCTGAGAAAACTGTAATTCAAAAAGAGTCATGTACCAAAATGTTCATTGCAGCTCTAGTTACAATAGTCCAGACATGGAAACAGCATAAGTGTCCATCATCTGATGAATGGATAAAGAAGATGTGACACATATATACAATGGAATATTATTCAGTCATAAAAAGAAATTAAATTGATCTATTTGTAATGAGGTGGATAGGCCTAGAGTCTGTCATACAGAATGAAGCAAGTCAGAAAGAGAGAGGCAAATACCATAAGCTAACACATATATATGGAATTTAAGGGAAAAAATGTTATGAAGAACTTAGGGGTAAGACAGGAATAAAGACACAGACCTACTAGAAAATGGACTTAAGGATATGGGGAGAGGGAAGGGAAAGCTTTGACAAAGCGAGAGAGAGGCATGGACATATATACACTACAAAACGTAAGGTAGATAGCTAGTGGGAAAGAGCCGTATAACACATGGAGATCATCTTGGTGCTTTGTGACCGCCTGGAGGTTTGGGATGTGGAGGATGGGAAGGAGAGAGACTCAAGAGGGAAGAGATTTGGGAACATATGTATGTATATATAACTGATAAATTTTTTTGTAAAGCAGAAACTAACACACCATTGTAAAGCAGGTATACTCCAATAAAGATGTTGGAGAAAAAAGGTAATTATCTGTATGAATCCCAGATATCAAACATATTCTACAATTACTTTATTTATTTATTTATTTTAACATTTTTATTTATTAAGCTGTTATTAGCTGCATGAGATTCTTGTACATTTTGCAGATTAATCCTTTGTCCATTGCTTCAGTGGCAAATATTTTCTCCCATTCTGAGAGTTGTCTTTTGGCCTTGTTTATTTCCTTTGCTGTGCAATATCTTTTAAGTTTCATTAGGTCCCATTTGTTTATTTTTGTTTTTATTTCCGTTCCTCTAGGAGGTGGGTCAAAAAGGATCTTGCTGTGATTTATGTCATAGAGTGACCTGCCTATGTTTTTTCTCTAAGAGTTTGTTAGTGTCTGACCTTACATTTAGGTCTTTAATTCATTTTTAGTTTATTTTTTTGTGTGGTGTTAGTGAGTCTTCTAATTTCATACTTTTACATGTACCTGTCCTGTTTTCCCAGCACCCCTTATTGAAGAGGCTGTCTTTTCACCACTGTATATTCTTGCCTCCTTTATCATAGATGAGGTGACCATATGTGCATGGGTTTATCTCTGTGCTTTCTATCTTGTTCCATTGATCTATATTTCTGTTTTTTGTGCCAGTACCATACTGTTTTGATTACTGTAGCTTTGTCATATAGTCTGAAGTCAGAGATCTGATTCCTCTAGCTCCGTTCTTCATCTTCAATACTGCTTTAGTTATTCGGGGTCTTCAGTGTTTCCATACAAATTGTGAAATATTTTGTTCTTGTTCTGTGAAAATGCCAGTGGTATTTTCAAATATTTCAAATATTTTCTCAGTCCCTTTCTTTTTCTCTTCTCCTTCTGGAAACCCTTAGAATTTGAATGTTGGTGCATTTCATGTTGTTCCAGAGGTCACTGAGATTGTCCTCAGTTCTTTTCATTCTTTTTTCTGCTCTGCAGTAGTTATTTCCACTATTTTATCTTCCAGGTCAGTTATCCGTTCTTCTGCCTCAGTTATTCTGCCATTGATCCCTTCTAGAGTATTTTAAATTTCATTTCTTATGTTGTTCATCATTGTTTGTTTCATCTTTAGCTCTTCTAGGTCCTTGTTAAATGTTTCTTACATTTTCTCTATTCTATTTCCAAGATTTTGTATCATCTTGACTATCATTATTCTGAATTGTTTTTGCAGGTAGACTGCCTATTACCTCTTCGTTTGTTAGATTCAGTGAGTTTTTACTTTGTTCCTTCATCTGCTGTGTGTTTTTTTGTCTTCTCACTTTGCTTATCTTACTGTGTTTGGGGTCTCCTTTTTGCAGACTGCACGTTTGTAGTTCCCTTTGTTTTTGGTCTCTGTCCCCAGTGACTAAGGTTAGTTCATTGAACTGTGTAGGCTTCCTGGTGGGGGGACTATTGCCTGTGTTCTTGTGCATAAGCCTGGATATTGTTTTTCTGGTGGGGAGGTCCACGTTTGTTGGTTTGTTTTGGTGTGTCTGTTGCCTTATTATGATTTTAGGTAGCCTCTCTGCTAATTAGTGGGGTTATGTTCCTGTCTTGCAAGGTGTTTGGAATAGGGTTTCAGGCATTGTAGCTTGCTGGTCATTGAGTGAAAGTTGACCTTTGTGTTGAGATGGAGACCTCTGGGAGATTTTCGCCATTTGATATCACGTGGAGCTGGGAGGTCTCTTGTGGACCAGTGTTCTGATGTTTTCTCTCCCACCTCAGAGGCACAGCACTGACTCCTGGCTGCAGCACCAAGAGCTTTCATCCACAAGGCTCAGAATTAAAGGGATAAAAAGAAGAAAGAAAGAAAGAAAGAAAGAAAGGAAGAAAGAAAGAAAGAAAGAAAGAAATAAAGAAAGAAAGAAAGAAAGAAAGAAAGAAAGAGAAAAGATAAAAGAAAATAAAATATAGTAAGGTAAAATAAAGTTATTAAAATCAAAAAATAATTATTAAAAAAATTTTGTTATTAAAAAATAATTACAGCTAGAACCCTAGGACAAATGGTGAAAGCAAAGCTATATGGACAATATCTCGCATGGAAGCATACATATACACACTCACAAAAAGAGGAAAAGGGGAGAAAATCATAAATCTTTCTCTCAAAGTCCACCTCATCAATTTGGAATAATTTGTTGTCTATTCATGTAATCTACAGTTGCAGCGTATATCAAGTTGATTGTGGAGCTTTAATCTGTTGCTTCCGAGGCTGCTGAGAGAGATTTCCCTTTCTCTTCTTTGTTATCACAGCTCCCAGTGTTCAGCTTTGGATTTCACCCCACCTCTCCGTGTAGGTCACAGGAACTCATCTGTTCTTCACTCAAAGAGAACGGTGTTAAAGGCTCCACTGACTTGGGGTTCTGGCTCACTCAGGCCATGGGAAGGGAGGGGAACAGAATGTGGAGCCAGCCTGTGGCACTAGACACCAGTGTGACGTTGCACCAAGCTGAGGCATGCCGTGCATGCTCCTGCGGAAGTTATTCCTGGATCCTGGGTCCCTGGCAGTGGCGGGCTGCACAGACTTCTGGGAGGGGCGTGTGGAGAGTGACCTGTGCTTGCACAGAAGATTCTTCATGGTGGCAGCAGCAGGCTAAGTGTCTCATGCCTGTCTCTGGGGTCTGCGCTTTTAGCCACGGCTTACGCCCGTCTCTGGAGTTCCTTTAAGGAGTGCTCTTAATTCCCTCTCCTCGCACACCAGGAAACAAAGAGGGAAGAAAAAGTCTCTTGCCTCTTTGGCAGCTCCAGACATTTTCCTGGACTCTCTCCTGGCTAGCCATGGTGCACTAACCCCCTGAAGGCTGTGTTCACACTGTCAATGCCAGTCCTCTCCCTGTGATCTGACCTCTGAAGCCTGAGCCTCAGCTCCCAGCCCCACCTGCCCTGACGGCTGAACAGACAAGCCTCTCGGTCTGGTGAGTGCCAGTCGGCTCCAATTCTCTGTGTGGGAATCTCTCTGCTTTGCCTACTGAACACCTGTTGTTGTACTCTCCTCCGTGACTTCAAAGCTCTCCCCTCCACCACCCACAGTCTCTGTTTGTGAAGAGTCTTCTAGTGTGTGGAAACCTTTCCTCCTTCCTGGCTCCCTCCCACTGGTGCAGAGCCCATCCCTATTCTTTTGTCTCTGTTTATTCTTTTTTCTTTTGCCCTACCAGTTACGTGGGGAGTTTCCTGTCTTTTGGGAAGTCTGAAGTCTTCTGCCGGCGTTCAGTAGGTGTTCTGTAGGAGTTGTGTCACGTGTAGATGTATTTCTGGTGTATCTGTGGGGAGGAAGGTGATCTCCATGTCTTACTCTTCCACCATCTTCCTCAACTCCCTCTACAAAGACTTTTAAATGCACGGCTAAGATTTCATCAAATAGCCTAATAAAAAATGTTGACAAAATACTATGGTAAGTCTAGAAAACAATGTGAGCAAAATGAGAATACTGACAAAGAAAAATGCTGTATGCTAATGATGAACCATCGGTGAAGAAAACAAATAAAAGAAAGTTATCCCATGCTCATGGATTTGTAGACTTAATATTATCCAAATAATTATACTATCCATAGTAATCAATAGTTTTAGTGCAATCACTGTCAAATCCCCAATAGTGTTTTCTTTTTCAGAAATAGAAAATCTGTCCTCAAATTCATATGGAATTTCAAGGCACCCCCTAAGTAGCCAAAACATTTTGAAAAAGAAAGACCAAGGTGAAAGGATTAATACTTCCTGATTTCAAATCTTAGCACAAAACTACAACAACTAAAACTCTGTGCTCCTGGCATAAGGACAAACATATGGACCAATGGAATAGAATACAGAGTCCATATATAAGCCCTCAGATATATGGTCGATTGATTTTCCACAAGGGAGTCAAGACTGTTATTCATTACTGGAAAGGACACTGTGTTCAACAAATGGTGTTGGGAAAACTGGATATTCACATGCAGGGGAATGAAGCTGGACACTTACCTTACACTATAAAAAGGTTAACTCAGAATTGATGAAGGATGTAAATGCAGGAGCTAAGATTACAAAACTCTTTGAGGAAAACACAGAGGAAAATCTTCAGAGCATTGGATTTGGTAGTCTTTTCTTGGATATAACACAAGAGAGCACAGAGAATAAAAGAAAAAAAATAGAATCTTTGAAGTTCAAATAAAGAGTTATGCATTAAGTGATGCCAGCTGTTAAAAGGTATCCACAAAATTAGAGAAAATATATGCAAATCATATATTTTTTAAGTAGCATGCAGAACAAGAACAAAAAACTCTTAAACTTAACAAAAGAAAGGCAAAAAGTTCAATTGAAAGGGGGTAAAACCTAAACAGCTATTTCTTGAAAGAAGATGGACAAATAGCTAGTAAGCATATGAAAAAATGCTCAGCATCATTAATCATTGAGGATATGCAAAGCCAAACACAGTGAAATAATATTTCCCACACAATAAGATGGTATAATTTTAAAACTGCAAATAACAAGTATTGGTAAGGATATGGAGAAATCGAATCCACATGTGTATTGCTGTTGATTATAAAACATGCAGCCATTCTGGAAAGCAGTTTGAGAATACTTCAACAAGTACAACTTACTTTTACTGTATGATCCAGCAGTTCCACTACCAAATTTATATATATATATTTAAAAGAATTTAAAACAGGTATTCATACGAGTTCATACATATTCATAGCAGCATTATTTTTCAGTAGAAAAAAGATAGAAATATCTTGTGCCTATCAGCCAATGAATGCATATATATTCCATTATATATAGAATGGAATATTATTCAGCCATAAAAAGGAATGAAGTAGTTGACATGCTCTGTGTTTGAATCTCAGAAATGTTATTATAAGTGAAAGGAGCCAGACATAAGTTGTATGATTTCTTTTATATGAAATATCCACAATAAGTAAATCGTTAGAGGAAAAAAAGTGATTGTCATTTGCTTAAGGACAGGGAAACAGTGATACTCCCTGTTCAAAGAGTTACAAGTTTCCTCTTGGCATGGTGGAAATGTTTTAGAACTAGATAAGAAGCAGTGGTTATACAACATTTTGATTGCATTAAATGCCACCGAATGGTTCAGTTTGAAAGCACTGTGTTAGGTGAATTTGAGCTAAGACATATATAAGCACAGTATGAGAATTGTTTTCAAATTCTCTGTCATTTATCTATGAAGATCTCAAGGGGATGTTAGCATTTTTTTCTTACTAACATTACTGTTTTTCTTTAGGAAACAAAGATTTTAAAAGCTAGTTAAAATGCTACCACAATTATTTGCCATTTAAGTCACAATCCATCAGAATCACTCAATCATTGGTTTAAATTACAAAAAAAATATTAAAGGTGCAAGTAGTGAGAAAATTTTCTTTTACATCTAACGAGAATGAAGAGTGGGGTGGGCCAATTGCCTAGTGAGAGTTGGAGACCTATATTTGGAGTGAAATGACTGCTTTAAAGAGATGGGAAGCATTACATCTCTCTTCAAGTAGTTTGTCTTATTCTGTTACAGAGCCTGGTGAACCTTACCAGTGGTTTCAAGAATTTCTCCTTTATTACTGACTCTCTGCAGGATTTTTCTCAGAATTCGGGCTCACCTGTAGATTCTCATTTACCTCAAGAGTTCTGTGATACTTCATCTCAAACGGATATCGTTGGAGAGGTATGCTTGCTTAAGGGACAAGAAAAAATTGTGCTAAGAGAGAAGGGCTTCTTTTGTGTTGTCATCATCAATTTTGTTTTAATTTTCCATTTTCACAAATATTTAATATTTTATGCAGTTATCTTGAAAGACAGCATATTGTTTGATTCCCTCTTGTGAAGGTTCAGTGGTATGGGATGCAGTTAAATTGTTAGCCAACTTTGTCTTTGTGACTTGGATTTTTTAAAAGAACCCTTTGCAGAGTTGAGTCCAAACACATTTTCAAAAAAACATTACTTTCTAATGCAGATTGGCAAGGTTTTTTTCTAAAAGGATCAGACAGTGAATGTATTAGGCTTTTCAGGGATACAGTGTTTGTCAGCTATTCAGCTCTTCCATCTAGTACACAAGGAGCCATAGGTTCTAGATGAACAAATTGGTGTGGCTATGTTCCTATAAAACTTTACTTGTAAAAATAGGTGGCAGAATGCCTTTTCCCCCTGGTTGCCTGAGGATTGACTTTACAAAACTAGGTTACTAAAGTCTTTGTAGCTGAGGCACTCTTGACTACTACTTTGATACTGTTTGTCATTGTTCTAAAAGAAGGTTTGAAAGTTTACCTGAATTAAAATTAATTTTGTTTGAAATTTGGTAGAATTTCAAAATACACTTTTGAAAATGTGTGAATCCTTGAGTTAGGCGAGGGTTCGGAATCAGTATTTGAAACTGGCATGAATATTTAAAAGCAGTACTTTTTTAAAGTCATTGAGTGACATTTGCTGTTAATTTTTACCAAATAGAAAACCACTTGGACTGCTTCTTTTTCCTAGCAATTATTGAAAAAAGATGTGTAAGTGGAAAAAAAGACAGAAAAGATGAAGAGAGAATAAAGAAAATAGACTGACATAAAACTCCAGTCTTAAAATAGTTAGCTACTGCAGGGGAAAGACGGCAGAAGAGTAAGACGTGGAAATCACCTTCCTCCCCACAGATACATCAGAAATACATCTACACGTGGAACAACTCCTAAAGAACACCCACTGAACGCTGGCAGAAGACCTCAGACCTCCCAAAAGGCAAGAAACTCCCCATGAACCTGGGTAGGGCAAAAGAAAAAGAATAAACAGAGACAAAGAATAGGGACGGGACTTGCACGAGTGGGAGGGAGCTGTGAAGAAGGAAAGGTTGCCACACACTAGAAGCCCCTTCACAGACAGGGACCGCAGGTGGTGGAGGGGGAGAGCTTTGGAGTCAGGGAGGAGAACACAGCCAGAGGGGTGCAGAGAGCAAAGGGGAGAGATTCCCACACAGAGGATCAGTGCCGACCAGCACTCACCAGCCCGATAGGCTTGTCTGCTCTCCTGCCAGGGTGAGCGGGGCTGGGAGCTGAGGCTCGGGCCTCAGTCGGAGCGCAGGGAGAGGACTGGGGTTGGCAGCGTGAACACAGCCTGCAGGGGGTTAGTGTGCCACGGCTGGCCGGGAAGGAGTCCGGGGAAAAGTCTGGGCTTGCTGAAGAGGGAAGAAACTTTTTCTTGCCTCTTTGTTTCCTGGTGCGCGAGGAGAAGGGATTATGAGCTCTGCTTAAAGGAGCTCCAGAGACAAGCGCGAGCTGCGGGTATCAGCACGGACCCCAGAGACGGGCATGAGATGCTAAGGCTGCTGCTGCCACTAACAAAAAGCCTCTTTGTGATCACAGGTCACTCTCCACACCCCACTTCCGCAGAACCTGTGCAGCACACCACTGCCAGGGTCCCAGAATCCAGGGACAACTTCGCCAATAGAATGCATGGCGTGCCTCAGGCTGGTGCAATGTCCTACCAGCCTCTGCTGCTGCACGCTTAACCCGGTTCTATACCCTTACCTTCCCCCCGGTCTGAGTGAGCCAGAGACCCCGAATCATCCCAAATTGAGGAGGTGGACTTTGAGAGTAAGATATATTATTTTTTCCACTTTTCCTCTTTTCATGACTGTATATGTGTATGCTTCTGTGTGAGATTTTTTTCTGTAAAGCTTTGCTGTCACCATTGGTTCTATGGTTCTGCCCACCTGTTTTTTGTGTGTTTGTTTTTACTTAAATTTTTTTTCTTAATAATTATTTTTTATTTTAATTAATTTTATTTTATCATTATTTTATTTTATCCTATTTCTTTCTTTCTTTCTTGTTCTTTCTTTCTTTCTTTCTTTCTTTCTTTCTTTCTTTCTTTCTTTCTTTCTTTCTTTTTATTTCTATCATTCTACATTTTCTCCCTTTTATTCTGAGCCATGTGGATGAAAGGCTCTTGGGGCTGCAGCCAAGAGTAAGTGCTGTACGTCTGAGGTGAGTGAGCCAACTTCAGGACACTGGTCCACAAGAGACCTCCCAGCTCCACATAATATCAAACAGCGAAAACCTCCCAGAGTTCTCCATCTCAGCACCAACACCCAGCTTCACTCAACGACCAGCAAGCTACAGTGCTGGACACCCTATGCCAAACAACTAGGAAGACAGGAACACAACACCACCCATTAGAAGAGAGGCTGCCTAAGCTCATAATAAGGCCACAGACACCCCAAAACACACCACCAGATGTGGGCCTGCCCATCAGAAAGACAAGATCCAGCCTCATGCAGAACAACACAGGTACTAGTCCCCTCCACCAGGGAGCCTACACAACACACTGAACCATCCTTAGCCACTGGAGACAGACATAAAAAACAATGGGAACTATGAATCTGCAGCCTGCAAATAGGAGACCCCAAACACAGTAAGATAATCAAAATGAGAAGACAGAAAACCACACAGCAGGTGTAGGAGCAAGATAAAAACCCAACAGACCTAATGAATGAAGACAAAATAGGCAGTCTACCTGAAAATGATTCAGAAAAATGATAGTAAAGATGATCCAAAAGCTTGGAAATACAATAGAGAAAATGCAAGAAACATTTAACAAGGACCTAGAAGAACTAAAGAGGAAAAAAAGCAATGATGAAATTCACAATAAATGAAATTTAAAATGCTCTAGAGGGATCAATAGCAGAATAACTGAAGCAGAAGAATGGATAACTGACCTTGATAATAAAATAGTAGAAATAAATACTGCAGAGCAGAATAAAGAAAAAATAATGAAAAGAACTGAGGACAGTCTCATCAACCTCTGGGACAACAATAAATGCACGAACATTCAAATTGTAAGGGTCTCAGAAGAAGAAGAGAAAAAGAAAATGACTGAGAAAATAGTTAAAGAGATTATAGTTGGAAACTTCCCTAATATGGGAAAGGGAATAGTTAATCAAGTCCAGGAAGCAGAGAGAGTCCCATACAAAATAAGTCCAAGGATTGACATGCCAAGGCACGTATTAATCAAACTATCAAAAATTAAATACAAAGAAAATATATTAAAAGCAGAAAGAGAAAAACAACAAATAACACACAATGGAATCCCCATCCAGTCAACAGCAGATCTTTCAGCAGAAACTCTGCAAGACAGAAGGTAGTGGCAGGACATATTTAAAGTGATGAAGGAGAAAAACCTACAACCAAGATTACTCAACCCAGCAAGGATCTCGTTCAGATTTGGTGGAGAAATTAAAACCTTTACAGACAAGCAAAAGCTGAGAGAGTTCAGCACCACCAAACCAGCTCTAGAACAACTGCTAAAGGAATTTCTCTAGGCAAGAAACACAAGTGAAGGAAAAGACCTACAACAACGAACCCAAAACAATTAAGAAAATGGGAATAGGAACATACATATCAATAATTACCTTAAATGTAAATGGATTAAGTGCACCCACCAAAAGACACAGACTGGCTGAATGGATACGAAAACAAGACCCATATGTATGCTATCTACAAGAGACCCACTTCAGACCTAGGGACACATAAAGACTGAAGGTGAGGGGATGGAAGAAGATATTCCATACAAATGGAAATAAAAAGAAAGTTGGAGAAGCAATTCTCATATAAGACAAAATAGACTTTAAAATAAAAATTATTACAAGAGGCAAAGGAGAGCACTATATAATGATCAAGGGATTGATCTGAGAAGAAGATATAACAATTGTAAACATTTATGCACCCAGAATAGGAGCACCTCAATACATGAGGCAAATACTAACAGCCATAAAAGAGGAAATCGACAGTAGCACATTCATAGTATGGGACTTTAACATTCCACTTTCACCAATGCACAGATGATCCAATATTAAAATAAATAAGGAAACACAAGCTTTAAATGATACATTAAACAGGCTGGACCTAACTGATATTTATAGGACATTCCATCCAAAAACAACAGAATACACACTTTTCTCAAATGCTAATGGAATATTCTCCAGGATAGATCATATCTTGGGTGACAAATCAAGCCTTGGTAGATTTAAGAAAATTGAAATCTTATCAAGTATCTTTTCTGACCAGAACACTATGAGACCAAATATCAATTATAGGAAAAGTTCTGTAAAAAATATAAACACATGGAGGTTAAACAATACAATACTGAATAACCAAGTGATCACTGAAGAAATCAATGAGGAAATCGAAAAATACCTAGAAGCAAGTGAGAATGTATACACGATAATCCAAAACCTATGGGATGGAGCAAAAGCTGTTCTAACGGGGAACTTTAAAGCAATACAATACTACATTAAAAGGAAATATCCCGAATAAACAAACTAAACTTGCATCTAAAGCAATTAGAGAAAGAACCAAAAAAACCCAAAGTTAGCAGAAGGAAAGAAATCATAAAGATCAGATCAGAAATAAATGAAAAAGAAATGATAGTAAAGGTCAATAAAACTGAAACCTTGTTCTTTGAGAGGATAAACAAAATTGATAAAACATTAGCCAGACTCATCAAGTAAAAAAGGGAGAAGACTCAAATCAATAGAAATAGAAATGAAAAAGAAGTAACAACTGACACAGCAGAAATACAAAGGATCATGAGTGGTTACTACAGGCAACTCTATGCCAATAAAATGGACAACCTGGAAGAAATGGACAAATTCTTAGAGATACACAACCCACCAAGACTGAATCAGGACGAAATAGAAATTATGAACAGACCAATCACAAGCACCGAAATTGAAACTGTGATTAAAAATCTTCCAACAACAAAAAAAGACCCAGGACCAGATGGCTTCACAGCGAATTTTATCAAACATTTAGAGAAGAGCTAGCACCTATCCTTCTCAAACTCTTCCAAAATATAGCAGAGGGAGGAACACTCCCAATCTCATTCTACGAGGCCACCATCACCCTGATACTGAAACCAGAAAAGGATGGCACAAAGAAAGAAAACTACAGGCCAATATCACTGATAAACATAGACTCAAAAATCCTCCTCAAAATACTAGCAACCAGAATCCAACAGCACATTAAAAGGATCATACACCATGATCAAGTTCGGTGTATTCCAAGAATGCAGGGATTCTTCAATATACACAAATTAATCAAGGTGATACACCATATTAACAAATTGAAGGAGAAAAACCATATGATCATCTCAATAGATGCAGAGAAAATGTTCGACAAAATTCAACACTCATTTATGATAAAAACCCTGCAGAAAGTAGACATAGAGGGAACTTTCCTCAACATAATAAAAGCCATATATGACAAACCCACAGCCAACATCATTTTCCATGGTGAAAAATTGAAAACATTTCCACTAAGATCAGGAAGAAGACAAGGTTGTCCACTCTCACCACTCTTATTCAACATAGTTTTGGAAGTTTTAGCCTCAGCAACCAGAGAAGAAAAGGCAATAAAAGGAATCCAAATCAGAAAAGAAGAAATAAAGCTATCACTGTTTGCAGATGACATGATACTACACAAAGAGAATCCTAAAGATGCTACCAGAAAACTACTAGAGGTAATGAATGAATTTGGTAAAGTTGCAGGATACAAAATCAATGCACAGAAATATCTGTCATTCCTATACACTAATGATGAATAATCTGAAAGTGAAATTAAGAAAACACTCCCATTTACCATTGCAACAAAAAGAATGAAATATCTAGGGATAAACCTACCTAAGGAAACAAAAGACCTCTATGCAGAAAATTATAAGACACTGATGAAAGAAAGTAAAGATGATACATATAGATGGAGAGATATATTCTTGGATTGGAAGAATCAACATTGTGAAAATGACTCTACTACCCAAAGCAATCTATAGATTCAATGCAATCCCTATCAAACTACCACAGGCATTTTCCACAGGACCAGAACAAAAAATTTCACAATTTGTATGGAAACAAAAAAGACCCGAAAGAGCCAAAGCAATCTTGAGAATGAAAAACGGAGCTGGAGGAATCAGGCTCCCTGACTTCATGCTATACTACAAAGCTACAGTAATCAAGACAGTATGTTACTGGCACAAAAACAGAAATATAGATCAATGGAACAGGATAGAAAGCCCAGAGTTAAATCCACGTACATATGCTCACCTTGTCTTTGATAAAGGTGGCAGGAATACACAATGAAGAATGACAGTCTCTTCAATAAGTGGTGCCCGGTAAACTTGACAGGTACATGTAAATGTATGAGATTAGAATACTCCCTAACACCATACACAAAAATAAGCTCAAAATGGATTAAAGACCTAAATATAAGGCCAGAAACTATCAAACTCTTAGAGGAAAACGTAGGGAGAATACTGTATGACATAAATCACAGCAAGATCCTTTTTGACCCACCTCCTAGAGAAGTGGAAATAAAAACAAAAATAAACAAATGGGACTTAATAAAACTGCAAGCTTTTGCACAGCAAAGGAAACCATAAACAAGACAAAAAGACAATCCTCAGAATGGAAGAAAATATTTGCAAATGAAGCAACTGACAGAGGATTAATCTCCAAAATTTACAAAGAGCTCATGCAGCTCAATAACAAAACAACAACCTAATCCAAAAATGGGCACAAGACCTAAATAGACATTTCTGCAAAGAATATATACAGATTGCCAACAAACACATGGAAGAATGCTCAACATCATTAATCATTGGAGAAATGCAAATCGAAACTACAATGAGATATCATCTCACACCAGTCAGAATGGCCATTATCAAAAAACTCTAGAAACAATAAATGCTGTAGAGTGTGTTGAGAAAAGGGAACAGTCTTTCACTGCTGGTGGGAATGTACATTGATACAGCCACTATGGAGAACAGTATGGATGTTCCTTAAAAAAATACAAATAGAGCTACCATACAACCCACCAATCCCACTACTGGGATATACCCTGAGAAAATGATAATTCAAAAAGAGCCATGTACCAAAATGTTCATTTCAGTTCTATTTACAATAGCCCAGAGATGGAAGCAACCTATGTGTCCATCATTGGATGAATGGATAAAGAAGATGTGGCACATATATACAATGGAATATTACTCAGCCATTAAAAGAAACAAAATTCAGTTATTTGTAGTGAGATGGATGGACCTAGAGTTTGTCATACAGAGTGAAGTCATTCAGAAAGAGAAAGACAAATACCGTATGCTAACACATATGTATGGAATATAAGAAAATAAATATCATGAAGAACTAGAGGTAAGATGGGGATAAAGACACAGACCCACTAGAGAATGGACTTGAGGATATGGGGAGAGGAAAGGTAAGCTGTGACATAGTGAGAAAGTGGCATGGACATATATACACTACCAAAAGTAAAATAGATAGCTAGTGGGAAGCAGACACATGGCACAATGAGATCAGCTCCATTCTTTGTGACCACCTAGAAGGGTGGGATAAGGAGTGTGGGAGGGAGGGAAACACACGATGGAAGAGATATGGCAACATATGTATAAGTATAACTGGTTCACTTTGTTATAAAGCAGAAACTAACACATCATTGTAAAGCAATTATACTCCAATAAAGATGTTAAAAAAAAATTCTTGTATTTCAGGTTAGGAATTTGAGGCTCAGACAGGTGAAATGACTTGCCCAATATCACACAGCTCATACTTGTTTGATTATAAAGCTTGTGTTGTTAACAGTACTACTCATTAAATGTTCAAAATGAGAAAATATATAATTAGCTACTATTTTAAAACTCAGCAAACATTTTCTCTTTGGAAGTATAGTAAATAATGACTATTTCTTGAATTTTCTGGAACAGTCTATTTTCAGTTTTCCCCACATTGTTCTTAATAGTACATTTGTACATTTTCAACCACATGTATTATGTGGTTTAAAGAATATGGTCACTAAGTGTAACACACAGGGAAGAATCTGTTATCTCAAAAAATAATATATTTTTCTAAAGATTTTGGAGTGATTGAGAGAAGGAAAGAAGTCTGACTCACTCAGTTTCTTTAATTAGTCATTGCTTCTTGTCAGAAGGTTAGAATTTGAATGTATTTATTTCTAACTAGCATGAGGAAAAATGGGTAAGATCAAAGACTTTTGTAATGTTTTATATAGAATGTCCTAAACCTATTGGTATGAAGCTTGTTACAGAGTTATAATAACAATAGTAGTAAATTATTCTTATTGTTGAGACTCTGAAATGTATGGGGACAGTCAGCTTCCCACGTCTGACCTCATTTTAACCAGTTGTTCCCATCTCTGTTAGGTAGTACGATGAGGAGACTAAAGTGTCAGGTTACCTAAGGTCTTAAAGCTGAGAGAAGCAAGTCTGGGTTCAAAATTACATCTCTGATGATTAAACTCCTGCACTGTCTACTACATCACATTACTATAGATAAAAATATCAAAAGGCTATGCCCAATATCATAAGTACATATGATATCATAAGTTAGCTCTTGCTATGTAGGGTTTTAAAACTGCAGTCAAGGTGTCAGGTCAATTAGAAAGTCAGTCTCAGGTTAGGTGACCAAACAAACAAGAATATACAAGGGAGAAAAGACAGTCTTTTCAATAAGGAGTTCTGGGAAAACTGGACAGCTACATGTAAAAAATGAAATTAGAACATTCTCTGACATCGTACATAAAAATAAACTCAAAATGGATTGGTAAGACCAGACACTATAAAACTTTTAGAGAAAAATATAGGAAGAACAGCCTTTGACATAAATCACAACAAGATCTTTTTTGACACACCTCCTAGAGTAATGAAAATAAAAACAAAAATAAAAAAATGGGACATCATTAAACTGAAAATCTTCTGCCCAGCAAAGGAAACTATAAACAAAATGAAGAGACTAGGGGAAGACATATGAGAAAAAATATTTGCAGAGTGACCAACAGGGATAAATCTCCAAAATGTACAAACAGCTCATGCAGCTGGATATCGAAAAACAAACAAACAAACAAGGCAATCAAAAAATGGGTGGAAGATCTAAGTAGACATTTTTCCAAATAAGACATACTGATGGCCAAAGTCACATGAAAACATGCTCAACATCACTAATTATAGGAGAAATGCAAATCACAATTACAATGTGGTATCACCTCACAGCAGCCATAATGGCCATTGTCAAAAAGTCTGCAAGCAATAAATTCCACTGTTGGTGGAAATGTAAATTTGTGCAGCCACTATGGAGAACAGTATGGAGCTTCCTTAAAAAGCTAAAAATAGAGCCACATATGATCCTGCTATCCCACTCCTGGGTGTATATCTGGAGAAAACCATAATTCGAAAAGATACATGTACCCCAGTGTTCACTGCAGCACTATTTACAATAGCCAGGACATGGAAGAAAGCTAAGTGTCTATTGACTATGGTGGAAGGATAAAGATGTGGTACATATGTACAGTGGAATACTACTCAGCCATAAAAAAGAATGAAATAATGCTATTTGCAGCAATATGGATGGAACTAGAGATTATCATACTAAGTGAAGTGAGTCAGACAGAGAAAGACAAATTTCATATGATATTGCTTATATGTGGAATCAAAAAAAATCATACAAATGAACCTATATACAAAACAGAAATAGAGTCAGAGATGTAGAAAACAAACTGTGGTTAGACAGGGGTAAAGGGGAGGAAGGATAAACTGGGAGATTGGGATTGACATATAGACACTACTACGTGTAAAGTTGATAGCTAATAAGGACCTACTCTATAGCACAGGGAACTCTACTCAACAGTCTGTAATGACCTACCTGGGAAAATAATTTTTAAAAGAATGGATACATGTATATGTAAAACTGATTCACTTTGCTGTACACCTGAAACTAACACAACATTGTAAATCACCTATACTCTTCAGCATGGCAGTTTGTTTCACCAAAATGTGCAAGCTGAGAAGGCAATAGAGAAAGTCACCTAACATAATGGGAGTAACAATCCATTGTAACCTAATCACAAAAATGACTTTTCTTTACCTTTGCTCTATTCTGTTGCATCGAATCACTTCACTGGGTCCAACCTACTTTCTAGTAGAGGTGACTACACCTGGGCTGAATAACAGAAAGTGAAGATTGTTGAGAGACAACTTAGAAGTGTATATATTTTAGTTAAGATTATAAGTCAGTTTTGAGGGCAGGTGTTAGGTATATGAAATGATTTCAAGAATAGGGATTTGTAACCAGAGATTATAAGCAATATCAGCATAACATTGGAATTTGGAATTTGTGGTACATGGTATAGGACTATATAGAAACTGAGACAGGAACAATTTTGGTATTTTTTAATTGTTGGTTGCTTTGTTTTTGACTAAAACATTTTTATTTGTCTCAAAGAAGAGAGAAATCTACAAGTTTGCAAATTACTTTTAGAAGAGATTTAAGGAGTGTAGTGTATTAATCTCACTGAAGAATCAGCTCAGTGATAAAGAGGGTGATGAAAAGACAAGTAGAGCATTTCCCCTCTGGAAAGTTTCTGAAGATGTCAAACTTCATATCTAAATATGTATACTGAGCAGAGTTTGTGGAAAGGGGGAGCCGATAGAACTGTTTAAATATATGATTGTGACTCATTTCATTGGAGAATTTTCAGTGCACCATAAGCCACTTCTTCATCTTGTCATTCAGTATATTCCAAGGCAATATACATGTAGAGAAATTCACAATAGAAATTTATCAAAATGTATATCAACAAATAAATTACTAATCATTCAAGTAGAATGTTCTTAAATATTTGTTGACATGAAGTTATTAAAGGGAAAAAGACTTAGTGGTCATAATATATGATCTAGTAAAGTCAAATCTACACCTAAAAGTATTTTTTTTAATTTAATTTTATTTATTGTTGGCTGCATTGGGTCTTTGTTGTTGTGTGCAGTCTTTCTCTAGTTGCGGTGAGCAGGGGCTACTCTTCGTTGTGGTGCATGGGCTTCTCATTGCGGTGGCTTCTCTTGTTGTGGAACATGGGCTGTAGATGCATGGGCTTCATTAGTTGTGGCATGCAGGCTCAGTAGTTGCAGCACACAGGGTTAATTGCTCCACGGCATGTAGGATCTTCCTGGGCCAGGAATTGAACTCGTGTCCCCTGCATTGATAGGAGGGTTCTTAACCTGTGTGCCACCAGGGAAGCCCCTGAAGGATTTATTGAAAATACATTTTTATGACATTTCCAGGAATGAAAAAAGTAAGCCACAATTGTGTTTTGTATAGGTCTTTTTGTTTTGTCCAGTATGTTGATCACTTCAGTGTAATTGGTAGGAAATGTATTTAAATACAACTACTGATTGGATCCAGAACACCACATTTTATATTCTAGCTCTTAAAGTAATATTGCCCAATCCCAGTCATTTTTATTCTTTGATTTCCTTCTTTTTACATTTTGTTCTTTTTTATACCATACCATATTGGAGAGAGTTATCCTATATCCCCAACACATACTAGTCTACCTTCTTCAGATTTTATTATTTCTTAATAGCACATGATCATTTCATATTCATTGAGAAACTGGGTATTTGAGAATAGTGTACAGTTTGGGATAACATTTTAAACCTTTGTATCAGCTCTTAATAAATTATTTCTTTCTTTAAAAAACTTCAATTTTGGGCTTCTCTGGTGGCGCAGTGGTTGAGAGTGCCCCTGCCTATGCAGGGGACATGAGTTCGTGCCCCAGTCTGGGAGGATCCCACATGCCACGGAGCAGCTGTGCCCATGAGCCATGGCCACTCAGCCTGCACATCCGGAGCCTGTGCTCTGCAACGGGAGAGGCCACAACAGTGAGAGCCCCGTGTACCACAAAAAAAATTATAAAATTCAATTTTGTTTGATATAATGACAAATGAATATATTTCCACTGGGGAAAAAAAGTCCAACTGTTTAGATAATATTAAACCCGGATTCCCAAACCCCTCTGGTCAGAGATTGCAACAGAATTTTATTTGGTACATTTCCTTCCAGTGCTTTGAAAAACTGAAATTTAAAGAAGAATTAAAAGAGTATTTTTAACTGTTGCTGAAATTTAAATGAATTTACAATTTTGAAACTGTTTTAATGTGAATTTTTATTGTTTTTCTTTTATTCCCCAAAGTATGCCTTTGATGATAAAGCAAACCTTGTATACCAAGTCAGACTTAATCAGCAATGTGAGGAGGTCAGAAAGAGGTAAGAAACTCATTTTAAAAATCTTTCCTTGTGCTTACTTCTTTTTCCCTGGAGAGAAATTGAACACAGTTCAGTATGTGTTTACCTACAACTTTACCAAAATGCAGTGTCTAATGTAATACAAAATAAAGGATTCTTAATTTTTGTTTAGCTTCCTAATACATGTAAAAAAATGTCAAGTGCATTTAAAATGTCAAATTCAAAATATTGCTAACACTTGTAAAGATCTGATTCATTAAGAATGGAGATTTTTCAGCTTTTTAAAAATCCTTCTGGCTAGTTGAGAACTCCCTTTTTCCTTCCTCTTAGACTGAGTATCAGTCCCTCAGACCAGCCTAAGTTAAACTATTTTTTTTCCTTTTACTTATTTGGCTCAATAGGTTAATGTTGAACGATTAATGGAAAAAGCCACACATAATTGTTTTCAAAGACATTTTAAGTACTAGAGTAACAGGTAATAGCAGTAGATATTCCATTTCATTTTGTTTGAAAGAATTTAAATGCAATTATTTATATTGACCTACATAATAATTAATAGTCTGGTTTCTGAAATTCAATATTTGACTATATTTATGCCTGTTTGTTTATCTTTCCTAGTCTTAATTTTAGAAAATGGGCAAAACTGAGACAATTAATACGTCATATTTCTCCTCGAATGCTTAGGGCCCCTTGTTTTCAATATTGTCCTACTCCTTTAGCATTACTCTCACCTGCTTAGAGACTTTATCTCATTTCACCCTTTGGTAACATGTTAAAACACAGTTGTTTAAAATATGTCCTTCTTAAAGCTATAAAGCGTATCAAAAAGAAATTTCTTTCATCAAAAATGAAATACTATCTTGAAGACAAAACAGCAGGATACCAGCTAGTGTAAGGGGGATAATTTCTGGCTAAATAATTGGCTCTCATCAATGTGTATAATTTATGTATGTCTGGAATTTCACTTTTCTTGGTTTCTTAGAAAATGTAAAAATATCAACAAAAGCAGCTCACATGTCTCCCTGCTAAGGACAAGCATTAACTGACCTAGGTCTTCGGTTTGCTAAGTGGTTTTATATTCAATATTTTCTTGCTTATTATGATGTAGTAGTGTTGGACTTTAAAATTTCCACATGTAATATTTCAAAATTCATTATCCATATTGATTATCAACAGTGGTCGCATTATTAATCATATACTTCTCTTTAGCTTGCTCATATTTTTTGAAGGAATGTTGCCTCTTGTGAATATTCCTCTGGGCATGTTGCATGTTTGTTCTGAAAATGCACAGTGTAGGCTGGAATTTGCCAGGCTGTACTAAACTCAGAAAATAGGTCATTGCTATACTTAGCGAGTAATTGTTATATGTTTTGCTGTAACATTTACCAAACACAGTGAGTGATTTCTTATTTTCTAAAGATGTAACCTTTAAGGTTACAGTGAATAACCTTTAAAATATTTAAGTAAGTACTTAGATAGATTATTCATGAAAAAATATTGCATTTCACCTTCTTATGTATATTTTATATTTTACATATATTTTATTTTTTAGAGCATTTTCAGGTTTACAGCACAACTCAGTGGACAATATAGAGTTTACATATACTTCTTACCTATCTACACATATAACCTCCCTCAATATAAACATCTCCAGAGATGTACCAGAGCGTGCAATACAATCATGGCATTGTACATTGTGTGCATTTGGACAAATGTATAATAACATGTATCCAATATTATGGTATTCAGTACAGTCTTTTCACTTCCCTACAACTCCACAGTGCTCTGCCTACTCATTCCTTCCTCATCACTAACCTATGAAAACCACTGAGTATTTACTAACTCCATAGTTTTTCAGAAAGTCATATACATATAATCATGCAGAAAGTAGCCTTTTCAGATTGACTTCCTTCACTTATAATACTGTGTAAGTTTCCTTCCTGTATTTTATGTCTTGATGGCTCATTCCTTTTTAGTGCTAAATAATATCCCGTTGTTTAAATGGATCATAGTTTATTTCTCTGTTCATCTACTATAGTAGGACATCTTCGTTGCTTCCAAGTTAATTTTTTTATCCTATGTACAATTTTATTGATGGAATAAACATATATTTCCATTGATAAAATGTAAAAACATAAAGGGAAGTGTTTCTTGATAGATGATAGATGATATAAATAATGATATAAATAGGTGACATAAATAAAAGCAGGACAAAATTAATAAGCAGTGAGATGGAAACAAATTGCTTCCAAGGTTTGTCTATTATAAACAAAGCTGCTAAAAACATCCATGTGCAGATTTATGTGGACATAAAATTTCAGCTCTTTTGGGTAAACACCAAGGAGTGTGACTGCTGGATCACATGGCAAGAGTATGTTTAGTTTTGTGAGAAACTGCCAAAGTGGCTGTAGCATTTTGCACTTCATCCAGCAGTGAATGGGAGTTCCTGTTACTCCACATCCTC
The DNA here is from genome assembly GCA_036417435.1 of Inia geoffrensis. NCBI lineage: Eukaryota > Metazoa > Chordata > Mammalia > Artiodactyla > Iniidae > Inia > Inia geoffrensis. The sequence continues at coordinate 13,681,382 of CM070921.1, forward strand.
ACCAGCATTTGACCTTGTCCGTGTCCTCATTTTGGCCATTCTAATAGGTGTGTAGTAGAATCTCACTGTTGTTTGAATTTTCATTTCATTGGTGACGTATGACTTAGAGCATCTTTTTTTCATATGCTTTGCTGTCTGTTTATCTTCTTCAGTGAGGTGTCCATTAAGGTCTCTGGCCCATTTAATTGAGTTCTTTGTTCTCTCACTGTTGAGTTTTAAGTATTCTTCCTATATTTTGGATAACAGTTCTGATCAGCTGTGTCTTTTGCAAATGTTTCCTCCCAGTCTGTGATTTGTTGTCTCACATCTGTTGACATTGTCTTTCACTGAGCAGAAGTTTTAATTTTAATGAATTTGAACTTACCCATTATTTCTTTCATGGAGCATGCCTTTGGTATTGTATCTAAAATGACATTTCAAAACCAAGGACTTAGTTTTCTCCTATGTAATCTCCTAAGAGTTTTACAGTTTTGCCTTTTATATTTAGGTCTTGAGTTAAATTTTGTGAAGGGTGTGAAGTTTGTGTATAGATGACTTTTTTTTGGCATATGGATGTCCAGTTGTTCCAGCACCACTTGATGAAAACACTGTCTTTGCTATCCTATTCTTTTGTCAGTACCACACTATCTTGACTACTGTATTGCTTTATATTAAGACTTTAGGTCTCATAGTGTCAGTTCTCCAGGTTTGTTCTCTTCCTTCAGTATTGTGTTGACTGTTGTGGGCTTGTTGTCCCTTTAGAATCAATTTCTTTATGTCCTCAAATATAAGTTGCTAGAATTTTGATTGGGATTGTTTTGTATCTATTAGAGCAAGCCGGGAAGAAGTGACATCTTGACAGTGTCGAATCTTTCCTATCCATGAACATGGAATGTCTCTTCATTTATTTAGTTCTTCTTTGTTTCAGTTCATCATAGTTTTGTAATTTCCTTTGTATAGATCTTGTACACATTTGATTAGACTTATAACTAAGTATTTCATTTTTGGAGGTGCCAAGTGAACGGTATTGTGTTTTCAAGTTCAGATCCACTTGTTTATTGATGGTATTTAGGAAAGCAATTGACATTTGTATAAGCTTGTATCCTTCAATCTTGCACTAATTGCTGAAGAGTTCCAGGGGAAATATTTTTTTGTTATCAGTTTCTTTTGGGTTTTCCTCATAGATGATTATGTGAGCTGTGAACAAGGACTGTTTGATGTCTTTCTTTCCAATCTGTGCACAGAGTATTACTTTTATTTTATTCCGTTAGTTAGGACTTCCATATGACGTTGAAAAGGATTGGTAATGGGGTAAACCATTGTTTTGAAGTTGATCTCAGTGAGAAAGCTTGAGCTTCACACCATTAAGAATGGTATTGGGGCTTCCCTGGTTGCACAGTGGTTGAGAACCTGCCTGCTAATGCAGGGGACACAGGTTCGAGCCCTGGTCTGGGAGGATCCCACATGCCCCGGAGCAACTAGGCCCGTGAGCTACAACTGCTGAGCCTGCGCATCTGGAGCCTGTGCTCCACAACAAGAGAGGCCACAATAGTGAGAGGCCTGCGCACTGTGATGAAGAGTGGCCCTCACTTGCCACAACTAGAGAAAGCCTTCACACAGAAATGAAGACCCAACACGGCCCAAAATAAATAAATAAACAAATAAATTAAAAAAAGAATGGTATTAGTTGTATCATTATTTTTCTTGGTAGATGGTCTTTATCAAATTGAGGAAGTTTCTATTTCTATTTTAGAGGGGTGTTTTTGGTTTTGTTTTTCATATATACTAAATGAATGCTAGATTTTGTCAGATGCTTGTTCTGAATCTCTTGATATGGTCACATGATCTTCTTTTTTAATCTGTTGCTGTGATGGATTATATTAATTGATTTTTGAATGTTGAACCAGCACATTTATGATAAATCCCACTTGACGGTTGTGGTGTAATTTTTTGTGTGTTATGTTGGATTCAATTTGCTAATACTTAGTTGAGGATTTTAGCGTCTGTATTGTGAAGAGAATTTTAAAAATGAAGTTCATGGATTTTTCTGTGTCCCTGTCTCGCAGAGTCTCAAATATCCAGAGGCAGCTGGCCCAGTCTGAGAGCGAGTCCTGGCCGGGCATGGCTGAGGCCGACAGGGACCGGCTTCAGCTCATCAAGAAGGAGGCCATGATTCAGAAGCTGCAGCTCATCATCCAGCAGAGGAGGCCGGCGGAGGACGTGGCCCGGCTGGAGGAGGAGCGGCGGCGCCTGGAGGAGGAGATCCAGCGCTCCCGGGCCACAACCGTGCAGGGTGCCACGGAAAGATGGGCTGGCTGGGCAGGCGGGACAGACTTCCGGCGGAGGAGCAGCTGGCAAAGCCGAAGGCTTATTACTCAGGCAGCTACGGCCTGGCGTAAGGTGGAGGGAGCTGGTGCCTGCCGTCCGCAGGGGGTGCCCAGGGCTCGGAGGCTCCCGGTCCCTATTACAAGTGGGAGGTGGTCGAGAACCGGATGGAGTAAGGAAGACCGGGGAAATCACCACTTAGACCCCTCCCACTCCCGCTGCAGGTGCCGGGTGCACCGGCCCCCTGAGTTTCCAGGACAGCGCCAAGGACAGGTGTTGGGTCTCCAGCCAACAGGGGGCCGGAGGCAGGTGGTGGTCGGCCCCGTGACCACGGAGGAACTTCCTTTCCGACATCAGCAGCATCTCCGTTTCCGCAGTCTACCTCTTACCTTTATCTCCGACTTTGACTTCTCGCCAGCAAATCCTGCCCTTTTGGCAGCAGGAAGTCTCCGCTCTCTCGCGTGTCTGTTTCTGAAGGTGCGTCTCTTCAGTTGGTCTTGGGGCTCTTTCCCAGCATGGGACACATGAACCCAGCACAGAGTCCTTTGTCCTCTGTTGCTCGCCTTTTCATTGTGTGCCCTGTCTCCTGGTTTGCGTTTGTTGTGTATGATCACAGATTGCTGTGTGATTGTGGATTGTGTGGAAGGCTGGGTCTGCTTTCCACGTTGCACAGTTGTCAGAAGTTTGGGGATATTTGATGAGCTTTGGAGAGCTCACCGCCCATTTGATAACATACTGGCTCCTTAAAATTCACTGTATTACCAGGATCATAAGGTGTATCTCTGTGAGCATTCTCTAGGTAGAGTTTAATAGTCACCTGAATTATTTGGTCAGTAAAGATGCCCTTATAATGACTGTTTCATCGAATGTTAGGATTTTCCTCTGTATTTGCTGGGGGTTATCTCTTCTTGGTTATTCATCATTAATTGATAGGTCTGTATCCTGTCCTTAGGGGCTAATGTCAGCGCTGGAGGGAAGTGGTGTTGTTTGGAGAGTCCAGAGCATAGGAATGGGTAGAGTGCATGCTAATTTGCCTGGCATGGTAGAGTGCCCTCTCACCTCACTCAAAATAAACCCAGAGTTTATTGCTTCTGATTCTGCAAAGGGACTATGAAATGGAAGTATCATCTGTGCTGTTGTGCTTCTGTATTGTTTCCACTTAATATCACTTTCCATTCTTCCCATGGTATTCTCTTGTGTATGTTCTGGGTGGGAGGCCCTGTCTGTTCCATTTGGTTCTCTGTTAATGGGATGGATTCAGCCCTGTGACTACTAGTTGCTTCTCAGGACCTGACACCAACACACCAGTGACTGATTCTGCCCTTGCCATGTGGAGATCCCAGGGCACAAATCCATGGAACTCCCAGAGCAGGTGTTACCATTATGCTTGGATTCAAGGCCTGGGTCTCCCAAACTTGTCCAGCTTATGCGGTCTCTTGTATGCAGGAGCTGAGTCTTGGGATCTGATACCATGGGGTGAAGAAGGAGAGGTGAACTTGTCTTCTGAGTATTAAATATATTGGTCCTGGGTCAGAGATGGTAAAGGGGAAAGGGAGGATGGATAAATTAGGAGTTTGGGGTTAAAATATACATACTAGTATATATAAAATAGATAACCATCAAGGACCTACAGTATAGCACTGGGAAATATATTCAGTATCTTGTAATAACCTATAATGGAAGAGAGTATAAAAAGGGAATATCTGTTTATATATGTATATGTATAACTGAACCACTTTACTGTACACCTGAAACTAACACAACATTATAAAGCAACTATACTTCAGTAGAAATTAATAAAAAATAAACATTTAAAAAGTAAAGTACTATTTAAAGCAAATGACTTAAAGATAGTAAATTAGACTCAACATTTTAAAATCTATTATCTTTTAAAATACTACTCTTTGTAGAAAGAGTTCTTAATGTTCTTAGAAGTTCACCTTCTTTAACGTGCAAACATGAGACTCTACTTCTAGGGTTGAACCCTGGCAAGTTTCCTGTATGTCTTTTGCTTCCTAGTTGAAAAAATGTGTACAGAAGGTTGACATGTATTTAAGATTCCTATTTTCATAGAAAAATAGAATAGAAATGTGGCCTCTTACATCCCAGACAGTTTTTACATCTCTCAATAATTGATAGACTGGCTTGTATAAAGTTTTCCCCCTCTATTTTATAGGGAATTTACATTTACATTCATCACCACCCATGGTTACACATTTTTTTTCTTGTGATGAGAACTTAGAAGATTTACTTTCATAGCAACTTTCAAATACACAATACAGAATGATTAAGTCTAGTCATACTGCTGTACATTACTTTCCCATGATTTAATTAACTTGATAACTAGAAGTTTTTGACCACCTTTACTCATTTCACTCTGTCCTTCAGGTCTGGCCACCACCAATCTTCTCTCTGTATCTATGACCTTGTTAGTTTATTTTTTTTTGTTTTAGATTCCACATATAAGTGAGACCATACTTTATGTATTTGACTTACCTCACTTTAGCACAGTACTGTCAAGATTCCTCCATGTCATCACAAATGACAAGATATTCTTCTTTTCTGGCTGAGTAATATTCCAACGTGTGTGTGTATTTACCACATCTTTATTCATTCACCTGACAATGGCCACTTACCTTGCTTGCATATCTTGGCCGTTGTAACTAATGCTGTTATAAATATTAGGATACATGTATCTTTTCAAATTAATGTTTTTACTTTTTTTCTTTTTGGATAAATATCCAGAGGTGGTGTTGCTTGATCATATGGTAACTCTATTTTTGATTTTTTAAGGAACCTCCATATTATTGTTCATAGTGGCTGCACCAATTTACATTCCTACCAACAGTGTAGGAGGGTTCCCCAATTCTCCACCTCTTCACTAACTCTTGCTATTTCTGTTCTTTTTGATAATAGCCATTCTGACAGGTGTGATGTGGTATCTCACTGTTGTTTTGACTTGCATTTCTCTAATAATTAGAGATGTTGAACATCTTTACATGTGCCTTTACCAACATGTGTTGGTCATCTCTATGTCTTCTTTAGATAAATGTCTATTTCAGATTCTTTGGCCAGTTTTTAAATTGATTTTTTGTTTTTTCAACTGAGTTGTGTGAATTTTTAATATATTTTGGATATTAAACCCTTATGAGATATATGATTTGCAGATATTTTCCCATTCATTAGGTTGCATTTTTATTTGGTTAATGGTTTCCTTTGCTGGAAACCATTAGGTTTTTAGTTTGATATATTACATTTGCTTATTTTTGCTTTTTTTGCCTGTGCTTTTGATGTCAAATCCAAAATGTTGTCACCAAGACCAGTGTTAGGGTGTTGACATACCACCTATGTTTTCCTCTTGGAGTTTTGTAGTTTCACATCTTATAGCCAAGATGTGGTTAATCCATTTTGGTTAATTTTTTATATGGTGTAAGCTAGTGGTCCGGTTTCATTCTTTTGTGTGTGGCTGTCTAGTATTCTTATCACTATTTATTGAAGAGAATGTCCTTTCCCCATTTTATATTCTTGTCTCTTTTGTTGTAAATTAACTGACCATATATGAGTAGGTTTACTTCTAGGCTGTCTGTTCTCCTCCATTGATCTGTGTGTCTTTTTATACAGATATCATACTGACTTGACTATAGCTTTGTCATTTAGTTTGAAGTCAGGAAGTGTGATTCTTCCAGGTTAGTTATTTCTCAAGATTTCTTTGACTATTGGGGTCATTTGTGGATGCCAATTTTAGGATTGTTTATTTTCTTTCTGTGGGAAATGCCATTGGTATTTTGATAAGGATTGCACTGACTCTGTAGATTGCTTTGTGTATTATTGATATTTTAACAGTGTTAATTATGCCAATCCACAAGCACAGAATATCTTTCTATTTATTTGTTTTTTTTTCTTCAGTTTCTCTCATTATTGTACAGGTTTTTCACCTCCTTCATTCAACTTATTCCTGGTATTTTATTCTTTTTGATACAATTGTAAATGGGATTGTCTATCATCATTTGTTTTTCTGACAGATCATTGTTAGTGTTTAGAAATGTAAAATATTTCTCTATATTGGTTTTGTATCCTGAAAATTTACTGCAACTTCATTTATTAGTTCTAACAACTTTTTGGTGGAGTCCTTAGAGTTCCCTATATGTCATATCATGTCATCTGCAGATAGTTATAGGTGTACTTATTCTTTTCCATTTTGGATTTCTTTCTTTTTCTAGTCAGATTGCTGTGCCTAGGACTTTCAATACTATGTTGAATAAAAGTTGTGAAGCCATTTTGTTAAATGCTTTTTTTGTATCTATTGAGATAATCATATCATTTTTTTTCCTTCATCTTGTTAATGTGGTATACAATGTTTATTTGCAAATATTGAACCATTGTTGCATCTCTGGAATAATTTCCACTTGATTATAGTGTATGAATCTCTTAATTTATTGTTGAATTCACTTTGCTAATATTTTACTTGTGATTTTTTCATCTATGTTCATCAGGGATATTGGCCTGTAACTTTCTTTTCTAGTGGTGTCCTTGTCAGGTTTTATTTACAGGGTAATGCTGGCATCATAAAATGAGTTTGAAATTTTCCCTTCATCTTCTATTTTTTGGTAGAGTTGGGGGAAAACTGTTATTAAGTCTTCTTTGAATGTTTGGTAGAATTCACTAGTGAAATCATGTGCTCCAGGACATTTGGGGGAGGTTTTTAATTACAGATTCAGTCTTGTTACTAGTAAACTGTCTCTTCAAATTTTGTTTCTTCATAGTTCAGTCTTGGAAAGTTATGTTTCTAGAAATTTATTTCTCATAGGTTGTCCAATTTGTTGGTATATAATTGTTCATAATAGTCTCACGATCCTTTGTACTTCTGTGGTATTAGTTATGTCTCCTCATTCATTTCTTAGTTTAATTATTTGTGATATTTCTGATTTTAATTGTCTTTTTTTCTTGGTGAGCCTGGCTAAAACTTTGTCAATTTTGTATATCTTTTCAAAGAACCTGCTCTCAATTTCATTGATAATTTCTACTGTCTTTTTAGCCTCTATTTCATTTATTTCTGGCCTCATCTTTAATATTTCCTTCCTTGGGCTAACTTTAAGCTTCATTTGTTCTTCTTTATCTAATTCCTTGAGGTTCAAAGTTAGGCTGTATATTTGAAGATTTTCTTATGTCTTGTAGTAGGTATCACTGAAAACATTGCTCTTAGAACTGCTGTGTAGCATTCCAGAAGTTTGATGTGTGTATTTGGTGTGTACAGATATAGAAGTGTAATTTTCTTTTTCTTGTGGTGTCCTTGTCAGGTTTTGGTAACAGGGTAATGCTAGCATCATTAGTTAGGAAGCATCCCTCAACTTCAACTTTTTCAGAAAGTTTGAGAAAGACAGGTATTAAATCTTCTTTGACTGTTTGGTAAAATTGACCAAAGAATCCTGCTGGTCCTGAACTTTTGTTTTGTGGGAAGTGTTGGATTACTGATTCAATGTCCTTACTAATTATTGGTATGTTCATTTTTCTATTTCTTCATAATTCAGTCCTGCCTTGTATGTTTCTAGGATGCATCCATTTCTTTTGTGTTGTTCAATTTGCTGGCATATAATTGTTTATAGCAGCCTCTTATAACCCTTTGTATTTCCGTGGTGTCCATTGTAACATCTTGTCTTTTATTTCTGATTTTATGTATTTAAGCCCTGTCCTTTTCGTGATGAGGTTAGCTAAACTTTCATCAATTTGTCTATCTTTTAAAAGAAAAAAAGCCTCTTAATTTCATTCATCTCTTCCATTGTCTCTTGAGTCTGTTACATTTATTTCCATCCTGATCTTTGTTATTTCTTTCCTAATAGTAACTTGGGGCTTCATTTGTTCTTCTTTTTCTATTTTCTTCATGTGTGAAGTTGGTTTGTTTCTTGAGTTAGGCATTTTATCACCAAGAACATACCTCTTATTTTATCACTAAGAACCTACCTCTTACAACTGCTTTTGCTGCATTCCATAAATCTGTTATGTTGTATTCTCATTTTCTTGAGGTTGTTTTTCTTTAAATTTCTCTTTTGATTTCTTCATTGACTCATGGACAGTTCACTACATGTTGTTTGATCTCACACATTTGTGAACTTTCCACTTTTGTTTCATAATTGATCTCTACTTTTACACCTGTTGTCGAATACAATTGAATCTTCCTTTATTAAAGGCTTGTTTTGTGGCCTAAAAAATAATTTCTTCTCCAGAATGTTCCATGTGCTCTTCAGAAAAATCTGTGATTCTGCTTTTTTTCTTTTTTTTGATGGAATGTTCTGTATATATCTGATAAATCTATGTGATCTCACGTGTTCTTTAAGGCCTACGGTTTCTTACTGATTTTCTGCCTGGATGATCTGTATTGTTGATGTAAGCGGAGTATTAGAATCCCCTATTATTATTGTATTGATTTCTATTTCTCCCATTAGGACTGTTCATATTTGCTTATATATTTAGATGGTGGTGGTTGGGTGCATAAATGTTTACATATGTTATATCCTCTTACTTTACTGACCCCATTGTCATTATGTAATCCCTTTCTTTGTCTCTTATTACAGTCTTTGTTCATAAACTCTATTTTGTCATATATATATATATATATATATATATATATATATATATATATATATATATATATATATATATATATACCTGTCACAGCTTTCTTCTGGTTTCCACTTCTATGGAATATCTTTGTCCCCCTTTTCACTCTTAGTCTGTGCCTGTCCTGATACCTGAAGTGAGTCTCTTGTAGGCTGTGTATAAATATGTTGTTATTTTTTTAGCCATTCAGTCACTCCACTAATTCTGAATGGAGAATTTGGTCCATTTGTATTTATTGCCATTTCATTTTTTTAAAAATTGTTTTCTTATTCCAGCATTCCTTTCTTGTCTCTTGCTCTCTTCCTTTGCAGTTTGCAAATGGTATGCTTAGATTCCTTTGTCATTATTTTTTGTGTTACCTACCACAGATTGTTGCTTTGTAGTTACCATGAGGCTTACATGTAACAGCTTATAACAGTGTATTTTAACTTGATAAAAACTTAAGTTTGAATATATTCTAAAGCTCTAAGTTTTTATTTTCCCACACACAATATTTATGCTTTTGATGTCATGTTTTACATCTTTTATTTTTTTGTGTGTGATATGCGGGTCTCTCACTGTTGTGGCCTCTCCTGTTGTGAAGCACAGGCTCCAGACATGCAGGCTCAGTGGCCATGGCTCATGGTTCCAGCTGCTCCGTGGCATGTGGGATCTTCTTGGACTGGGGCACGAACCTGTGTCCCCTGCATCGGCAGGCGGACTCTCAACCACTGCGCCATCAGGGAAGCCCGATGTTTTACATCTTTTGTCTTGTGTATCTCCTAATACCAATTACTATTTTTACAGTAATTTTTACTACTTTCATCTTTTAACCTTCATACTAGCTTTACAAAAGATTAATCCACTGCCTTTCCTATATATTTACCTTTACCGGTGATTTATATTTTCATATATGTTCCTGTTATTTAGTGCCCTTTCTTTTCAGCTTAAAGAAATCCCTTTAACATTTCTTATAAAACTGGTTTAGTGGTGATCACCCCCTGTAGGATTGCTTGGATGGAAAATTCTCTCCTTCTGAATGGTAACTTTACTAGGTATTCTTATTTTTCTTTCAGCACTTAGATTATATTGTTCAGCTCCTTTCTGGGTGGCAAAGTTTGTGCTGAAACACCTGCTGATAGTCTTCTGAGTATTCCCTTATGTGTAACAAGTTGCTTTTTCTCTTGCTGCCTTAAGTGTCTTTTGACATTTTAATTATACTGCATCTTGCTATGAGTTCCTTCGAGTACAGCTTATTTCGAACTCGGAAATGTATGTGTTTCCTTCCCCAGGTTAAGGAACTTTTCAATCATTCCTTTTCAAATAAGAGTTCTCCCCATTTCTCTCTCTTTTCTCCTTCTGGGTCCCCTATAATGTGCATATTAGTCCACCTGATGTTGTCTCACACATTCCTAAAGCTGCCTTCACTTAAAAAAATTTTTTTTCTCCTTTTGCTGCTCTGCTTGGGTGAACTCCACTCCCCTTGCTTTGAGTTCACTGATCCTTTCTTCTGCTTCATTTTTTTTTTTTTTGTGCAGTATGCAGGCCTCTCACTGCTGTGGCCTCTCCCATTGCAGAGCACAGGCTCCGGACACGCAGGCTCAGTGGCCATGGCTCACGGGCCCAGCCGCTCCGCGGCATGTGTGATCCTCCCGAACCGGGGCACGAACCCGTGTCTCCTGCATCGGCAGGCGGACTCTCAACCACTGCGCCACCAGGGAAGCCCATCTTCTGCTTCATTTAAGGATTCTATTGAACCCCACTAGTGTATTTTTCAATTTTTTAGTCCTGTGACTTTGATTTGTTACTTTCTTATATTTTCTATCTTTGTTGAACTCCTCACTGTGCTCATGCATTCTTCTCCTAGCTCAGTGGTCATCTTTATAACTTTGATAGGTAAATTACCCATCTCCATTTCATTATGTTTTTCTCCAAGGTTTTATTATTACACGTACAGCATATTTCCCCTCTTCCTCACCTTGCTTGACTTTCTGTGTTTGCTTTTATACACTCCATGTAATGGCCACCTCTCCCAGTCTTAGAGGAGTGGCCTCATTTAGTAGATGAATCTTATCCTTCAACCTTGCAGCTCTTGCTTGTAAGAACTTTCCTCCATTGGTTACAGTCTTCTGGTACCCACTGACCACCAGTGGCCCCCAGAACCAAGCAATGTAGAGGTGTCCCCTGGCAGCAGACACAACAACTGGGGCACAAGATAAGGTCTGTTATGGAATATAGCAGCAGCCTGAAGCAAAGAAGAGGGAGAGTGCAAAGGTCCTGTCCTCCAATCTCTGTTCCCTGAGAGCAACTGCACAGGCCTCTACAAGTGTGCCACACTAGAAGCCTTCCCCTCAAGCTAAATCTCCTGGACAAGCAAAAAGTCCTCTTTCTCAGAAACACTAAGGCTGGGTTTAAGTCTGTTGTCTGTGCAGTGTCCTCTGAGTAGTAGGTTGCCAAGAGCTGTCTTTCAATTGTTACAGTCCTCAGGGACCCAGACACCCAAGACTCTGGACTTCCACAGCCAGGCAACAAAGCGGCAGCCACAAAGACCTCATTACCACACATAAAAATTGGGGTAAAGGATATGTGTATAAGGCCCCCTCTTAGATATACAGGTGACCTAAAACACAGAGAGAGCATAAAAATGGCACCCAGAAAAAGGGATGGGGGAGAAATAAACAGAAAAAAAAGAAATGGAAAGAAACAAGCAAACCAGTAGGGCACCCACTGGCATTAGCAAGGCAAAGGGACACCATGAAAGATGGTACCCACTGGAAAGGAAAAATGTGGTACAAAGATGTGGTACAAGATTTAGCAAGGCAGAGGGAAAGCAGGAGGATGGCACTCCCAGCCTCCATCGCCAGAGAGTATCACCGCCAGCCCTCTGCCCCTCAGACCAATACTTTATAATTGGCAAATTCACTCATTTTATCCTTTGCAAAGTGATGCTTCTGCGGTGGGCCCTGGGGTGGATAAGCTCATGTGGGGGTCCTTTAAGGACTTTTAGTTCATCACAGCACTGCAGGTCTTGTGGGTATCAGCCCCACCAGTCTTCAGTCATATGTTTTGGGTGCTCATTGCTCAGGTGCAGGCCTTAAAAGTTGAGGTGCCCAACGTGGGGTTCAAACTCTTTGATTCTCAGATATAAACGTTTGGTTTTGACTTCCCTACTGGTCGTGGGTCACCATGCTGGGTATGGCAAAATTGTGTCTCAGCCTTTCCTACCTACTTGAGTGTGTTCTCTCATTTGCCTGATGTGAACGGGTCACTCCACCAGTTCTTGTTTTCTACAGAGGAAACTGTTCCATATGTATCTGTAGATTCAACATGTTTGTGGGAGGAAGTGAGTTCAGGATTTTTCCATGTTGCCATCCTGAAATGGGCAATCAAACTGTGCTTCTTTTGTTAGATAATATGTCTCTTGCATTATGGTATAAAGAAATCATTCACTGTAACTTCAGATTTGCTTTTTAAAAGTTATTTTTATTTTATACAAGACTTTACTAAAATATTTTCTCTAAATATTAAAATGTTATAGGGAAATGGATACTTTATTTTTATTAATTTTTTAACATCTTTATTGGGGTATAATTGCTTTACAATTGTGTGTTAGTTTCTGCTTTATAACGAAGTGAATCAGTTATACATATACATATGTTTCCATATCTCTTCCCTCTTGCATCTCTCTCCCTCTAATTCTCCCTATCCCACACCTCCAGGCAGTCAAAAAGCACCGAGATGATCTCCCTGTGCTATGCGGCTGCTTCCCACTAGCTATCTACCTTATGTTTGGTAGTGTATATATGTCCATGCCTCGCTCTCGCTTTGTCAGAGCTCACACTTCCCCCTCCCCATATCCTCAAGTCCGTTCTCCAGTAGGTCTGTGTCTTTATTCCTGTCTTACCCCTACTTTCTTCATGACATTTTTTTTTCTTAAATTCCATATACATGTGTTAGCATATGGTATTTGTCTTTCTCTGTCTTACTTCACTCTGTATGACAGACTCTAAGTCCATCCACTTCATTACAAATAACTCAATTTCATTTCTTTTTATGGCTGAGTAATATTCCATTGTATATATGTGCCACATCTTCTTTATCCATTCATCCGATGATGGGCTGTTAGGTTGTATCCATCTCTGGGTTATTGTAAATAGAGCTGCAATGAACACTTTGGTACATGACTCTTTTTGAATTTTGGTTTTCTCAGGGAATAAGCCCAGTAGTGGGATTGCTGGGTCATATGGTAATTCTATTTGTAGTTTTTTAAGGAAGTCCCATACTGTTCTCCATAGTGGCTGAACCAATTCACATTCTCACCAGCAGTGCAAGAGTGTTGTTCCCTTTTCTCCACACCCTCTCCAACATTTATTGTTTCTAGATTTTTTGATGATGGCTATTCTGACTGGTGTGAGATGATATCTCATTGTAGTATTTATTTCTCTAATGATTAATGATGTTGAGCATTCTTTCATGTGTTTGTTGGCAGTCTGTATATCTTCTTTGGAGAAATGTCTGTTTAGGTCTTCTGCCCATTTTTGGATTGAGTTGTTTGTTTTTTTGTTATTGAGCAGCATGTGCTGCTTGTAAATTTTGGAAATTAACCCTTTGTCAGTTGCTTCATTTGCAAATATTTTCACCCATTCTGAGGGTGGTCTTTTGGTCTTGTTTATGGTTTCCTTTGCTGTGCAAAAGCTTTGAAGTTTCATTAGGTCCCATTTGTTTATTTTTATTTCCATTTCTTTAGGAGGTGGGTCAAAAAGGATCTTGCTGTGATTTATGTCATAGAGTGCTCTCCCTATGTTTTCCTCTAAGAGTTTGATAGTTCCTGGCCTTACATTTCGGTTTTTAATCCATTTTGAGCTTATTTTTGTGTATGGTGTTAGGGAATGATCTAATCTCATGCTTTTACATGTACTGTCCAGTTTTCCTAGCACCACTTATTGAAGAGGCTGTACTCTCTCCACTGTACATTCCTGCCTCCTTTATCAAAGATAAGGTGACCATATGTGTGTGGGTTTATCTCTGGGCTTTCTATCCTGTTCCATTGAGCTATATTTCTGTTTTTGTGCCAGTACCATACTGTCTTGATGACTCTAGCTTTGTTGTATAGTCTGAAGTCAGGGAGCCTGATTCCACCAGCTCCGTTTTTCATTCTCAAGATTGCTTTTGCTATTCTGGATCTTTTGTGTTTCCATACAAATTGTGAAATGTTTTGTTCTAGTTCTGTGAAAAATGTCAGTGGTAGTTTGATAGGGATTGCATTGAAATCTGTAGAGTGCTTTGGATAGTACAGTCATTTTCACAATGTTGATTCTTCTAATCCAAGAAGATGGTATATCTATCCATCTATTTGTATCATCTTTAATTTATTTCATGAGTGTCTTATAATTTTCTGCATACAGGTCTTTTTTCTACTTAGGTATGTTTATTCCAAAAATTTTATCCTTTTGATTGCAATGGTAAATGGGAGTGTTTTCTTGATTTTACTTTCAGGTTTTTCATCATTATTGTATAGGAATGCAAGAGATTTCTCTGCATTAATTTTGTATCCTGCAACTTTACTAAATTCATTGATTAGCTCTAGTAGTTTTCTAGTAGCATCTGTAGGATTCTCTATGTATAGTATCATGTCATCTGCTAAAAGTGACAGCTTTACTACTTCTTTTACGATTTGGATTCCTTTTATCTCCTTTTTTCCCCTGATTGTTGTGGCTAAAACTTCCAAAACTATATTGAATAAGAGTGGTGAAATTGGTCAACCTTGTCTTGTTCCTGATCTTAGTGGAAATGCTTTCAATTTTTCACCATTGAGGATGATGTTGGCTGTGGGTTTGTCATATATGGCCTTTATTATATTGAGGAAAGTTCCCTCTATGCCTACTTTCTGCAGGGTTTTTATCATAAATGGGTGTTGAATTTTGTCAAAAGCTTTCTTTGCATCTACTTACATGATCATATGATTTTTTCCTTCAATTTGTTAATACAGTTTATCACATTGATTGATTTGTGTATATTGAAGAATCCTTGCATTCCTGGAATAAACTCCACTTGATCATGGTGTATGATTCCTTTAATGTGGTGCTGGATTCTGTTTCCTAGTATTTTGTTGAGGATTTTTGCATCTATGTTCATCAGTAATATCGGCCTTTAGTCTTTTTGTTTGTGACATCCTTCCCTGGTTTTGGTATCATGGTGCTGGTGGCCTCATAGAATGAATTTGGAAGTATTCCTCCCTCTGCTATATTTTGGAAGAGTTTGAGAAGGACAGGTGTTAGCTGTTCTCTAAATGTTTGGTAGAATTCACCTGTGAAACCATCTGGTCCTGGGCTTTTGTTTGATGGAAGATTTTTAATCACAGTTTCAATTTCAGTGCTTGTGATTGGTCTGATCATATTTTCTATTTCTTCCTGATTCAGTCTTGGCAGTTTGTGCATTTCTAAGAATTTGTCCATTTCTTCCAGGTTGTCCATTTTATTGGCATAGAGTTGCTTGTAGTAATCTCTCATGACCTTTTTTATTTCTGCAGTGTCATTTGTTACTTCTCTTTTTTCATTTCTAATTCTACTGATTTTAGTCTTCTCCGTTTTTTTCTTGATGAGTCTCGCTAATGGTTTATCTATTTTGTTTATCTTCTCAAAGTACCAGCTTTTAATTTTATTGGTCTTTGCTATTTTTTCCTTCATTTCTTTTTCATATATTTCTGATCTGATTTTTATGATTTCTTTCCTTCTCCTAACCTTGGGTTTTTTTTGTTGTTGTTGTTCTTCTTTCTCTAATTGCTTTAGGTGCAAGTTTAGTTTGTTTATTTGAGATGTTTCCTATTTCTTAAGGTGGACTTTTATTGCTATAAACTTCCCTCTTAGAACTGCTTTTGCTGTATCCCATAGGATTTGGGTTGTCGTATCTCCATTGTCATTTGTTTCTACTTATTTTTTAATTTATTTTTTATTTCCACTTTGATTCCATCAGTGATCACTTCATTATTAATAGTGTATTGTTTAGCCTCCATGTGTTTGTATTTTTTACAGATCTTTTCCTGTAATTGATGTCTAGTCTTATGGCATTGTGGTCGGAAAAGATACTTGATACAATTTCAACTCCTATGTTGGGTGCATAAATATTTACAATTGTTATATCTTCTTCTTGGATTGAACCATTTATCATTATGTAGTCTCCTTCTTTGTCTCTTCTAATAGTCTTTATTGTAAAGTCTATTTTGTCTGATATGAGAATTGCTACTGCAGCTTTCTTTTGGTTTCCATTTGCATGGAATATCATTTTCCATCCCCTTAATTTCATTCTTTATGTGTCTCTAGGTCTGAAGTGGGTCTCTTGTAGACAGCATATATATGGGTCTTGTTTTCGTATCCATTCAGCCAATCTCTGTCTTTTGGTGGGAGCATTTAGTCCATTTATATTTAAGGTAATTATCAAAATGTATGTTCCTATTCCCATTTTCTAAATTGTTTTGAGTTGGTTATTGTAGGTCTGTTCCTTGTCTTTTGTTTCTTGCCTAGTTCAGTTCCTTCAGCATTTGTTGTAAAGCTGGTTTGGTGGTGCTGAACTCTCTCAGCTTTTTCTTTTCTAAGAAGGTTTTAATTTCCCCAACAAATCTGAATGAGATCCTTGCTGGGTAATCTTGGTTGCAGCTTTTTCTCCTTCATCACTTTCAGTATGTCCTGCCACTCCCTTCTTGCTTGCGAGTTTCTACAAGAGATCAGCTGTTGACCTTATGGGGATTCCCTTTTGTGTTATTTGTTGTTTTTCCCTTGCTGCTTTTAATATGCTTTCTCTGTATTTAGTTTTTGACAGCTTGATTAATATGTGTCTTGGTGTATTTCTCCTTGGCTTTATCCTGTATGGGACTCTCTGTGCTTCCTGGACTTGATTAACTATTTTCTTTCCCATATTAGGGAAGTTTTCAACTATAGTCTCTTCAAATATTTTCTCAGTCTCTTTATTTTTCTCTTCTTCTTCTGGAACCCTTATAATTCGAATATTGGTGTGTTTAATCTTGTCTCAGAAGTCTCTGAGACTGTCCTCAGTTCTTTTTTCTTTATTCTGCTCTGCAATATTTATTTCCACTCTATTATCTTCCAGATCACTTATCCGTTCTTCTGCCTCAGTTATTCTGCTATTGATCCCATCTAGAGTATTTTTCATTTGATTTATTGTGTTGTTCATCATTGTTTCTTTCATCTTTAGTTCTTCTAGGTGCTTGTTAAATGTGCCTTGCATTTTGCCTATTCTATTTCCAAGATTTTGGATCATCTTTACTATCATATTCTGAATTCTTTTTCAGGTAGACTGCCTATTTCCTCTTCATTTGTTAGGTCTGTTGTGTTTTTATGTTGCTCCTTCATCTGTTGTGTGTTTTTCTATCTTCCCATTTTGCTTATCTTACCGTGTTTGGGATCTCCTTTTTGCAGGCTGCACGTTCATAGTTCCCGTTGTTTTTGATGTCTGTCCCCAGTGGCTAAGGTTGGTTCAGTGGGTTGTGTACACTTTCTGGTTGATGGGACTAGTGCCTGTGTTCCTGTGGATGAGGCTGGACCTTGTCTCTCTCGTGGGCCGGTCCACGTCTGGTGGTGTGTTTTGGGGTGTCTGTGGCCTTATTATGATTTTAGGCAACATCTCTGCTAATGGTTGGGTTTGTGTTCCTGTTTTTCTAGTTGTTTGGCATAGGGTGCCCAACACTGTAGCTTGCTGGTCGTTGAGTGAAGCTGGGTGCTGGTATTGAGGTGGAGATCTCTGTGAGATTTTCGCCATTTGATATTATGTGGAGCTGGGAGTTCTCTTGTTGACCAGTGTCCTGAAGTTGGCTCTCCCACGTCAGAGGCACAGCACTCACTGACTCCTGGCTGCAGCACTAAGAGCCTTTCATCCACAAGGCTCAGAATAGAAGAGAGAAAAAGTAGAGAGAAAGAATTAGTAGCAGTAGGAAGAAAGAAAGGAAGGAAGGAAGGAAGGAAGGAAGGAAGGAAGGAAGGATTGAAAGAAGGAAGGAAGGAAGAAAGAAAGAAGAAAAGTAGGAAAGAAGGGAAGAAGGAAAGAAGGAAAGAAAGAAAGGAGAGGGAGGGAGGGACGGTGGGAGGAAGGAAGGAAGGAAGGAAGGAAGAAAAAATAAAGAAAAAGTAAAATAAAATAAAGTAAAATATAATTAAGTTATTAAATTAAAAAATAATTATTAAGGAAAAAAGGAAAAAAAAAAAACTGATGGGTAGAACCTTAGGAGAAATGGTGGAAGCAAAGCTATACAGACCAAATCTCACACAGAAGCATACACCTTCACACTCACAAAAAGAGGAAAAGGGGAAAAAATCATAATTTTGCTTTCAAAGACCACCTCCTCAAGTTGGGATGATTTGTTGTCTAAAGAAGGGAAGGAAGGGAGGAAATAAAGAAAGAAAAGAAAGAAAGAAAGAAAAGAAAGAAAGAAAGAAAGAAAGAAAGAAAGAAAGAAAGAAAGAAAGAAAGAAAGAAAGAAAGAAAGAAAGAAAGAAAAAGAAAGAAAGAAAGAAAGAAAGAAAGAAAGAAAGAAAGGAAAGAAAGAATAAAATAAAGTGATTAAAATTAATTATTAAGAAAAAAATTTAAAAAACAAACAACAAACTAAGAACAACAACAAAAAATGGACGGATAGAACCCTAGGACAAACGGTGGAAGCAAAGCTATACAGACAAACCTCACACAGATGCATACACATACACATTCACAAAAAGAGGAAAAGGGGAAAAAAAATCATAAATCTTGCTCTCAAAGTCCACATCCTCCATTTGGGATGATTTGTTGTCTATTCATGTATTCCACAGAGACAGGGTACATTAAGTTGATTGTGGAGCTTTAATCCGCTGCTTCTGTGGCTGCTGGGAGAGATTTCCCTTTCTCTGCTTTGTTCTCACAGCTCGCGGGGCTGAGCTTTGGATTTGGCCCCGCCTCTGCATGTAGGTCACTGGAAGGGGTCTGTTTTTTGCTCAGACTGGACGGGGTTAAAGGAGCCACTGATTCAGGTGTTCTGGCTCACTGAGGCTGGGGGGAGGGAGGGGCACAGAGTGCAGGGCGAGCCTGCGGCGGCAGAGGTCGGCGTGACATTGCACAAGCTTGAGGCCTGCTGTGCGTTCTCCTGGGGAAGTTGTCCCTGGATCCCGGGAACCTGGCAGTGGCGGGCTGCACAGTTTCCCCCGAAGAGGGGTGTGGAAAGTGACCTGTGCTCACACACAGGTCCCTTGGTGGCAGCAGCAGCAAAAGCCTTAGCGCCTCCTGCCTACTTTTAGCCGCGGCTCGTGCCCATCTCTCTGGTTCACGCTCTTAGCCGTGGCTCCTGCCTGCCTCTTGGGTCCGCGTTTTTAGCCTTGGCTCGCGCCTGT
Source organism: Inia geoffrensis (assembly GCA_036417435.1). NCBI lineage: Eukaryota > Metazoa > Chordata > Mammalia > Artiodactyla > Iniidae > Inia > Inia geoffrensis. The sequence goes on from CM070921.1 coordinate 13,700,650, forward strand.
CTTTGGAGGTCCTTTAAACAGCGCTCTTAATCCCTTCTCCTCGCACACCAGGAAACAAAGAGGGAAGAAAAAGTCTCTTGCCTCTTCTGCAGCTCCAGACTTTTCCCTGGACTCCCTCCTGGCTAGCCATGGTCAACTAACCCCTTCAGGCTGTGTTCACGCAGCCAACCCCAGTCCTTTCCCTGTGCTCTGACCAAAGCCCGATCCTCAGCTCGCAGCCCCACCCTCCCCAGCGGTTAAGCAGACAAGCCTCTTGGGCTGGCAAGTGCCGGTCGGTACCGATCTTCTGTGCGGGAATCTCTCCGCTTTGCCCTCCACACCCCTGTTGCTGTGCTCTCCTCCATGGTCCTGAAGCTCTCCCCCTCCACCATGTGCAGTCTCTGCCTGTGAAGGGGCTTCCTAGTGTGTGGAAACCTTTCCTTCTTCACAGCTCCCTCCCACTGGTGCAGGTCCCATCCCTATTCTTTTGTCTCTGTTTTTCCTTTTTTTCTTTTGCACTACCCAGGTACATGAGGAGTTTCTTGCCTTTTGGGAAGCCTGAGGTCTTCTGCCAGCATTCAGTAGGTGTTGTGCAGGTGTTGTTCCACGTTAGATGTATTTCTGGTGTATCTGTGGGGAGGAAGTTGATCTCTGTGTCTTACTCTTCTGCCATCTTCCCCTCCTGGGAAATGGATACTTTAAAAGCCTATAGTTAGAAGAATTTACTGTAGCATTTTTGAAGTTTTTGCATCTAGAACATTTTTACTCTATTAAAATGTCTATGTGGAGGTTCCTTAAAAAGCTAAAAATAGAACAACCATATGACCCAACAATCGCACTACTGGGCATATACCCTGAGAAAACCATAATTCAAAAAAAGAGTAATGTACCACAATGTTCATTGCACCTCTGTTTACAATAGGCAGGACATGGAAGCAACCTAAGTGTCCATTGACAGATGAGTGGATAAAGAAGATGTGGTACATATATACAATGAAATATTACTCAGCCATAAAAGGAAACGAAATTGAGTTATTTGTAATGAGGTGGATGGACCTAGAGTCTGTCATACAGAGTGAAGTAAGTCAGAAAGAGAGAGACAAATACCATATGCTAACACATATATATGAAATTTTAAAAAAAAGGTTGTGAAGAATCTAGGGGCAGTACAGAAATAAAGACGCAGACATAGAGAATGGAATTGAGGACACGGGGAGGAGGAAGGGGACAAAGTGAGAGTGTGGCATGGACATATGTACACTACCAAATGTAAAACAGATAGTTAGTGGGAAGCAGCTGCATAGCACAGGGAGAACAGCTCAGTGATTTGTGACCACCTAGAGGGGTGGGATAGGGAGGGTGGGAGGGAGACACAGGAGGGAGGAGATGTGGGGATATGTGTGTGTGTGTGTGTGTGTGTGTGTGTGTGTGTAGCTGTTTCACTTTGTTGTATAGCGGAGGCTGACACACAATTGTGGAGCAGTTAAGCTGCAATAGAGATGTTAAAAAAAGAAAAAAGTCTAAGGATCCTGAAACACTTTTGTTTATGTGGATTTTACCTGATTATATATAATGTATGAGTAATTAGAATGGAGAAGTTTAAAAATATTTATCTATTATGTGATAATAACACCCATTATATTTTAACATGAAACATTTATTTTACAAAAAGTAATTTTGTAGGGGCTTCCCTGGTGGCGCAGTGGTGAGAGTCCGCCTGCCTATGCAGGGGACACAGTTTCGTGCCCCGGCCCAGGAAGATCCTACATGCCACGGGGCAGCTAGGCCTGTGAGCCAAGGCCGCTCAGCCTGCATGTCCGGAGCCTGTGCTCCACAACGGGAGAGGCTACAACAGTGAAAGGCCCGTGTACCACAAAAAAAATAAACTTGTGTAGAAGAGTGGTATGGTTTTACATTTTGTCAAGTGGTTTACTTAGTGAAGACAGCTGCTTCACCAGGTGTTGTGATGTGTCAGTTTGATTAGGTATATGAAGAAAATCTGACTGCATATGGATGTGTCATTGAGAAATGGAGCCTGACTAGACACCCTAAAAGGGTCTCTGGGATCCCCATTGATCCTTGGTCCACACCTGGAAAACCACTCGTTTACTATTCAGATTTAAATTTGGTCATTTGCTCTTGCTAAGAAGGTATTAGATTAGTCAGGAAGTACTGTGATTCCTGCATGCTAGATTATAAAGGAATGATGTGTCTTTACTATGAAACAAGAGCTTTACATGGAAACATGTTGTTGTTCTGTTTCCATCTAAGAGAAACAAAGGTATGATAGTGTTTATGTTTATCATTCAGGCTTTAATTTAATTTAATTTAATTTAATTCTGAGTAGCTTGTCTTCCATTTCGTAAGTTAGTGGTATATCGGTTTTGCTTATCAGTAATAGTCAAAACTTTGTAACTCTGGCTGCTGCCAAAGTTCACCTCCTTCTGGTTTCCTCTCCTTGAGCATTTTGCCTTCCCTAGCACATGGAAAGCTTTGTTTAATGGGCTGTTTCTCCTGCCACGTATCAAAATGCAATCATTTTGATTTGTAAATCAGTCTTTCGTTATAAAGGCAAGATTAATCAGCCTCCACAGTTCAACAATTATTTATTATACGTGTAAGGCTCTAGTCTCGGCAGTAGGCTTACTACAGTAGGAGAAAAATATTCTAGAAAATTATGAAGTAGAAGAAGGAAGATAAATATATATCTCCAACCCCTATCAAACCATGACAGTTGATATTTTGTTTTATTTGATTGTGATCTTTTATTCTCTAGATACTAAAATTGCATTTATGTTTTGCCTCGAAGAGGGCCTAGGATGAGGGAATCAGATTTATTCCAAGGAAATCCAGTAGATTTCTATGAGCCCTGCCTTTGAACCCATCTGCTGGATTCCCATCCGTCTATTTACCTGCCTGTCCACCCACTCATCCTCCCATCTATCTTATCTCTCTATCCACACATCTATTCCATCACACATCCAACTTCTAGTGCGGATCACTAGCACTGTTCAGGATTCTAGAGGTACAGTGTGAAATAAAACAAAAACTCGGAACTTGTGACATAGGTGTGCTTTTAGAACTAAGAGTCATTAATCTGTTTTGGCAGAATATATAGTTTAATTTCTTGTTAGGAAAATATACTTGGCATCTTTGAAATCCACCAGTGGACTGTTTTGGTACCTACAGGATTCTACTTCAGGAAAAAAGAAACTGTCTCCTGATGCAGCTGGAAGAAGCCACCCGCATAACGTCCTATCTCCAGTCCCAGTTACAAAGGTGGGTAACTTGTTATCATCTTATAACGATGTGGCCGTGAACTTCACGATTCATTTAGCCTGGTTTTCTCTCCCAGAACTTAGAACCTGCAGTGGTTGTAAGCACCGGACAGGAAAGTGAAGACAGGATATTTTTAAGATGAGCTGCTTATATATGACCCAAGGAGAACCAATTAATGAATCTTAAGTCAGATTTATTGAAGGATTTTGTAACTCACAGCACCAGGAGTTGCATATGTGTCCATCTACATATATGCACACATACACTTTTAATTATTTCTTTTTGAGATATTCATTTTAATTAGGCATGAATATCTTTAAAATCAGATTTGGATGCTCAGTAAGAGCTCCAGTTTTCAAGCACTTACCGTATCGTGAAGTGTAGTGTTAAGGGCTTTCTGTGTATTATATTCTCAGTTCTGCCCCTCACAGAGCCTTGAGGCAGGAACCGCTATCATCCCAGCCCCAGGTGAGAAGGTGGGAGGCTCGGAAAGGGCAAAGCCCTTGACCAAATCAAATGCATTCAGCTAATCTTGAGTTCCAGCTGGAACTTGAACTCGTTCAAGAGCCCTTGACGTTAACTACTGCTCTCGACTGACATTCAAAGAAACAAAGGAAATATTTACGAAGGGGCAGGGGTGGGGGGTGTCTTAAAACGCTCAGAGGTGTTGAAGAGGCGCCGGGTTGAACGGACCTGAGGCAGAGTTTTGCTCTTCGTGGAGCAGACCGGAGGCGCGGCTCGTGGTGGGGACGAGCAGGCTCCAGCTGCGGGGCTCCAGGCTGCTCTTTTCATTTCCGCCTGTCTGCCAGCACGCTGACCGTGTCGTCGGGGAGCAGCCGCGGCTCGCTGGCCTCCAGCCGGGGCTCCCTGAGGTCCGTCAGCTTCACCAACATCTACCGCCTCCCGCACTACGAGAAGCCCGACGCCGAGGGCGGCCCGCTCCTGCGCTTCAACCTTGTCCCCTTCGACTCCCTGGGCCGGGACACCTCCTTGGCAGGCGCCCCAGGCCCCGTGGGCCTCCACAAACAGACGTGCTCCCTGGACACGCCGCAGTCCCCGGCGTCCCTGTCCTCGCGCTCTTAGCTGTCCTCACTGTCCCCGCCCAGCTCACCCTTGGACACGCCTTTCCTAACGGCCTCGCGAGACTTGCTCCTGGCCCAGCTAGGGGACACCTTCTAGGTGGTGGGCGTGGGTGCCCTGGACAGGCTGCGCGCTCAGCCCCCCGCCATGGGGGACGAAGACCCCCCAACCCGGCGCGGTGTCCCTGACGCTGCACGGGTGCCCCGGGGATGGGGAAGGACCTCGCGAGAGAGGACCCTAAGCGGCTGCCGCTCCCACGGCTGCAAGTACGTACTGATGGGTCCAGTGGTTGACCCAGGGCCGGGGAGGAAAGGTCTCGAGTTCAGGGAGGAAGCCACGTGCATCCACATGAAAGCCAGCTGGGTCTGCTGTAGCCTAGTGACCCCTCAGCTTAGGACCCTCCAGGGCCAAAGGGGGCCCGCCCACCCGCCAGCTCGCTTGCTCCTTCTGCATGCTTTTGCCCTGGGTCCTTGAAATGTCATGCAGAGTAGTCTTTCCCAGGCATCTGGCTTGTTTTCAGAATATACTTAATTGTCGAAAATGAGACAGTTCCTCCACATTCGGAGGCTGCTAAAGAAGTACTCGGGCCTTAATGAACTCTCCAGGGCGTGTGCCCACACGAAACGCTCTGTGTGTGCCTGCCTCAGACCAGCGCTGGGACTGCTGTCTGGCTGTGGCCTGGCAGAAATCTCTACTAATGTCGGCCCTGTGGCTTCATCTCTTCATCCTTTGTTCCTGGAATATTCAAAGACTTAATCCTGTCCAACAGGAAATGACAGGATTTTGCATGATTTCAGAAGTTGTCCCAGTAAACATTTGTCATTTCTACCAAATTACTTTCTCTGGTATTCTTCAAATCCTTGCCTACTCAACTCTAACCTCATATCCTTGGGCACACCCTTAGACCTGGTTGACTCTCGGCTTCATTGCTCTTCAACAAATACACCATTTTGTTACCCATGGGTTATATATACAGTACTAGTTTCTCTTAATGAAGAGAAAGTTCTCTTAGCATTTACATATCTAATGACAGACCAGCTATGTTCTGAATCAGTCCCTTGGCTAATTGGCACCTCCATTATTTTCCTATCTTTTTTGTTTTCAAATGCTGCTTATACATTATTTCAACAACCCAATATAAATTATTTCCGTAGTTCATATGCATATGTAAGCTGCATTTACTTTGTTGTTTTTTATACACATATACTCTTGTCCATTTGCACTCATTGTCTAACTTTACTCTTTTCTTTTCCCTTTGCAAACTTTCCTTAAAACTTTTCCATTTTCACTTACTATCTAGCCTTTACTGTTCTTTTCCCTGTGCAAACTTTTCTTTTCCGTATGCAAACAGTCTGAAATATAGAAGTATCAATCCAGTTATACACAAAGTCAGCAAAAGATTTAAGGACCCCTTTCTGTCCACGGGAGAGACTGGATGGGAAGGAGAAGAGCTGACTTGATTTCTTTATTTTTCATCCACCACTTTGTGGTGGATATTATAGTGTTTCAAGCTTCTTAGACTGGGAGTTTTTTGCTATTGGTACGATCAGATATTGCCACCTGGTAGTGCGTTCACATATGAGTAGAATTGGGCCCTTACAAACGAGAGGTACTTGACTCAGTGAATGGATCCTGACAGGTGCTTGCGCAGGGCTGGGTGAGCAGCTTCAGGCATAGACGCAGGTTGACTCCTTGCCTCCCTTGATGCTTGTGGGAATGCCTGAGCCTAGAGTCATCGCAGCTTCATAAAGTTGGCAAGGATCTCAGTACTCGTTATAATAACCCCACCCCTCATTTATGACGCCCGAGGTCACATAGTTCCCTCCACTCTCCAGTCTGACTAAGAACAGTACAGTCTAAGTATGACTCAGGCAAGCTTTAGCGAGAAAAATTTTAGTAACATAAAATTCAGAATTGCCCATTGTGTTTTAAGTCAGTCTGAGGGGACAGAAGGTGGGGCAGGGGAGTGGGGAAGTAAACTGTCATCTTTAACCATTTTTACATGTTTACTACAGTTTTATCTTCCCCACACTTTAAAAGTCAAATGTGTCACGATTCTGAAATCTGTTCCTGTTTTCATTTCGCACTGGTGTTTGCTAATATAAGTCCATAAATGTTTTGACTTTGTTCATCTGTTTATTGATGCTTTTTTTACATTCATACCCTGTTTAAAATTGTTGGCTTAAATTCTACAGTTTTTTCACTTTGTGGTTATTTTTTTCTTTTTTATCTCTTTTCTCAGGCGGCTCGACAGAAACATTCACTGTAAGTGACCTTGGACTTCCGCTTTGCCTTGCTGGTCAGGCTGTGCCACATCTTTGTGCAGTGAATCAATGTATTTAGGATGGTCAGAGTGTGGTCAGGAAGGGCATAGCTCATAGCTGTGCTTTAATGTAGCTCAACGGCTGCTCTTATTATTGTTGTTGTCGTTTGAACGGCATTCATCCTGGATATGAAAGTTGTGTAAGAACTTTTCTAAGAGCTTGACGTACTTTTACCTTCTTGGGTTTTTTCCCCAGACTTTAACACTTTCGTTATTTTAATATGCCAGCTGGCAGCTTTGCCCACGATGTGATTTTCCTTGTACTTTCTTCCCTTTTGTCAAGCAACGTTGCTGTCCTTAGGCCTCAATGTCTGTTTGTGTGTGTTTAATGATGGAAAGGTCAGAGGTTTATAAAATGAATGTGTGGAAGCTTGTTTATTCCTTACTTCATTGGCATTGCTCCCCACTCTCCGTCTCATTGCCTTGAAGCCCAAGAGCAGATGGTTGCGGTGTGTACTGTGGGGTGTGCCATGGGCGTTCTTTCTCACACAGGGCAAGTGCTGACCGTACCTCCTTCTATCAACACCTGCCTCCAGTTGCTCCGTGAATGTGCTAAGCCCAGGATCACTGAGGATTGATTCCCCCATTTCCTTTCTCTCTTCATCCACTTCCATTGCAATGAGAGAGAAATTTTGGCAGTCACACCATTGGGTTGCCTGGAAGTTAACTGGATCATTGTGCGGTGTTACTTCCTTAAAGGCATGTAGGGCCGAGTGTCAGGGCTGGGAATGGAAGTAGTGAGCCGTTGTGTTTGCTGGGGTTCCATGCAGCAAACTGAGGGGTTCTATCTGCAGTTTAGAGGTGGAGGCTCTGGGTCCTTCCATGGGGCTGGGGTGATGAGCAGAGCTGGACTTGGGAGTCGTCATCTACGATGTGAGAGTCGGTGCCTCCGGCCATCCGAGGACGGAGCCAACTTCTGCCCCTGACCGAGGCGGGGCCGGTGGCCCCCACACTGGGCGCTGCAGGCCTTTGAAAGGTCGGCTTTTGTCTGCAGTTAACATCGTGAAGCCAAAGGCCACAGCCCTCTCTGTTTTGTACCCCGATGAATATATTTGGGTTTAATTGTTGCTGTGAATAATAATTTGGCTGAAAAGAGAGATGGTTGGGGACTTCCCTGGTGGCACAGTGGTTAAGAATCTGCCTGCCAATGCAGTGAACACGGGTTCAAGCCCTGGTCCAGGAAGATCCCATGTGCCACAGAGCCGCTAAGCCCATGCACCACAACTACTGAGCCTGCACCCTAGAGCCTGCGAGCCACAACTACTGAGCCCAGAGCAGCAACTACTGAAGCCTGCACTCTCTAGGGCCTGTGTACCACAACTACTGAGCCCATGCGCTGCAACTGTTGAAGCCTGCATGCCTAGAGCCCATGCTCTGCAACAAAAGAAGCCTCTGCCCTGAGAAGCTCATGCACCAGAATGAAGAGTACCCCTCGCTTGCCACAACTAGAGAAGGCCCAGTGCAGCAACGAAGACCCAATGCAGGCAAAAGAAGAAAAAAAGAAAAGAGGTGGTCATTCGTGTCAGGGGTGCACAGATGTCTAGATTTTCAGTTTCTAGAACTTAGATGGCCGGAGAACATAGAGAGACAAGAGGGACCTGCATTATTAACAAGAGACATCATGATGCTGGAGTGAGGCTCACTTTGGGGCTTCATGCTTTAAGTCTGTGTTCTAACCATGTGTGCCTCTCTCAGAAGCGTTGAGGTCACTGTGTCCATCATCACATTTAGCAGTGGGAGATGGCATGCCTCTTTCTGTTGCTTTTGTTAAAAGGAACTTGTTGCTGTGAGGGAAGGAGTAGAAAGAATTGATGAAATGATAAAAGGGAAAATGTCAGTAGTTGTCTTTGGCTCTTGGTTACAATAGATACGAGACAAAAATAAGCTGCCCAGTGATGGTCCTTTCTAATCCCAGGAGACAGTTCTGGAAGCCAGTGTGGCCCCAGGACTGCTGAGGAGGATGCTGCAGTTAGAGTGGCAGAGGGGTCATGGAGACGTTGGCAAAGGCCCAGTCTGGGTGCATCTGTGTCCTCTGACTCGAAAGTTACTTCATTTTGTTGGGGGTTATTTGATGATTTTTAAAAAACTCTGTTTTCTGATTATAAGGCAGTGTAACGTATGTTTCTTATACGAAGTATGGAGAATACCAAGCAGCATCAAGGAGGAAACAACCCCCTTCCACTTCTCGGAGAGCACGCTGCGAAATCTCTCTCCACGTTTTCCTGTGTGACACTCTCTCAAAGGGCCACGCCAAGGGCCTTCCCACCACCTTCTGACCTGTGCACTCATTAAGGAGGTGAAAGGAGATTGACGATCATTTAATGAGGTTTTAAAGAAGTAGCCAGAAGCCTGTTTGTTCATTTGTTTGTTCCAGTATAAGAGAAGACAGGAGCAGAGTGCATGTAAACACCCATCTGCAAACGTGCTGGCCTGTGTCTGCACCTTCCTGCCTTTGTCTCTGCTCTGCCCTGGGCTCCCGCCCTGTTGCCCCCTGAGCCCGGCCATGTCTCTCTTGCCTGCAGCAGCGACCCCCCGAGAAGGCAGCGCCGCCCAGAGGCTGGAGCAGAGAGTGCGCTGTGTGTCCGCCTGCCTGTCCGATTACTCGCTGGCCAGCGACAGCGGCGTATTTGAACCTTCCACTGAAAGGTTAGAAGCTGATCTTCTCCCCTCCCGGGGCTGACTTCCCAGAAGGCACCCCTGCTGAGACCTGTCTGGCTTGATACTCTGTATGTCTCTGGGATGCAGCTCTTCTGGCTTCTTTCCATACGGGAGGGGCCGCCCTGAGCATCCCCACGGACCCCCTCTGCTCCCAGGTGGTGCCTGGGAACTGGCCTGGCTTCGGGCATCTAGGATGACTGCTTTCTCTCCAGCCCTGGGGGTTGGAAGTCATGAGCCCAGTAGAGCCAGAAGAGGAGAACCAGTGTGCGAGGGAGACCTGCTTTTCTACAAATGACGTTCACTAGAAATGGATGTTCCCCCCATCCCCTTTCCTTAGCTGGAGGAATCACTTTGCAAGGGCAAAACTCCTTGTGAGCTTTATTTTGTTTGAGACTTTTGATGTCATTTTTTCAGCTCAGATATCTGTATACATTTCAATTATCGGCAACTTTTTTTTTTGGGCGAGGGGGGCTGCGCTGCTCAGCTTGTGGAATTTTAGTTCCCTGACCAGGGATCGCACCCACAGCCCCTGCAGTGGAAGCATGGAGTCTTAACCACTGGACCACCAGGGAAGTCCCCCCTGCAAAGCTTTTAAGAGTGTATGTTTTTGAACTTTGTTGTGAATATCACATGTGGTTTTGAGAGGTATTTTCTCAAAAAGGCCACTTCGTCAGCAGGTACCCTGGGAGGTGACGTCATGGATCCTGGGGACCTGCCGTGCCCTGCCAGTCACTTAACGCATTTATTTATGTCGCAACTTAATAAAAGCCCTTCTCAGTAAGAAGCACCCCTAGTGTGAGAGAGCTTCTGCCAAGCCTGAGGTAACCGGGCCCCCTTGGAATAACATGGTGCCTTTCCGACTGTGTTCAGGAGTGAGGATGCTGATGAGCCTGCTCATGGAGACGCTTGCGGTAATGAGGGACCCCAGATCCAAGTTGGATTGTTGTGAGTACAGAAGACTCCTTCCCTGTTGCTCATAAAGACGATGCGTAGATAGGGGCCCGCCTGGCAACTCACACCTCCACACACAGGCCAGGAGGGATGGAGGGACCCGTGTGATCCGGCTGCTGCTCCCTGGCCTGGGTGCCCCTGGGCCCATCTCAGCGGTCTCAGGTGAAGGGACAGAGGTGGTGGGAAGGAGAGATGGGCAAGAGCAGCTCCATTGCCGTCCTCCAACAGCGAGTCACAGCCGGGGACTCTCACCCCATGGGCACAGTCAGGCCCTCGGGGAAGTTCCCACCAGAGCTGGGGTAGCCAGGTGCTGCGCAACACTAAGCGTTCTGGTTTCAAGCTACATTGTCAAGAAAGGCAGTAACCAGCAGTGTTCAGACAAACAAGGCAGGATGTTCACATCCCAGCAGCTTTCTCTTGCTCACTCTTGTCATCCTAGTGTTTCTCGGCACTCATGACGTTCGGGCTGGGTCACTCTCGTTGGGGGGCCATTCTGTGCCCTCTGCCGTGTCGAGCAGAAGCCCTGGCCTCCACCCAGTACACGCGGTAGCCCCCTTCCACTCAGTGTGACAGTAAGAAATGCCTCTAGACTTTGCACAGGTTCCCTGGGGGTGGGGTGAGGACCACTGCAGTAGTTCAAGCAGGATTTCTGCACTGTGGGGCATTTGCAGTCTGTGAATGTACATTTTATTTTCTAGGCAGGACAGTGCCGGTGAGTGTCTCCTCGTGAACGTGCTCCAGCTGAAGAACTTTGCCGGGCTGGTGGTGAAGGAAGACTGCAAAATGTAAGCTCCCGCGCCAGTGGGGGCTGTGTCCTCCCCCCGGGGCCCCCTCCACATGGCACCACTGGCTGACCTGCTGCACGTGGCAGTTCGGGGAGGGAAAAGACTGTCTTGGAACCTGAATTTAGAATAAAATGTCAGGGAATGTCTGTCTGAAATCTAAAGGATTGTAAGTTTTAAGGAAAGGCTGGTTTATTATTTGAGGCAGGTGGAGTTACTGGAACCAGGCTGGTTATGTGCCATGGCCATGCTGACAAAGCGCCAGATGCCCATCATCGGCAGCGTTGGGGCTTAAAACGTCCATTCTTGTCACAAGGCTGGTGACGACACAGCCACACTTGGCTCTTGCAATCTGATGAGGTGCCTGAAGAGACTTCAGGCTGGGCTCAGGCATCCTTGTCCTAGAAGGGAGAAGGAAATCTGTATTGTCCCCAGTGGGGAGATGGGTTCCTGATGGGAGTGTGAGGTCCCACTTACCCTGGTGGGTGAACCCACCGGTGATGGGTGTTCAGGCCCGACGGTCCCCTCCCCTTCCATGAGTCATCTTTGTAAACTGGCCTCCCGAAGGCCTTGGAAGCAGCCTGGTTTTCAGCAGCTGAGGGTTTTCGCCCTGGGATTCTGCTCGCCCTGATGCTGTACTTCACTGATGCTGGAGCTTCTCCTGGGTGCTGGCTTCCACGCTGGGGGTGGATAGGGCCAGGAGCCCAGCCTGGCGGGTGCCTGGGTGGACGAGCACTCTGAGAGGCAAGGCAGGCAGAGCTTGGAGAGGGAGCCAGGGGGCCGTGGAGAGATCAGTGCAGATGTTTTGCCATAAAGACGGTGAAAGCAGAAAGTCCATTTGACTCCCCCTGAAGTTAAAATTGCTGATTTTTATGTTTTCTTTCGCTATTTTTTTCTTTTCTTTTCTTTTCTTTTCTTTCCTTTTTTTTTTTCTTTCTCTCCAAAGGTAGGTCAGTTCTTTGGACTTTCTTTTGGTTGAGAAAAGGGCTTTTTCCAAAGGACTTTTCAGTTTTACCTATTCACATCCAAAGGGTAACATATAGGGGTGTTCGTGTATACGGTCCATGATTTTTTCTCCCTGTCTTGATTCCAGACACATCTGCATCTGTTTGCCTCCACTTGACCCCGGCACACCAAACACGCTCTGCTCTAAGGCTCTGGAATTGAAAGCCCCCTTGGTGTTTAATGAAGTTTTCAGAATCCCTGTGTATTCAAACATGGTGATGTTGAAGTCCCTTCAGTTATACATGTGCTCAGTGAATCCTCAGCTGCAGGAAGAACTGCTGGTACGGTGCCCTCCTCACACTCTCCTTCCTACCTTCCACTCCTCTCTCCCCCTCTCTTTTTGTCAGTCTCTGACATCAGTCTTTCTATCATCCTGTCTTCTCCCTTAATCCTGCTTTTCTTCCTCTCTTCCTCAGTTTCTGTCTGTTTTTCTGTTTGGTTACAGTTTGTTTCAGAGTAACATACAGATTAAAATCAGCAAGGCAGGAAGCATATAGGCCAGAGTCTGGGTGAGATCCAATCCTGAAGTTTCCATTTTCTTCACTGTGAGTTACCTTTTGTTGTCTGTCCTTCTTCCCTTCCTAGCAGTTTCTAATAGAGATGAATAAGCAACATGACAGCCATCCTCCCTAGGATCCTCCAACACCACTTTAACACTACTTTCATTTTACCTTAGTCCTGTTAGTAAGAATGAAATACGTTCCATTCTTTCTGCTTAAGATTCAAGGGTAACCTTGATGCCCATTGGTTGTTAAGGTGCCTTTGTGCCTTTTTTTTTTTTTTTTAAACATCACACAGGGCATTGGTCAGATTAACTTGGCTGATTACGATGGTTGGAGTGAGATGCGGCTGCGCTGGTACTCGGTGCAAGTGTTCACCGGCCCCGAGCACCCCCAGTCCCACCCCGACCACCAGCGGGAGGATGAGCAGCTGGGACACAGCGACTCCCGGGACCCTGCGATGCCCCTTTACGTCTTCCCTTGAGCAGCCTGTGGGTGAATGCTTGACTTGGGGCAGACGTGTCTGCAGTAGAGAAATAACTCAGATGGGCAGGCACCATGAGGGAATTGCCTCCTGGTGGGTCCTTTCCGGCAGCACCTTCGTGTTGCTTTACTTCCATGGTTTTCCATAAAGAGCATCATGTTTCCAAAGCTTGCTACTTCTTCCTAATAGCTTTCTCTGGATTTATTTTCAAGAGGAATTTATTTCTGAAAGGGAAAGTTCACGGCAGAGGGGGAAGGGTGTGTGTTCAGAGATGGGCAGGAGGCTGGGAGGGCACGGGGAGAGGGGGTTTCAGGATGCTGGCATCTTCAGCGGCTGCAGTTGGGCAATACAGACAGACAGACCCTCTTAATGAAAGGCCTTGTAGCTCTGTCTTCCCTACAAAACAGAACTGCCTTTCATGTTATGAGAAAAGCAACCGTCTTCAGTCATTGGAAGCAGATATTGGGTGTCTCTGCTGCTGTGCTCTGAGGGCAGCAGTAAAGTCAGTGCCCTCATGAATGTTTTGTGGGCTTTTGCTATGCCCGCCTTCAGGAGTTGGCAAGCCGACTCGCTGGACAGTGGCTGTAGCAGCTGCGCCCAGACAAGCCCCCCGCACCCAGAGTCAGCTCCTTCCACGGACACATGTTTGCTGGTCAAGCAGACCCTTACTGTCCCAAGAAACTTCAGCCTCCACCTCTGAAGGTAAGCAGAAAAGGACAAAGGATTTCGTGGAGCCCCTGATGTTTTGCCTCACAGCTCCAGGTGCTGCCCTGGAAGGAGGGGCTGTGTGCCCTATGCGAGGGAACTGAAGTGAGTGGCCTCAGATCTGTAAACAGCAGGTACCATGGAAACGTCTGTCTAAATTAAAAGGAAAGGACAACTAAACGGGGTGGATTTTTATTCCTTCATGTGCCATCTTCAGGGCCGCGTGTGGCTCAGGGTGTTTTGTGGGTCCCTAACATTTTGGACGCTTGTCATTTTTCTCCGTTTCTGACATTAAGAGCAGTGAAGCATCCTTTTGGCCCTTCTGTTCACCTGATCCTAGTTGTGCCCATCACCGTATCTCCAGTGAGGAGATATTTGTTCCGAAACTATTCAGCACATAACAAATGGGGACATACAGACCCTCGCTTGGCATCTTTCTAAAGTGGATTAAAGTGCATTACATCAGGAATAATTATTTTGGATTAGGCTGCCAATATTTGTGATTCTACTTTATAACACTGTTATTTACAATCATTGACCCAAATCAGAGTAAGCAGCCATGGGATGCAGTTTTGGTATTTCCCCCTCCCCCAGCGTTTGAATTATGCCCCAGTCACTTTTGTTAATACTTCACATTTCCATTCTTTGTGTGTATATATGTGGGTGTGCACCCAGCTGCTTTTTCCTTCTGAATCATTTGAAAACTAATTCAAGATCGTGACACATTCCTCCTAAACAATTCAGTACAAATCTAAGAACAAGCACATTTTCGTACTTAACAGTAGGGTTATACTCAGAAAACATACTAATGACATCGAGTATACAGTCCGCGTACAAAATTCCTCCATCGTTCCATTGTGCTTTGTTGACTGAAAAAAAAAACACAATCTAAAAGCTGAGAATTCTCTTTTATTTGGCAGACTTTCTGAGGACTATACTATAGGCTGGGAGACACCCTCTCAGGTAGCTCTGAGAGACTGCTCCAAAGAGGTAAGGGAGGAGCCAGGATATATTGGTGTTTCGCCACAAAAACCATGTAGTTGGAACATTGAAAGGTTATAGTTAGTTAAAGGAACCAGGCACCTCAAGTTAAGCAATTTATAGCACCACTTTTCTCATCATAGAGATGTCAGAATTCAGTAGGCTAATAGCATGGTTGCTATCATTTAAGGCCTTCTGACTGAATTCTGTTGCGCCTTCGATGTGGGAAACTATATCTTCCAGACCTACTGAAGGCACAAAAGTAACTGCTAAGTAATCATACCAGTGAGATACAGATCTCTTGGTCCATTGGGCTCATTCTGTTGGTAAATTTGCTGGACTTATATCTAAATTTTTACATAAGTGGCCTTGAGCCCAAGGGAATCCTAAAGTACACTGTCCTAGCCATCCTAGTGGAAGCCAGGGCTGTATATTGGACCCACAAAGCCATTGAGTTCCATTATGTGTGATCCACTGTATTCTCATCGCCTGACCCAGTCTGTTCCATACCTATCACTATCTTTAAGGGAAATGATATATTGCCATTTTTCATAATGTACTAGTGTCGTCAGACTGATGATATTTAGTGTGATTTTACTGTCCCCAACGGAGGGATGTCTTTAAACTTCAACGACCATAGCGTATTTGATGACCATTTTCAGGCGTAAAAATCCATCCCATAACTGAGGGAGAGTCCCTCCTAATAATCAAACAGTTCCACCTTTTGATTGAAATTCAGTTCATTGTTCTGACTGAGCTTGACTGACCTCAATGGAAAACTCATATTTATGACAAGGGTCAGAGTAAGTATGTTTGATTGGCCAAGTGAGGGGGTCCCATCTAGTAATATTAGTAGTGGCCTGACAGAACTATAATTTCTTTCTTCTAAACTAAATTTCCTGAGGGCCATCCAATCAGACCCTTGGAGTGGAGAAACCCACGAAGATAACCCAGAAGTACCGGGTGCAGGTAATTGACCATAGTCCCAACAATTGGAGCGATTTCTATAATTTGCACAGAATTGTGCCCATTATAGGAAAACATTTGGTTTGTGTGCAGAAGTCCAAGAAACCAAGAATAAAATGTTGTAAATAACCGTATGGGTCAGGTCCAGCCTGTTGAGATAGCTCTCTATTTCTGATGTCACCTCATCCTGGTGTTGGTGCTTCTTTCCTATTGGAGCATCATTTTAAGGTGAGTTTGAGGTCATCAGTCCTCCATATAGACCAGTCTGGTGAAGGAGCCCTTTTTAGGTGGGAAAAATGAATCCTAGAGTCAGTTCCCTTCAGTTTTGCTGCACATGAGTTAGTTAAAAGAACCTGATAAGGGACCTTGCATCTAGGGTGGAGGTAGTCTTTTAAATACTGCCTTTTCCAAGGTACATAATCTCCTGGTTATAAGTCATGGGGCATCTGATCTTCGCTTGAGGATAGATTACTATGATATGCTTCAGAAACAAGCTTAGAATATTCTTTGAAAAATGCAGTTAAGTCTATGCCATGATATAATACGTCTCCTTTTAATAATATAAATTAATGTAGTCCATCATTCAATCTCATTGCTCTCCCTGTGATCCTCTCAAAGAGAGAGAAGTGATGTTTGCCAAGAGGGGTGGATATGAGGTTGAGAACAAATGCAAGGGCCTTAGGCCAGGTGAGGAATAAGCATCCATAATTTTAGCCAGTTGTTTTTTAATTGTTCCATTTGTTCTTTCTACTAACCAGAAGACTGGGGATTATAAACACAATAGAAGTGCTGCATAGTTGGAAAAATCTTGCAAATTTTCTTAATAATTTGGCCAGTAGAATGAGTTCTTTATCATTATGTATTTCTGAGGGGATTGTTTAAAGTGGTATCACCCTTTCTAAAATTGATTTCTCTACTTACTGCACTGTGGACTTTATGCATGGGAATGCCTTAACCCAATGTGAAAACATTCAAATTATAAGAAGAATGTATTGATAACCTTCTGAGTGAGGCATTTGTATAAAATGAACATGCCAAATTTCAAAAAGACCTGCAAGTGATAGGAAATGTCTTTGAGAACTGTGTAAATGCTTCCCTGGGTTATATTTTGGGCAAGTTGCACATCTTGAGTAAACCATCTGGGCTATTGTAAAATAGGCTTCAAAAAATATTGTTTACCTCATAATACCACCTTATCTGGGTTACAATGAGTTAACTCATAAATATATTGTGAAATAGGATGTTGAGCTCCAAACAGAAAGATAGGCTTTCCCTTTGGACCTGTCCACAGCTCTTTGCTAGTTGACTCTTCCTCCATTCTGTGTTTAGGTGTCTTATTCCTTTTTCTGAAAGCTTTAACCATTTTCAGCAAACACTATTCCCCGAAACTTCAGCAGTATATCAGTGAGGTTACTGGGAGGCTGAAAGGGAAAGACAGTGGTTAGTTGGTGGTGGTTGTTTTTCAGGGCTGCTGTCGTGGCAGCATGATCGACTAGAGAGTTTCCTTTTGCTTTTGCAGTGTCAGACTTTCAACGGCCCCATGCCTTAATAACAGCAAGTGCACATAGCAACAGAATTGCATCTAATAATTCTGCTACTTGTTTCCCAGTTTTGGAAGGCTGTCCTGAGGTTGTTAAAAATCCCCCCTCTTTTTTTCCGAAAAGCATACCAAAATCATGTGCCACCCCAAAAGTATAGAGGCTGTCAGTGTAAATGTTAACAGATTTTCCTTTTGCCAAATGACAGACGGGCTCTTGTTCGTGCTCTTAGTTCAGCCTGTTGGGCAGAAAAGACATTAAATAGGGCCCATTTTCAAGGATACACAGTGGAGAAATGACAGCGTTACTAGCCTGGTACATTCCATGAGGTCCTCTTAAATATGAACCATCAGTGAATAATATAAAGTCAGGATTATCCATTGGGCTTTCTTGACAGTCAATCCTAGAAAATAAAAAACTGTCAGTTAAAACAATGCAATCATACTTTTCATTATTGCTATTTGATTCTTAAGATAAAAAATTGTCACGGTGCTGGGAAGATGGCAGAAGAGTAAGACGCGGAGATCACCTTCCTCCCCACAGATACACCAGAAATACATCTACACGTGGAACAACTCTTACAGAACACCTACTGAAAGCTGGCAAAAGACCTCAGACCACCCAAAAGGCAAGAAACTCCCCACGTACCTGGGTAAGGCAAAAGAAAAAATGAAAAAACAGAGACAAAAGAATAGGGATGGCAACTGCACCAGTGGGAGGGAGCTGTGAAGGAGGAAAAGTCTCCACACACTAGGAAGCCCCTTTGCAGGAGGAGACTGCGGGAGGTGGAGGGGGGAGCTTTGGAGCCACGGAGGAGAGCACAGCAACAGGGGTGCGGAGGGGAAAGTGGAGAGATTCCCGCATAGAGGATTGGTGCCAACCAGCACTCACCAGCCCGAGAGGCTTGTCGGCTCACATGCCGGGGTGGGCGGGGCTGCGAGCTGAGGCTCGGGTTTTGGTTTCAGAAGGAGCGCAGGGAAAGGACTGGGGTTGGCAGCTTGAACATAGCCTGAAGGGGTTAGTGCACCACAGCTGGCTGGGAGGGAGTCCGGGAAAAAGTCTGCACCGGCCAAAGAAGCAAGAGACTGTTCCTTCCCTCTTTGTTTCCTGATGCGCGAGGAGAGGGGTAAAGAGTGCTGCTCAAAGTAAACCCAGAGACCAGTGCAAGCAGCGGCAAAAAGTGCGGTTCCCAGCGATGGGCACAAACCGTGGCTAAAAGCGCGGGTCCCAGAGACGGGCGCGAGCCGTGGCTAAAACCACGGACCCCAGAGATGGGCGGCAGACACTAAGGATGCTGCTGCCGCCACCAAGGGGCCCGTGTATGAGCACAGGTCAATATCTACACCCCTCTTCCGGTGAGCCTGCAAAACCCACCACTGCCAGGTTCCGGGGATCCAGTGACATCTTCCCAGGGAGACACACGGCGGGTCTCAGGCTGGTGCAACGTCACGCCGGCCTCTGCCGCCGCAGGCCCACCCCGCATACCGTGCCCCACTCTCCCCTCAGCCTGAGTGCGCCAGAGCCCCCGAGTCAGAGGATCCTTTAACCCTGTCCTGTCTGAGCGAAAAACAGACGCCCTCCAGCGACCTACATGCAGAGGCAAGGCCAAATCCAAAGCTGAGCCCCTGGGAGCTGTGAGAACAAAGAAGAGAAAGGGAAAACTCTCCCAGCAACCTCAGAAGTAGGGTATTAAAGCTCCACAATCAACTATATGTACCCTGCATCTGTGGAATACATGAATAGACAGTGAATCATCCCAAATCGAGGTGGTGGACTTCGAATTCAAGATCTATGATTTTTCCTCTTTTTCCTCTTTTTGTGAATGTGTATGTGTATGCTTCTGTTTGAGATCTTGTCTGTATAGATTTGCTTCCACCATTTGCCCTAGGGTTCTATCTGTCCATTGCTTTTTTTTCTTTTTTTCTTTAAAAAAATTTTTTTTCTTAATAATTAATTTTAATAATTCTACTATACTTTACCTTCCCTCTTTCTTTCTTTCTTTCTTTCCTTCCCTCCTTTAGACAATGAATCATCCCAAGTTGAGGAGGTGGTCTTGGAAAGCAAGATTTATGATGTTTTCCCCTTTACCTCTTTTCGTGAGGGTGTATGTGTAAGCTTCAGTGTAAGATTTTGTCTGTATAGCGTGGCTTCCACCATTTGTCCTAAGGTTCTATCCGTCCCTTTTTTTTCCGCTAAATAATTATGTTTTAATTCAATAACTTTATTATACTTTACTTCATTCTATTTTACTGTATCTACTTTCTGTCTTTCTTTCCTTCCTTCCTTCTTTCCTTCCTTCCTTCCTTCCTTCCTTCCTTCCTTCCTTCCTTCCTTCATTCATTCTTTCCTCCCTCCCTACTTTCTTTCCTTCTTGCCTTCTTTCCTTCTTTTCTTCTTTCTTTTTTCTTCCTTCCTTCCTTCCCTCCTTCCTTCCTATGTCCCTTCCTTCCTTCATTCCTTTCCTTCTTTCTTTCTATCTTCCTACTTCTACTAATTCTCTCTACTTTCTCTCCCTTTAATCTGAGCCATGTGGATGAAAGGCTCTTGCTGCTCCAGCCAGGAATCAGGACTCTGACTGTGAGGGGGGAGAGCCAACTTCAGGACACTGGAAAACAAGAGACCTCCCAGCTCCACATAATATCAAATGGCGAAAATCTCCCAAGGACCTCCACCTTAACACCAGCACCAAGCTTCACTCAACGACCAGCAAGGTACAGTGTTGGACAACCTATACCAAACAACTAGCAAAACAGGAACACAACCCCACCCATTAGAAGAGAGGCTGTCTAAAATCATAATAAGTCCACAGACACCCCAAAACACACCACCAGACGTGAACCTGCCCAGTAGAGAGACAAGATCCAGCCCCATCCACCACAACACAGGCACTACCCCCTCCTCTAGGAAGCATACACAACCCACTAGACAAACCTTAGCTACTGGAGACAGACATCAAAAACAATGGGAACTACGAACCTGCAGCCTGCAAAAAGGAGACCCGAAACACAATAAAATAAGCAAAATGAGAAGACAGAAAAACACACAGCAGTGAAGGAGCAAGATAAAAATGCACCAGACCTAACAAATGAAGAGGTAATAGGCAGTCTACCTGAAAAAGAATTCAGAATAATGATAGTAAAGATGATCCAAAATCTTGGAAATGGAATGGACAAAATGCAAGAAACAATTAACAAGGACCTAGAAGAACTAAAGACGAAACAAGCAATGATGAACAACACAATAAATGAAATTAAAAGTACTCTAGATGAGATCAATAGCAGAATAACTGAGGCAGGAGAACGGATAAGTGACCTGGAAGATAATATAGTGGAAATAACTACTGCAGAGCAGAGTAAAGCAAAAAGAATGAAAAGAACTGGGGACAGTCTCAGAGACCTCTGGAACAACATTAAACGCACCAACCTTCGAATTATAGGGTTTCCAGAAGGAGAAGAGAAAAAGAAAGGGACTGAGAAAATATTTGAAGGGATTATAGTTGAAAACTTCCCTAATATGGGAAAGGAAATAGTTAACCAAGTCCAAGAAGCAGAGAGAGTCCCATACAGGATAAACCCAAGGAGAAATACACCAAGACACATATTAATAAAATCTCAAAAATTAAATACAAAGAAAGCATATTAAGAGCAGTAAGGGAAAAAAACAAAAAACAAAAAAAAACAAATAACACACAAGGGAATCCCCATAAGGTCAACAGCTGATCTCTCAGCAGAAACTCTGCAAGCCAAAAGGGAGTGGCAGGACATACTGAAAATGATGAAGGAGGAAAACCTGCAACCACTATTACTCTACCCAGCAAAGATCTCATTCAGATTTGATGGAGAAATTAAAACCTTTACAGACAAGCAAAAGCTGAGAGAGTTCAGCTCCACCAAACCAGCTTTACAACAACTGTTAAAAGAACTTCTCTAGACAAGAAACACAAGAGAAGGAAACGTCCTATAACAACGAACCCAAAACAATTTAGAAAATGGGAATAGGAACATGCATATCGATAATTACCTTAAATGTAAATGGACTAAATGCTCCCACCAGAAGACACAGATTGGCTGAATGGATACAAAAACAAGACCCATATATATGCTGTCTACAAGAGACCCACTTCAGACCTAGAGACACATACAGACTGAAACTAAGGGGATGGAAATATTCCATGCAAATGGAAACCAAAAGAAAGCTGGAGTAGCAATTCTCATATCAGACAAAATAGACTTGAAAATAAACACTACTACAAGAGACAAAGAAGGACACTACATAATGATGAAGGGATCGATCCAAGAAGAAGGTATAACAATTGTAAGTATTTATGCACCTAACACAGGAGCACTTCAATACATAAGGCAAAAACTAACAGCCATAAAAGGGGAAATCGACAGTAATACATTCATAGTATGGAACTTCAACACCCCACCTTCACCAATGGACAGATCATCCAAAATGAAAATAAATAAGGAAACACAAGCTTTAAATGATACATTAAACAAGAAAGACTTAATTGATATTTATAGGACACTCCATCCAAAAACAACAGAATACACATTTTTCTCAAGTGCTCATGGAACATTCTCCAGGATAGATTATATCTTGTGTCACAAATCAAGCCTTGGTAAATTTAAGAAAATTGAAATTGTATCAAGTATCTTTTCCGACCACAATGCCATGAGACTAGATATCAATTACAGGAAGAGATCTGAAAAAAATACGAGCACATGGAGGCTAAACAATACCCTACTCAATAATGAAGTGATCACTGAAGAAATCAAAGAGAAAATTGAAAAATACCTAGAAACAAGTGACAATGGAGACACAACGACCCAAAACCTATGGGATGCAGCAAAAGAAGTTTATAACTATAAGAAGGAAGTTTATAGCAATACAAACCCACCTTAAGAAGCAGGAAACATCTCGAATAAACAACCTAACCTTCCATCTAAAGCAATTAGAGAAAGTAGAACAAAAAAACCCCAAAGTTAACAGAAGGAAAGAAATCATAAAAATCGTATCAGAAATAAATGAAAAAGAAGTGAAGGAAAGAATAGCAAAGATCAATAAAACTAAAAGCTGGTTCTTTGAGAAGATAAACAAAATAGATAAACCATTAGCCAGACTTATCAAGAAAAAAAGGGAGAAGACTCAAACCAATAGAATTAGAAATGAAAAAGGAGAAGGAACAACTGACACTGCAGAAATAAAAATGATCATGAGAGATTACTACAAGCAACTCTATGCCAATAAAATGGACAATCTGGAAGAAATGGACAAATTCTTAGAAATGTACAAACTACCAAGACTGAATCAGGAAGAAATAGAAAATATGAACAGACCAATCACAAACACTGAAGTTGAAACTGTGATTAAAAATCTTTCAACAAACAAAAGCCCAGGAGCAGATGGCTTCCCAGGCGAATTCTATCAAGCATTTAGAGAAGAGCTAACACCTATCCTTCTCAAACTCTTCCAAAACATGGCAGAGGGAGGAACACTCCCAAATCCCTTCTACGAGGCCACCATCACCTTGATTCCAAAACCAGACAAGGATGTCACAAACAAAGAAACCTACAGGCCAATATCACTGACGAACATAGATGCAAAAATCCTCAACAAAATACTAACAACTAGAATCCAAAAGCACATTAAAAGGATCATACACCATGATCAAGTGGGTTTTATTCCAAGAATGCAAGAATTATTCAATATACACAAATCTATCAATGTGATAAACCATATTAACAAATTGAAGGAGAAAAACCATATGATCATCTCAATAGATGCAGAGAAAGCTTTTAACAAAATTCAACACCCATTTATGATAAAAACCCTACAGAAAGTAGGCAAGGAGTGACCTTTCCTCAACATAATAAAGGCTATATATGACAAACCCACAGCCAACATCATCCTCAATGGTGAAAAACTGAAAGCATTTCCACTAAGATCAGGAAGAAGACAAGGTTGCCCACTCTCACCACTCTTATTCAACATAGTTTTGGAAGTTTTAGCCACAGCAGTCAGAAAAGAAAAGGAAATAAGAATCCAAATCGGAAAAGAAGACGTGAAGTTGTTACTGTTTGCAGATGACATGATACTACACATAGAGAATCCTAAAGATGCTACCAGAAAACTAGTAGAGCTAATCAATGAATTTGGTAAAGTAACAGGATACAAAATTAATGCACAGAAATCTCTGGCACTCCTATATACTAGTGATAAAAAATCTGAAAGTGAAATCAAGAAAACATTGCCATTTACCATTACAACAAAAAGAATAAAATACCTAGGAATAAGCCTACCTAGGAAGACAAAAGACCTGTATGCAGAAAATTATAAGACACTGATGAAAGAAATTAAAGATGATACAAATAGATGGAGAGATATACCATGTTCTTGGATTGGAAGAATCAACATTGTGAAAATGACTCTACTACCCAAAGCAATCTATAGATTCAATGCAATCCCTATCAAACTGGCACTGGCACTTTTCACAGAACTAGAACAAAACTTTTCACAATTTGTATGGAAACAGAAAAGACCCCGAATAGCTAAAGCAATCTTGAGAACGAGAAATGGAGGAATCAGGAGGAATCAGGCTCCCTGACTTCAGACTATACTACAAAGCTACAGTAATCAAGACAGTATGGTACTGGCACAATAACAGAATGATAGATCAATGGAACAGAATAGAAAGCCCAGAGATAAACCCACACGCATATAGACATCTTTTCTTTGATAAAGGTGGCAGGAATGTACAGTGGAGAAAGGACAGCCTCTTCAATAAGTGCTGCTGGGAAAACTGGACAGCTACATGTAAGAGTATAAGCTTAGATCACTCCCTAACACCATACACAAAAATAAGCTCAAAATGGATTAAAGACCTAAATGTATGGCCAGAAACTATCAAACTCTTAGAGGAAAACATAGGCAGAGAGCTCTATGACATAAATCACAGCAAGATCCTTCTTGACCCACCTCCTAGAACAATGGAAATAAAAACAAAAATAAACAAATGGGACCTAATGAAACTTCAAAGCTTTTGCACAGCAAAGGAAACCATAAACAAGACTAAAAGACAACTCTCAGAATGGGAGAAATTATTTGCAAATGAAGCAACTGACAGAGGATTAATTTCCAAAATTTACAAGCAGCTCAGGCAGCTCAATAAGAAAAAAACAAACAGCCCAATCCAAAAATGGGCAGAGGACCTAAATAGGCATTTCTCCAAAGAAGATATGCAGACTGCCAAGGAACACATGAAAGAATTCTCAACATCACTAATCATTAGAGAAATGCAAATCAAAACTGCAATGAGATATCATCTCACACTAGTTAGAATGGCCATCGTGAAAACATCTAGTAACAATAAATGCTGGAGAGGGTGTGGAGAAAAGGGAACCCTCTTACGCTGCTGGTGCGAATGTGAATTAGTTCAGCCACTATGGAGAACAGTATGGAGGCTCCTTAAAAAACTAAAAATAGAACTACCATATGACCCAGCAATCCCACTACTGGGATATACCCTGAGAAAACCAGAATTCAAAAAGAGGCTTGTACCAAAATGTTCATTGCAGCTCTATTTACAATAGCCCGGAGATGGAAACAGCCTAAGTGCCCATCATCAGATGAATGGATAAAGATGATGTGGCACATACACACAATGGAATATTACTCAGCGATAAAAAGAAATGAAATTGAGCTATTTGTAATGAGGTGGATAGAGTTAGCGTCTGTCATACAGAGTGAAGTAAGTCAGAAAGAGAAAGACAAATACCGTATGCTAACACATATATATGGAATTTAAGAAAAAAAAAGTGTTATGAAGTACCTAGGGGTAAGACAGGAATAAAGACACAGACCTACTGGAGAAAGGACTTGAGGATATGGGGAGGGGGAGGGATGAGCTATGAGAGGGAGAAGGAGGGGCATGGACATATATACTAACAAACGTTTGGTAGATAGCTAGTGGGAAGCAGCCTCTTGGCACAGGGATATCAGCTCGGTGCTTTGTGACAGCCTGGAGAGGTGGGATAGGGAGGGAGGGAGGGAGGGAGATGCAAGAGGGAAGAAATATGTGAACGCCTGTATATATATAACTGATTCACTTTGTTATAAAGTAGAAACTGACACACCATTGTAGAGCAATTTTACCTCGATAAAGATGTTATAAAATAAATAAATAAATAAGTAAGTAAATAAATAAATAAAATGTAAAAAAAAAAATTCAGTTAAAACAATGCAATCATACTTTTTGTTATTGCTATTTGATTCTTTGGGGAGCAAGGTCACTGGACTAAGTTCATTACACCTGTGGAGAATTATGTTTGGTGAGAGGAATACAATCTCATGATTACAATCTCAAGTTAACTGGCTCACTGAATAAGGTTGTGTGTGAAGAGAGTTTAGTAGAGCTTTCATCGAGTGGGGAAAAAAGACGGTGAGAGGGTGACTCATGACTGTCTCCTCTGTTGTCTGACAAATAACAGCTGTTGCTGTGACAGCTCGGAGGCAAGGGGGAGGCCCTTAGCTACTGGATCTAGCTGCTGGCAGTAATACCCTATTGCTCATTAGTGACTGCCATACAGTTGAGTTAATACTCCTATTGTGTCACCCTTGTTTTTATGCACAAAGGGAAAAAAAGGGAAAATCATAGTTCGGATGCCCCAAGGCTGGGGCCTTTGCCAGGAAGCCCTTTAGAGAAGAAACTAGAGGCTTCGCAATGGTCTATTCCCCAATCAAGAGGTTCAGGCTCGTATTGTTTAGTCAAATTATTTATGGTCGAAACACTAAAGAATAATTTGGAATCCAGCTCCTTTAGTAGGTTGCAAGACCTAGAAATCTCCTTACTTGCCTTCTTGTTTTAGGAGTGGGGGAAGCCAAATTGCCTCTAGAGCAATTGAAACCCCTTCTTTAGATACCAAACATCCTAAGTATTTTACATTTGCCTCACAAATTTGTAATTACTCTTTGGGCACTTTATATCCCTTTGAGGCTAACTTCTGAAGCAAGTACAGGGTGTCTTGCTGATTGTGTATCAAGGGTTTGAACACAACAGTAAATAATCTACATATGGTATGAAAATTGACTTATGAGGAAAACCTGGATCACGTTAAGTCCACTTTTTTAAAAAGTTATTTTTATTATTATTTTTTACATCTTTATTGGAGTATAATTGCTTTGCAATGGTGTGTTAGTTTCTGCTTTATAACAAAGTGAATCAGTTATACATATACATATGTTCCCATATCTCTTCCCTCTTGCATCTCCCTCCCTCCCACACTCCGTATCCCACCATTCTAGGTGGTCACAGAGACACGAGCTAATCTCCCTGTACTATGTGTCTGCTTCCCAGTAGCTATAAATTTTACATTTGGTACTGTAATGTCCATCTCACGCTCTCCCTTTGTCCCAGCTTACCCTCCCTCCTCCCTGTGTCCATAAGTCCGTTCTCTAGTAGGTCTGTGTCTTTATTCCTGTCCTGCCCCTAGGTTCTTCAGAACCAGGTTTTTTTTTTTTATTATTATTCCATATATATGTGTTAGCATATGGTATTTGTTTTCTTCTTTCTGACTAATTTCACTCTGCATGACAGATTCTTGATCCATCCACCCCATTACAAATAACTCAAGTTTCATATATTTTTATGGCTGAGGAATATTCCATTGTATATATGTGCCACATCTTCTTTATCCATTCATCTGTTGATGGACACTTAGGTTGCTTCCATGTCCTGGCAATTGTAAATAGAGCTGCAGTGAACATTATGGTACATGACTCTTTTTGAATTATGGTTTTCTCAGGGTATATGCCCAATAGTGGGATGGCTGGGTTGTATGCTAGTTCTATTTTTAGATTTTTAACGAATCTCCATACTGTTCTCCATATGGGTGTATCAATTTACATTCCCACTAACAGTGCAGGAGGGTTCCCTTCTCTCCACACCCTCTCCAGAATTTATTGTTTGTAGACATTTTGATGATGGCCATTCTGACCAGTGTGAGGTGATACCCCATTGTAGTTTTGATTTGAATTTCTCTAATGATTAGTGACATTGAGCATCCTTTCATGTGTTTGTTGGCAATACGTATATCTTCTTTGGAGAAATGTCTGCTTAGGTCTGTACCCATTTTTTGGATTGGGCTGTTTGTTTTTTTGTTATTGAGCTGCATGAACTGCTTGTAAATTTTGGAGATTAATCTTTTGCCAATTTCTTCATTTGAAAATATTTTCTCCTATTCTGAGGGTTGTCTTTTGGTCTTGTTTATGGTTTCCTTTGCTGTACAAAAGTTTTGAAGTTTCATTAGGTCCCATTTGTTTATTTTTGTTTTTATTTCAGTGTCACTAGGAGGTGGGTCAAAAATGATCTTGCTGTGATTTATGTCATAGAGTGCTCTCCCTATATTTTCCTGTAAGAGTTTATTTATAGTGTCTGACCTTACATTTAGGTCTTTAATACATTTTGAGTTGATTTTTGTGTATGGTGTTAGGGAGTGTTCTAATTTCATTCTTTTATATGTAGCTTTTGAGTTTTCCCAACACGGCTTATTGAATAGGCTGTCTTTTCTCCAAAATATGCATTCCAGCTAAGTGTGGCTTCATTGACTTAGTGAGAGTCGTAAAAGATCAGAACTTCCTTCCATGATTATCTCCCCAGCATGAGTAATCACTCTTAATTTACATGAATTAAATCAGTTTCCTTTTGAGAAGCCGAATTCTCCCATCTCTTCCTAAAATGTTCTGTGATTTTGTAAATTAAGTACAGAAGTCAGGAAATCAACCTCAGCAGCAATTCTGTAGTAAATTGTCATTTGAAAAATAAGAAATAATTTGATTGAAAGGAGTTTTTTCCATTTTTTTATGATAATTATTAACTTGAACATTAATTGACAACTTGGTCAATTAGTCAATCAGTTTTTTTGAGCATTTTTTATATGCTGCACACTGTTCTAGGTACTAAAAATATAAACAACAGAGAACAAAAAAAATAAAGTAAAATTCTTTCCCTCATAGAGTTTACATTCATGTCTTTTGCAGAGAAACCACGGGAAGCCTGTTTTGACCCTGGAAACATAATGAATGGGAAAAGGATTGGGATGGACTTCAAACTTGGCTCAACTGTCATGTACCAGTGTGACTCTGGCTACAAGATAACTGACCCCTCTTACATCACGTGTGTGATCGGAGCAGATGGAAAACTCGCCTGCAAAAGCCAGGTCTTGCCCTCCTGCAATGGTACGTATGGAACTGGTGTTTCCTTCAGGGATAACTTCCCTCTGGAATTTGCACTCTTATTTTGGAGACAGTTTGCACTTCACTCCTGTATCCTCTCATCACTGGTGGGGAAAACCCACAGTGCAACGTGGGATAAGAACTTGATCTTCCTTTTTCATTTAATTTACCCAGTGGATTAGCCATTCTCACAGCTTTCTGGAAGGGGAGATATTTTTCTCTCACTTAGATCGTTTGGCATTTCTAACTGCTGTTTTTGTGTATGAGAGATGCAAATTACCAATCTCTAGGTGGCCTCTGTCTCTCTGCTTCTGTATCTGTCTCTGTCTCTCCCTTTTGCTCTCTGTCCTTCTCTATTTCTCTGCTTTTCTCTCTGTGTGTGTGTGTGTGTGTGTGTGTATGTATCTCCCTCTGTGTCTCTCCCTCTCTCTCTCTACATATATATGCATACATATACATATATTACATATATAAAGATGTGTCATTTCCCCCCAAATACCAATAGTTTGTAACTCCTCATATACGTTAAATTAATTTAAATTAAATTAATAACAGTACTTATTAGAGGGTAAGGTCAACGTTCAAGAACAGGCAATGCCATCCTATAGTGACAGAAGTCAGGTTGCAGTTGCCCTTGGCGGGGTGTGCTGAGAGGAGGGGTCTGAACACAGAGTTCTGGGCTGTCCTCCAGGTTCTGTGTCTAGTGGGTAGCTCTGTGGGACCTGCCACAGAAAAACCTCTAGACTGTGTGATACACCTTAAAAAGGAGACAGTAAAATCCTGTAGTTTGTGACAGAAAATTTAATTCCAAGCTTACTTTAGGATGAACTCAAGGACCAGTTTCGTTTTTTTTTTTTTTTTCTTGTGGTACACAGGCCTCTCACTGCTATGGCCTCTCCCACTGCAGAGCACAGGCTCTGGATGTGAAGGCCCAGCGGCTATGGCTGACAGGCCTAGCCACTCTGTGGCACATGGGATCCTCCCAGACAGGGGCACAAACCAGTATCCCTTGAATCGGCAGGTGGACTCTCAACCACTGTGCCACCAAGGAAGCCCAGACCGGTTTAGTTAGATATACTGAGCTGATGAAATAAACATCTTTTCTTCAGGATGGCTCTGATGCTTCTTGTAACTTCCGAACAAAGAGGTACTTCAGAAAATTAGTACGTGAAAAATCTGAGCAGACAACACAGGCGAACAGACCTGACGCCCTGGGTTGCTCTGGCATGTCTCTGTTTCTGGGTTTTTCTTATGACCCTGAGAGTTTTTCTGTTCAGAAACCCAGTCCTCCACCCCTGCAGTACTCAAGGTTGGCACAGACAGGGAACTTCACACACGTTTTCAGAGGAAATGAATAAATCAGAGAATAGCCAAAACAATTTCCAGTGAAAATCAAAGTCTTCTTAGTCTTAACCTATTTTATCCTCTAGCAATAAACGCAGGGAAACAATTATTGCTGCTTCTCAGATTCCAGGAGGTTCGTACGAGGGGAGAATGGTGAACGGCCCACGTGGCTGTGTGGGGCATACAGATGATGACTTCATCTCTGTGTAAACGTTACAGTAAGCTTTGAGTTGGCAGCATCATAGCACTGTTCTCTGGGGGTTAGAAGAGCGTCCTTGTATGTTCACTAGAGTCACCTCAAAATGGCATTCTTAGAAGTGTGCAATGTGTTAAATTCAGACATACTTTGAACTTATGGGGGATGATGATAAATTCTTTAGCCATAGGCTAAATGAGAAAAATGAGGTCACGTTTAGGTAATAGATAATCTAATTTTAAATAAGAGATTTTTTTTTCTGTATTTGAAGACCCGTGAACTGAAGCATAGTTTCTTTTAACCAGTCATCACACTTATGTGCATAAAACATACAACACTGATTTTTCCTTAAGTTATTTGTTTCAGTTTAAAGAAAACAAAAAAATTCCAAATCATTAAGCAGAAATGTCCTCTCCCATAGTTTATTTTGAATATCTCAAGGAGAACAGCACATTTTGTGCTTAATTAATGCCTGTGGATCACTCAGATCACCAACTAAACTAAGCAAATATTGCTATATTTTAAACATTTTGATAGTTCATATATTAAAGGATGTATTTTGGGCTAGCTTGTTTTAAATTCATGATATAATTTTTTCTTTCTGTTGCCTACATTTTTTGTTCATTGAGGTTTTCTATTGAATTAGAACAGAAATGGAAACAGTCTGGAGTCTCTTTCATGGGTCAGAATGGCTTTTATTTACTTATGTTGTTTTTGGTTTACATTCAAATGTGATTGTATTTTGTTGCCTTTATATACGAGACATATACTCCAATTAACCAAATGGATGAGTTTGTTTCTTGTTACCATCTGCAATGAATACTTTTGCAAATCTTTTTTCATTTAGGAAATGATCTGTTTAATACATCAATTACCAACGAGTAAGAGCATATTTATTTTCCTTCTCTTATCACATTAATATAAAATAATTTCTAACATGAGAAAGACCATGCCTGGTTTCTCAGGTTAACAGAGTAACATGGACAGAGTAATTGTTAAGAATTAAATGAAAACTCTCTACATATTTTTCTCAATTTCACAAATGTTGTTTTTGGAGTATGTTATGCAGTTTGCATGCTTATCTTTAAATCTGGGGAAAAAGTGTAAGCATAGCAGAACTTATCAAGGTAGCAGAGGACCTAAAATGCCATGTTTGTTTTCTTTCATTTCATCCTTTTTATTTTTTAGTGTTTTCTATTATCATAAAGTAATGATCTTTCATCCTACCCATTAACAAAATAAACTTTTGTAGTTATACTTGAGTAAATATATCAGAAGATATAAGATTTCTGTTTGATAAGATTTCTGTTTGACCATTTAGGCATCAAAATATTAGCTCAGTGAAGATTTATTTCCACTTTTCATTTATGCTTGTTGTTTAAACTTTGAAATAGATAAACTTTTTAATAGAAAAGGGATATTTGCAAAATGGTGTGCTTAAATTTTATATGTGTAGAAGAAAATAGATTTCCATTCTTCATTTGTACTTATTTTTAAAAATTTGAACTTTTGAGTATTTAAGAAAAATTATATTTCTGAAATAACCTGGTTGAATTTATATGGCTAACTTTCTTAAAATTAAGTGATATATCTAAGCTGATGGAATGAGGCTCCCAGCATTTCACTGAAAACCTTGAGCTTTGAAATTTAACTTACAGAAATTTCCTCTATCTAAAAGTGAAAAAATTTTTTTTTCTATTTAAGATTGTAATAAAAGCCATGGTAAGTGTTTTAGGGTGATAAAATTATTCTGAGGTAAGACATCAGCATGAAGGTTAAGGGAAATCTCTGCTAGTTGATCATAAATAGATTATAACTGTCAGGTATTTAAGCTGTCTTCCTTTGACTTTTAGAGTATGACTTCAGTTTTCCAGCTGTGTAAAGCTGGACCTGGGAAGTCTCCTGCCAAATCATCAGTGAGGTGCTTTGACACTAACATCAACATTCTGAGCAGCTTTATTAATCCTGGAGAAATCCCTGTCCATCAGTTAGGACTTAACAATGTGCTAATTAACATTCAAATGATTTGACACGTTATCCCCAATTTCTATCCTTTTTAATGCTTGAAAACTGTCATATTAAGAAGTAAACTATAGAAATATAAACTTTCTCAAATACTGAAAAATAATTCTGATTTCAGATCAGAGAAGGTGTATCTAGGATAAGAAGGCATGCAGTCAGGCCACAGAGGACACAGGTGAGGTGCAGTTGGCATCACTTCTGTGGATAAATAGTGTCCTAAGTAGATTAGCAGACGTGGACCTCTTTTTAAGTAAAATTATGAGGAATTGAAGTATTCACTATTTAATCCTGAAACTGGGATTTAGTTGAAAGTCTGTTTTAAGATGTATAACGATAGTATTTTGAATATCCAGGCTACAGTATTTTCTATTTTCTTAGCAACAGCAATGCTGAGAGTAAAAAGATGATCAGAGGGAAAATAAACACACACACACCCGCTGTCTCTCTGAACTGTGCATATAACACCTCATCAATGTACCTGTCCTAACTTTGTAGTTTGGGATTCCTTCAGCTTTCAATGGAACTTATAGGAAGAGACCCCACACCCACTAGTAACTATACGTGTCACTATTGAGCTGAATCTACGATGAAAACAAAAGAACTAAAAGTAAACATTACCTTTTTTTCTTAGTCCCATAGCAATATAAAGACAATAGAAAACTGAAATAATCTTTGTATCTCCTAAGTTAATATGATGGTTGATATCAACTGGAAAGTTCTGGTAGGTTTTTGACATATTGATAACTTAAGAATTTTTCTTTATCGGACCTGGTTTTATTATAATGACAGCTGTTTTCGTTATTATTTTAGCATGTCTGAGAACGTTCTTAAAAATAATACTAGGTCTTCTAAAGTTGAATTACTTTTATTCTCACATGGTCAGCCTTTGTTTTTCTTTTTATTTTACTTTTGATAGCAATGTAAAATCAGTTTTTAACTGTGATATTTTGTTAAGTTTTTGAATAATCATGCTCATTTGTTCAGTGCTTTCAGTTTTAGGTCACCTGTCACTTGTCATGTGGCTATGCACAGCACGTAACTCTCTGTTGGTCTGTTTCAGCCTACTGTGCAGGCCAGTACACTGGATCAGAAGGGGTGGTATTGTCACCCAACTACCCTCACAATTATACAGCTGATCTGCCTCTATTCCATAACTGTACCAAAGGAATTTGGTAAGATTTTCTTCTTATTTTTAATTCACTGTCATATCTTTTTCAGTGTTAATATTTCCATCATTTTATAAACAAATATCCCAGCTCTTGGTATAATAAAATAAATATAAAATATAATAAAATAAATATAAAAATAATATAAAAGAAGATGACAAAGTAACAGGTTTTCCAAACGTGTCTTACACAAGATCCACTATAATTCTTTTATCAGTATGATGTAAAATGCTTCAATTTCCTTCTCGGATTCTGATCCAGAATAATCAGAGAGGATAAATGTTGCCTTTGTTTTTTGTTAGAAAAAACATTTCTCCTTTGGTTGTTTAGTGTGTAGAGGAGGGTTGCAGCCTCACATGTGAGCCAGGGGAACACCGATCAGCCTTTGGGGTATTGGCACATATATTTGGTTATTGATTATTCTGGAAATCACTGAATCAGTAAACATATCTTTGAGTGACAGGAGATGTAAAAGCAGGCAGAGTCCTATCTGACCCCTCCAAACCTGGCATCCTGGTTTCCCTCCTAAATTTTGCTTCCAACCTGAGCCAGTTTTCTGGGATGGCTTCATTTCTAGAAGATTCTTCTCTGGTGGTTTCCTGGTGGTTTACTCAACACTGGATCCCCACATCTTCCCTCTCACTCTTGACCAGGAAAATATTTTTGTGTTGGATTCTTTCCTGGAGTCAACCAGATAGTAGGTTTTATAATTTTATGGAATGGTTCCTTTTTCCCAACAGTAAAATTTAGAACCCAACATAGTCAAGGTTTTTTTCTATATACTCGAAATAGCAGTCATCCACTCATAGAAATAAAACAGATAAAAATTCTAAGGTTAGATTCTGTTTGAGGGAAAACATTTTAAAAATACAGTTATATGACAAGAAAGTTAATTTCTGCTTAAGAAACTTGCATGTGGGAGATAAATGATTTCTATGAACTTCTGTTATATTAATCACAGGCTTCTTAAAATCAAATGAAAACCTCCCCCCAAGTACTTATTTCAGCATTTGGTATTTTAGATCACCGGCTCTTCATGAACTGTGCAATGCAGCTTGCTTAGTCTCTTAAGCCAAATGGTTTAGCTTCTACTTTCCAGTTTCCAGCTTCTACTAGCCAGTTCTCAAGGATGGTTGAGTTTTCAGGCAAGGCTTTCCTTGTATCATCTTGCCATGATAAGAAGAGCATGTGCCTGGGACTTGGAGAGTGATGGATGTTGTTACGGTCTCACAAACACACCTGCAGATGCTCCCGGGGAGGGAGCAGATTCAAAACAGAAACAAAAGCTTGCAGTAGAAATAGGCCTTTTATTAAGCACAGAAACACAAACCGATCAGGGCCTCACCAGAAGAAGGGTGAGACCCCTCTGGTTTTATGCCACCTTGTAAACAGGATGTTCATCTTAATTTCAAACAAAAGAACTGGTCGAGCGTCTCCGAAACCCACAGTTTTCCCATTCATGGCGGGCTGGCTAGCCAAGCTCAGTTTCACAGAAGCCAAGTCATGCAGTTAGCAATCAAACAGTTACAGCACAAACAGTTTTTGGAAAAGAACATATTATTTATACCAGGTATTTGAATTGTATGTTCCAGGACATTGTGTCCCACCACAATGTGAACACAGAAACCAAGGCAGAGGCAGAGGGACCAGCTTCCCAAAAGGCAGAGAGTGGGTCCATTTTATGAGCAAATGGAAAATATCAATCTCATTTAAAAACTGAAAGACTGGGCTTCAAAATATTTGTTTTGTTATAAAAAAAATGGACAGTAAAACTTAGAATAAGTCCTAGACTTTCACTCTTTATGCTGGACCAATGCCACTAAAGTCCCTTATTTAGCCTCTGTTAATACATTTTTTCACCTAAATTCTCAACAACATTCCTCCAATTACTTTCCCATGAATATTCCTTTTATTTTTATTCATCGATACTTGACAAAATATAATTATCACAATAGAATATAGCAGCCAGAGTTTATGACTTTAGCTTATTATAAAATTGTATTGAGTTGTTACAACACAATTATGACTTTTCAGCAGAAAAAAGTTACACTTCTATCTTAAATATTGATAATAATTTCCCAATATGAAAGGTTTAATGGCATAAATTTATCATATTCTATCTGGGCAGAAAACTTTAGTCTGGAATAAAATAGTTATAAAGAATCCTTAATAAAAACCTATACTACCTTATCTATTATTTTTTTCCCCTCTTCCTTACTCTTTTCTGAGAAGTGAATCGACCAGTTACCAATTAATTCAGTGATTGTGATAAGTGCTAAGATGAGTAAAATACGCTTTGGGTGCCTGAGTTGCCCAGCAAATATTATGGAATGGGGTGACTGTCCCTATTGTGGGAAGGGGCTTCTTACACAAGCTCCCCGAATGGGAAGTGTCATGGAAGACAGGTCATCAGATATGCTAATTTCCTCCCTATTTTCATCCAAAAGCATCACCAGAGTATCCTTTCTAAAACAAAAATCATCATGAAAACACCTTGATAAACGTTTCACTCACTCCTCTTGACCCCAGGGCAAAATCCATGTGTTTCCTGGCCTTCGGGGCTCTGAAGGCTCAGGCTGCCTGGCCTTGCTCCGCCCCCCCCACCCCCCCCACCCCCGCCCGTCCCTCCCCCGCCCCCTTTATCCACTGAGTGTTAGCAAAACAAGCGTTCACCTGCCAAATACTGCTCCTTTTGTTCGCTTGCTGAAGTAACCCCTTGTGTCTCATTCTTACACAAAAAGGGTTCCTTTTCCCATTCCTTAAGGCTGAAGCTGGAATGCTGTCTCCCCCATGAAACACCATTGTCTCCACAGCTGGAAACCACCCCTCCTTCCCTACAGTGCCCACGCCCTTCGCCCGCACTTTCTCATCCCCTGTCTTCCAGCTGCAGGAACAGCCTTCCTTGATCAGCTATGGCCCTTGGCAGATGTCTGCTGTTCAGGCCCTTCTTCCTTCCCGACACCCACACCCTGCCTCTGTATTTGTTGTGGCAACTACCACAGACCTTAGCATGTGATGTTCCTGGGACAAAGTTTCTATTTTGATCGGCCCTTCATTCTTAGTGTCCACTATAAAGCTTATGCTTTCTAAGCACTTCTTGAAAAGAAGGTAGGAATTACGTGTGTGAGATTCACTTTTCTCCTACAAACGAGACTCAAGCAAGATGAAGA
The DNA here is from genome assembly GCA_036417435.1 of Inia geoffrensis. Taxonomy (NCBI): domain Eukaryota; kingdom Metazoa; phylum Chordata; class Mammalia; order Artiodactyla; family Iniidae; genus Inia; species Inia geoffrensis. The sequence continues at coordinate 13,737,014 of CM070921.1, forward strand.
TTGAATGTTGAGGTGGGGGGACAGTGAAGGGAGGGCTGTGCACGCAGGAGCCTCCCTCATGGGATCCAGAAGAAAGTTCTGTCCCTCTTTCTAGTGCCTGTGTTCAGAGCCCTTCAGCCACTGGGAAATTCACCTTGCTCACATGCTTCCTTTAATTGTGCTTCTCTAGGAGATTATAAAATCTTAAGGTACTATATATATAAATATGTATATATTCTCTTACATATATGTGTAATATATTACACATGCATGTATATGTGCACTATATGTAATACATATATGTAATAGAATATATGCCACATATATGATATGATATAATGTAATACAATATATTATAAATACACACCAGCTGCTATAGTTAGATTTTCCTCCATTTTGCCAACACACAGATTAATTCTTTCATGTATAACTGATACATACACCTCCATTTCTTGTTCAGAAAGATTTAGAATTATTTTAGTTTAAACCTTACACATAGATAATTGTTGATTGTTGCTTGTTAATGGAGACTAAGTCACAAGTTTTTCTAAGTACTGTAAAGGCCCTGTATATTATCCATTTGAATACAAAAATGATTAAATTTGAAGTAGTAAAATACTTGCGATGTTTTACTTGGAGGAAGTATGTTCTTGAAATATACATAACCTGTAAGATATATAAACTGTAGAGTAAAACAAGTCAGAAATTGCTATAATATGTTGCTGAATCGTGTATAAATTTTAGTGAGTTCATATGAATTAGGCACTGTCATAATCATAGGTGAAGAATTTTAAATTCCCCAGCTAATTGCATGCTTTAAAAACCAATAGATATCTTGATTCCATACTTACTGTTCACTGAATACAGTGTCATTAATTACTCTTAAAGAAATAAGACCAACTTATGGCTATTCTTCTACTATCCTAACATAGTATTATTAGAAAAAAAAGTCTTCATGTTCAAACTGTACATGGAACAGTAATTTTATTCCTTTTATTAAGTACCAAAAGATCAAGAAGCAAAATAAAATTGTTCAAGCAACAGAAAACTTTTAGAAAGCAGAGAAAATAAGCTAAATTTCTTTACAGAATTCTTAGGATCATGATATTTTGGAGGTATCAATAAACCCTTAGTATGATCACCATTGTCATTTCTTTCATTTTAAAAGAGCATTTTGTGCCGACCCACCCCCTCTATTTTCAGTGGTATTTGGGCAGTTTGCCTATTTCCAGACAGCACTGAATGACCTCACAGAACTGTTTGACAGAATGCACCCTCAGGCCAGACTGCTCAGCTCATTCTCTGGGTCTCATTCAGGTAAACTTTCAGTGAGGTTTGTCTTTAATTCTAGTTACACAGCCAGGGTAATTAATTTTAAACTCGTCTATTTTTATTTTCATTTGTGAAGGAGAAATTTAGTCATCTTTGAACTTGCTTGCTTGTTTAGTAAAATCTTATTTTCAATGTAAAATTTCAAATGTATTTTTATTCCACATATAAAACCACCTGTCTTTATCATTTTGCTTACGAAGATTGTGGAAAATATTATATCCATCTCAGTGAAAAATAAAAATATCAGATAAAAGGGGTAATAAACTATCTTGTTTTTTTACTTTCTATTCTAATTGTCATAATCTTCCAGAAGATAAACACTATTAACATTTTGGTCTGACTCATTCCAAACTTTTAAATGCATACATGTGGAGATGCACCACAGTCACACATCTATAAAGGTGCAGATGTGTATACACATACATGCATTCATGTGTGCCACTGTATATGCATGTAAACATACGTGGGACTTCATAAGACATGGGATATTTTTCACAATTTAATTTTTATCCCATACATTCATTTAAAATCACAGGTAGGAGGCGGATAGAAAGATGGTGGAAGAGTAAGACGTGGAGATCACCTTCCTCCCCACAGATACACCAGAAATACATCTACACGTCGAACAACTCCTACAGAACACCTACTGAACGCTGGCAAAAGGCCTCAGACCTCCTAAAAGGCAAGAAACTCCCCACGTACCTGGGTAGGGCAAAAGAAAAAAAGAAAAAACAGAGACAAAAGTATAGGGATGGGACCTGCACCAGTGGGAGGGAGCTGTGAAGGAGCAAAAGTCTCCACACACTAGGAAGCCCCTTCACGGGCAGAGACTGCGGGAGGCGGAGGAGGGAGCTTCGGAGCCGCAGAGGAGAGCACAGCAACAGGGGTGAGGAGGGGAAAGCGGAGATACTCCCGCATAGAGGATCGGTGCCCACCGGCACTCACCAGCCCGAGAGGCTTGTCGGCTCACCCGCCGGGGCGGGCGGGGCTGCGAGCTAAAGCTCGGGTGTCGGTTTCAGACGGAGTGCAGGGAAAGGACTGGGGTTGGCGGCTTGAACATAGACTGAAGGGGGTAGTGCACCACGGCTAGCCGGGAGGGAGTCCGGGGAAAAGTCTGCACCTGCCAAACACTATTTGCCAAAGAGGCAAGAGACTTTTCCTTCCCGCTTTGTTTCCCGATGCGCGAGAAGAGGGGTTTAAGAGCGCTGCTTTAACGAACTCCAGAGACCAGCGCAAGCCGTGGCTGAAAGCACAGTCCCCAGAGAACGGCGCGAACCGCGGCTAAAAGCACGGACCTCAGAGACAGGCGGGAGACGCTAAGGCTGCTGCTGCCGCCACCAAGGGGCCTGTGTACGAGCACAGGTCACTATCCACACCCCTCTTCCGGGGAGCCTGCGCAGCCCGCCACTGCCAGGTTCCCGGGATCCAGTGACATCCGTCCAGGGAGAACACACGGCGGGCCTCAGGCTGGTGCAGCATCACGCCGGCCTCTGCCGCCGCAGGCCCGCCCCGCACGCCGTGGCCCTCTCTCCCCTCGGCCTGTGTGCGCCAAAGCCCCCGAGTCAGAGGCTCCTTTAACCCTGTCCTGTCTGAGTGAAAAACAGACGCCCTCCAGCGACCTACATGCAGAGGCGGGGCCAAATCCAAAGCTGAGCCCCTGGGAGCTGTGAGAACAAAGAAGAGAAAGGGAAAACTCTCCCAGCAACCTCAGAAGTAGGGTATTAAAGCTCCACAATCAACTATATGTACCCTGCATCTGTGGAATACATGAATAGACAGTGACTCATCCCAAATTGAGGTGGTGGACTTCGTATGCAAGATTTATGATTTTTTCCCCTTTTTCCTCTTTTTGTGAAAGTGTATGTGTACACTTCTCTTTGAGATCTTGTCTGTATAGCTTTGCTTCCGCCATTTGTCCTAGGGTTCTATCCGTCCATTGTTTTTTTTTTTTTTTTTTTTCCTTTTTCTCTATAAGAAAAAAATTTTTTCTTAATAATTAATTTTAATAATTCTATTATACTTTACCTTCCCTCTTTCTTTCTTTCCTTCCCCCCTTTATACAACGAATCATCCCAAGTGGAGGAGGTGGTCTTTGAAAGCAACATTTATGATGTTTTCTCCCTTACCACTATTCGTGAGGGTGTATGTGTAAGCTTCAGTGTAGGATTTTGTCTGTATAGCGTGGCTTCCAACATTTGTCCTAAGGTTATATCCGTCCTTTTTCTTTTTTTTTTTTTTTTTCTTTTTTCCCCTAAATAATTATGTTTTAATTCAATAACTTTATTATACTTTACTTCATTCTATTTTACTGTATCTACTTTCTGTCCTTTTTCCTTCCTTCCTTCCTTCCTTCCTCCCTCCTCCTTTCTTTCCTTCTGGCCTTCTTTCCTTCTTCTTTCTTTCTTCCTTCCTTCCCTCCCTCCTTCCTCCCTTCCTTCCTTCCTTCCCTCCTTTCCTTCTTTCTTTCTATCTTCCTATTTCTACTAATTCTCTCTACTTTCTCTCCCTTTTAATCTGAGCTGTGTGGATGAAAGGTTCTTGCTGCTCCTGCCAGGAATCAGGATTCTGCCTCTGAGGGGGGAGAGCCAACTTCAGGACACTGGTCCACAAGAGATTTCCCAGCACCACATAATATCAAACGGCGAAAATCTCCCAGGGATCTCCACCTTAACACCAGAACCCAGCTTCACTCAACGGCCAGCAAGCTACAATGGTGGACAACCTATGCCAAACAACTAGCAAAACAGAAACACAACCCCACCCATTAACAGAGAGGCTGCCTAAAATCATAATAAGTCCAGAGACACCCCAAAACACACCACCAGACGTGGACCTGCCCACCAGAGAGACAAGATCCAGCCTCATTCACCAGAACACAAGCACTAGTCCCCTCCACCAGGAAGCATACACAACCCACTAGACCAACCTTAGCCACTAGAGACAGACATCAAAAACAACGGGAACTACGAACCTGCAGACTGCAAAAAAAAAAAAAAAGGAGACCCCAAACACAGTAAGATAAGCAAAATGAGAAGACAGAAAAACACACAGCAGATGAAGGAGCAAGATAAAAATGCACCAGACCTAACAAATGATGAAGTAATAGGTAGTCTACCTGAAAAAGAATGCAGAATAATGATAGTAAAGATGATCCAGAATCTCGGAAATAGAATGGAGGCAGGGATGGAGAAGATGCAAGAAATGTTTAACAAAGATCTAGAAGAACTAAAGAACAAAAAAACAGAGATGAACAACACAATAACTGAAATGAAAAATACACTAGATGGGATCAATAGCAGAATAACTGAGGCAGAAGAACGGATAAGTGACCTGCAAGATAAAATAGTGGAAATAACTACTGCAGAGCAGAATAAAGAAAAAAGAATGAAACGAACTGAGGACAGTCTCAGAGACCTCTGGGACAACATTAAACGCACCAACATTCGAATTATAGGGGTTCCAGGGGATGAAGAGAAAAAGAAAGGGACTGAGAAAATATTTGAAGAGATTATAGTTGAAAACTTCCCTAATATGGGAAAGGAAATAGTTAACCAAGGCCAGGAAGCAGAGAGAGTCCCATACAGGATAAACCCAAGGAGAAATACACCAAGACACATATTAATAAAACTCTCAAAAATTAAATACAAAGAAAGCATATTATAAGCAGCAAGGGAAAAAAAAAAACAAATAACACACAAGGGAATCCCCATAAGGCTAACAGCTGATCTCTCAGCAGAAACTCTGCAAGCCAGAAGGGAGTGGCAGGACATACTGAAAGTGATGAAGGAGAAAAGCCTGCAACCACGATTACTCTACCCAGCAAAGATCTCATTCAGATTTGATGGAGAAATTAAAACCTTTACAGACAAGCAAAAGCTGAGAGAGTTCAGCACCACCAAACCAGCTTTGCAACAACTGCTGAAGGAACTTCTCTAGACAAGAAACACAAGAGAAGGAAAGGACCTATAACAACGAACCCAAAACAATTTAGAAAATGGGAATAGGAACATGCATATCGATAATTACCTTAAATGTAAATGGACTAAATGCTCCCACCAAAAGACACAGACTGGCTGAATGGATACAAAAACAAGACCCATATATATGCTGTCTACAAGAGACCCACTTCAGACCTAGAGACACATACAGACTGAAAGTAAGGGGGTGGAAAAAGATATTCCATGCAAATGGAAATCAAAAGAAAGCTGGAGTAGCAATTCTCATATCAGACAAAATAGACTTTAAAATAAAGACCATTACAAGAGACAAAGAAGGACACTACATAATGATTAAGGGATCGATCCAAGAAGAAGATATAACAATTGTAAATATTTATGCACCTAACACAGGAGCACCTCAATACATAAGGCAAAAACTAACAGCCATAAAAAGGGAAATCAACAATAATACGCTCGTAGTAGGGGACTTCAACACCCCACTTTCTCCAATGGACAGAACATCCAAAATGAAAATAAATAAGGAAACACAAGCTTTAAATGATACACTAAACAAGATGGACTTAATTGATATCTATAGGACACTCCATCCAAAAACAACAGAATACACATTTTTCTCACGTGCTCATGGAACATTCTCCAGGATAGATCATATCTTGGGTCACAAATCAAGCCTTGGTAAATTTAAGAAAATTGAAATTGTATCAAGTATCTTTTCCGACCACAATGCCATGAGACTAGATATCAATTACAGGAAAAGATCTGTAAAAAATACAAACACATGGAGGCTAAACAATACATTACTCAATAATGAAGTGATCACTGAAGAAATCAAAGAGAAAATTGAAAAATACCTAGAAACAAATGACAATGGAGACACAACGACCCAAAACCTATGGGATGCATCAAAAGCGGTTCTAAGAGGGAAGTTTATAGCAATACAATCCCACCTTAAGAAGCAGGAAAGATCTCGAATAAACAACCTACCCTTACACCTAAAGCAATTAGAGAAAGAAGAACAAAAAACCCCCAAATTTAGTAGAAGGAAAGAAATTATAAAAATCAGATCAGAAATAAACGAAAAAGAAATGAAGGAAACAATAGCAAAGATCAATAAAACTAAAAGTTGGTTCTTTGAGAAGATAAACAAAATAGATAAACCATTAGCCAGACTCATCAAGAAAAAAAGGGAGAAGACTCAAATCAATAGAATTAGAAATGAAAAAGGAGAAGTAACAACTGACACTACAGAAATAAAAAGGATCATGAGAGATTACTACAAGCAGCTCTATGCCAATAAAATGGACAATCTGGAAGAAATGGACAAATTCTTAGAAATGCACAAACTACCAAGACTGAATCAGGAAGAAATTGAAAATATGAACAGACCAATCACAAACACTGAAATTGAAACTGTGATTAAAAATCTTCCAACGAACAAAAGCTCAGGACCAGATGGCTTCACAGCCGAATTCTATCAAGCATTTAGAGAAGAGCTAACACCTATCCTTCTCAAGCTCTTCCAAAACATAGCAGAGGGAGGAACACTCCCCAATTCCTTCCACGAGGCCACCATCACCTTGATACCAAAACCAGACAAGGATGTCACAAAGAAAGAAAACTACAGGCCAATATCACTGATGAACATAGATGCAAAAATCCTCAACAAAATACTAGCAAACAGAATCCAGCAGCACATTAAAAGGATCATTCACCATGATCAAGTGGGGTTTATTCCAGGAATGCAAGGATTCTTCAATATACGCAAATCTATCAATGTGATAAACCATATTAACAAATTGAAGGAGAAAAACCATATGATCATCTCAATAGATGCAGAGAAAGCTTTTGACAAAATTCAACACCCATTTATGATAAAAACCCTACAGAAAGTAGGCATTGAGGGACCTTTCCTCAACATAATAAAGGCCATATATGACAAACCCACAGCCAACATCATCCTCAATGGTGAAAAACTGAAAGCATTTCCACTAAGATCAGGAAGAAGACAAGGTTGCCCACTCTCACCACTCTTATTCAACATAGTTTTGGAAGTTTTAGCCACAGCAATCAGAGAAGAAAAGGAAATAAAAGGAATCCAAATCGGAAAAGAAGAAGTAAAGCTGTCACTGTTTGCAGATGACATGATACTATACATAGAGAATCCTAAATATGCCACCAGAAATCTAGTAGAGCTAATCAATGAATTTGGTAAAGTAGCAGGATACAAAATTAATGCACAGAAATCTCTGGCATTCCTATATACTAGTGATGAAAAATCTGAAAGCGAAATCAGGAAAACACTGCCATATACCATTGCAACAAAAAGAATAAAATACCTAGGAATAAACCTACCTAGGGAGACAAAAGACCTGTATGCAGAAAATTATAAGACACTGATGAAAGAAATTAAAGACGATACAGATAGATGGAGGGATATGCCCTGTTCTTGGATTGGAAGAATCAACATTGTGAAAATGACTCTACTACCCAAAGCAATCTATAGATTCAATGCAATCCCTATCAAACTGCCACTGGCATTTTTCACAGAACTAGAACAAAAATTTTCACAATTTGTATGGAAACACAAAAGACCCCGAATAGCTAAAGCAAACTTGAGAGCGAAAAACGGAGCTGGAGGAATCAGGCTCCCTGACTTCAGACTATACTACAAAGCTACAGTAATCAAGACACTATGGTACTGGCACAAAAACAGAACGATAGATCAATGGAACAGAATAGAAAGCCCAGAGATAAACCCACACACATATGGACACCTTATCTTTGATAATGGTGGCAGGAATATACAGTGGAGAAAGGGCAGCCTCTTCAATAAGTGGTGCTGGGAAAACTGGACAGCTACATGTAAAAGTATGAGCTTAGATCACTCCCTAACACCATACACAAAAATAAGCTCAAAATGGATTAAAGACCTAAATGTAAGGCCAGAAACTATCAAACTTTTAGAGGAAAACATAGGCAGAACACTCTATGACATAAATCACAGCAAGATTCTTTTTGACCCACCTCCTAGAGCAATGGAAATAAAAACAAAAATAAACAAATGGGACCTAATGAAACTTCAAAGCTTTTGCACAGCAAAGGAAACCATAAATAAGACCAAAAGACAACCCTCAGAATGGGAGAAAATATTTGCCAATGAAGCAACTGACAAAGGATTAATCTCCAAAATTTACAAGCAGCTTATGCAGCTCAATAACAAAAAAACAAACAACCCAATCCAAAAATGGGCAGAAGACCTAAATAGACATTTCTCCAAAGAAGATATGCAGACTGTCAACAAACACATGGAAGAATGCTCAACATCATTAATCATTAGAGAAATAAATACTACAATGAGATATCATCTCACACCAGTCAGAATAGCCATCATCAAAAAATCTAGAAACAATAAATGCTGGAGAGGGTGTGGACAAAAGGGAACCCTCTTGCACTGCTGGTGGGAATGTGAATTGGTTCAGCCACTATGGAGAACAGTATGGAGGTTCCTTAAAAAACTAAAAATAGAACTACCATATGACCCAGCAATCCCACTACTGGGCATATACCCTGAGAAAACCAAAATTGAAAAAGAGGCATGTACCAAAATGTTCATCGCAGCTCTAATTACAATAGCCCGGAGATGGAAACAACCTAAGTGCCCATCGTCAGATGAATGGATAAAGAAGATGTGGCACATATACACAATGGAATATTACTCAGTGTTAAAAAGAAACGAAATTGAGCTATTTGTAATGAGGTGGATAGACCTCGAGTCTGTCATACAGAGTGAAGTAAGTCAGAAAGACAAAGACAAATACCATATGCTAACGCATATATATGGAATTTAGGGAAAAAAAATGTTATGAAGAATCTAGGGGTAAGACAGGAATAAAGACACAGACCTACTGGAGAACGGACTTGAGGATATGGGGAGGGGGAGGTGTGAGCTATGGGAGGACGAGGGAGGGGCATGGACATATATATACTAACAAACGTAAGGTAAATAGCTAATGCGAAGCAGCCGCTTGGCACAGGGATATCAGCTCGGTGCTTTGTGACTGCCTGGAGGGGTGGGATAGGGATCGAAGGAAGGAGGGAGACGCAAGAGGGAAGAGATATGTGAACGTCTGTATATGTAAAATTGATTCACTTTGTTATAAAGCAGAAACTGACACACCATTGTGGAGCAATTTTAACCCAATAAAGATGTTAAAAAAAATAAAATAAAATAAAAAAATAAAATCACAGGTAGAGGTCTTTCCTTATCAACAAATATGAATATACACCAAACACCATTTGCTGAATAGCATTCACAGGGGTTAATGAAGGAGTTTATTTACCCCAACCCCTCATGGATGCCATGGCCCTCATTCGTACCACTGCTACATTGTCATCATTTACCAACACAACATCAAGCCATACTCCTGCGTCACAGCCTGTGATCAACCAAAGCTAAGATTGTTATTTCCAGTTTCTCAGTATTACTAATCACAAGTCTTAAGACCTATGTCCTGTTAAGACCAATGTCCAATGATGTAATGTCCAGAAATGCATCAGAAGGTACACATCTAAAATACTGATGCATCCTGACAAATTCACCTCTGAAAAGCTTAAGCAATTCACACGCCCTTCAGAGTACTCGAGACCATTCCTGCACATTAAGAGCTGAAAAATAGATTTCACAGTTTTGTTTTTTTTTCCCTAAGTTCTTTATTTTTTTTTAAATCAGCTTTGGATTCTGAGACATTTTCTTAATTCTGAGTAAAATCCTAACAAGTAACTGTCAAATTTGATTCTGAGTCAATGATTCACCCACTTCTGTTTCCCACATTATCAGCTAATTGGCCTATATCAGTGCTTTCTTCAAAAGAAGCTTAAAGGAGATCACGATGAAAACAATATTTTAATGGAATGTCAAGGCAAGAACAGAGTTTTTAAATCTTTGTAGAAACAATGTGTTTGGATTCTACACACCAAAGCAAAGTTTTATGAAAGTTCAAAAAGTAAAAGTGCAATTCCAAGTTAATGATTACTTTCCCAAACATTGTCCACCACAGGCCATGCACTGAATGGATCCTGCGTGTTATCTGTCTGTTTTTCCTTCCAGGTGAAACGTTGCCTTTGGCCACATCCAATCAGATTCTTCTCTGATTCAGCATGAAGAGTGGGGTGCCTGCGCGGAGTTTCCACTTCGTGTATCAAAGTGCATCTCTGCCACCTCCGCCTGGCTCCACACACTGTTCCTATCACTGCTTTCAGCACCAAAACATCTGAGTTGCACTTTTTCTTAATATTTAAGAATTTGAGGGTATCCGTGTATTTAGAATGAAAGTATTTAATAAAAATATTAAAGTTTTTTCTTTTGACAATTAAATGTGATACTTCTAAGACAAAGATACAATAATGCTTCGATTATCTGGCATGATAACGAAACAAATATTGATGAGATTACCTTAGTGTAGCACAACACAATTTGCAAAATGATTTCAAATGTATTATAATATTTTGCTTAACCTAGTTAAAATTAAGTAAAATATTTCGTAATAGATTTTAGTAACTGTCTTAATGAAATACACTTAAAACGCATGGTACAATTTCAAATCTTACTGTATGAACTAATTGTCAAGGAAAGGTAACAAAACCAAACTAAGCCCAGAATACCATCCATGTTTCTTTCCCTTGAAATACCTATTTTATTTTGCTTGTATTCTATTAACTTTAGGCACTTTCACCCCTTTATAATTATTTTTGAATTTGGAGCTTAATCAAAATGTGTGGGGATGCACAAAGTTTCTGAACACTGCAGTTTTTTTTTCCTGTTTCTATTTCACCTTCAGTTTGCATATCCATTACATGAATTTGATAAAACACCCTATGGACTGTCCATCTACTTTCAGAGGCAATGTGGATCTGACTTGAGATGACTGTACAGCTGAGATGAGAAAGAGGTTGTCATCTTCAGCAATAAACTAACTAAGAATACTTAGCTTTTCTAAGTCTCAGTTTTGCTGGAGGCTGGATAGATTACAGGCCACTCTTGAACATTTTCTTCAGAAGTTGAGGAGAATCACTCCCTGGCAATGGTTTCTTTACTTTAATAAAGACTCCTCCAGAAAACATGCTTGACAACATCATGTTTTTCATAAAATTATAGAGAGTAACAATCTGTCATATCATTCATAATTGATTTTTGATAATTGCACACTGTGAAATGTATGGCCTCAAAATATTTCATGGTAAAACACCCTTCAGTGTTTGGCAATGAGATAATTTAAAAGTTATGGAAAGAGTGAGAATGATGTTTGATGGGCAGGTAGGAGGAAAAATATCTAATTGAGTTTAAGGAGCAAATGCTTGGGTGATGATGCTATTACATTAAAATGTGTTACATTGTTCTAATTAAACCTTTGTTAAAATATAAATAATTAAACCAGTATTTTTAAAAATGAACTTTATAGGAGAGGGTCCAGTTTAGGCAACTCACCACTCACCCACTTCTAATTTTCTTTAAGTAAATTCTGTGTTACTTTGCAGAAGCAGATTCACAAACCAAAGTAAGTTGGCATGACCTCTAAGGAAACTGGACCAATTGGTTTACGTACATTTTTTGTCCTGGAAAAATTCAAGTTCCTGGCATTGTCTGCCTCAATCAGGGACTTCCTTTAATTTTTGATGAAGATTAGAATATTGATCAGATTATCAAATAAAATATCTGAAGCACACGACCCTATGTCTGTCCTATTTGCACATGTTATCTTCAGAAGTCATGGTTTTTAAAATTATATTTCTTGTTTTAAAGCAACATATTATCATTAAAATGTATAACATACATAAAAGTGAAAAGAAGAGGAAATCATTTATAGAAGGAATGTATTTTCCTTGCACTTAAGAATATGTCTCTAACATACTCAGTATTTCTCCTAACTTAAGAATATGTCTCTAACATACTTAGTATTTCTTCTAAAGTTCCAATATATCTCCTTATCTTGCTTTGTTCTTACAGTGAGTTTATGCAAAAATGGATGTCTTTTTATCAAAGCCAAATCCTTCAGATCTAAAGAACTAGAATCATGAGTGCAATTTATAAATCACTCAGGAGCACCTGGGAAAGTTTTCAGAACATCTCAGAAGTTAAATTGAACATGGCCTTCTGAAAGATAGTAGTTTAGTGGAAGCCTAGAAATTATTTGAACTCTATTGTGTAAAAACTTTGTGAATAGTGTTTTCACAATACCATGTATGACTCTGTTCCTCCATAAGTTATTAAAGCTTAAAATTGCGCAGGGACTTTCTGACTTGCATGGCTATGGGCTGTGTAACGCTTGTTCACAGTGTTGTAAAGAGCTCTTCAGACTTCGGTGGAGAATGAGTGCAGGTGTCAGGTACAAAAAGCCATAGTACATGACCCAGGCAGCTCCTGACTCTCCGTGTCACCCTGGTGAACAACACGGAGATGGTGGTGGTGAAGATGTTGCTGCCCCTCTGATCTGGTGAAGAAATGGAAGTATAGAGGCTTTTTTTTTTTTTACCAAGTATTGTAACTTTTATGTCTCTGCTGGGTTGTATTTGCTTGTTTGCTTTCCATGCTGCTTTGGAGTAGAAGGGTACATTGAGAAACGAGGGAGGTAAGAGGGTGCATGAGGACACATGGCCACCCAAGAAGGCTAATGGGGTGACTCTTCACACTACAGTGCACCGTCTTGGAGCAAGAGTCCCTGTAATCATTCTAACAGTCATTTCTGGACACTGTAACATCTCCCTTGAACACTTAGGAGGATAGAGAGCTTGCCTTTAAACTTGAACGTGTTCAGAATGTTTTAGATTTCCTTTTACACATCCAGGAGAAAACCCCCGCTCCAACCCCACTCGCTAGCAGCCTGGAACTCCCTGAATGTCCATGATAGGGATTCCCATAGCTGCCCCTCCTCTTCCTAAGCTCTGGGACCAAGAGACTGGCAGAACCTGCGATCAGTAAATGTGGTTCTACAGGTTTTAATGCTCTTTGTCACTCCATAGAAAATATACTACCCCTCATGTCGAGGTCTTCTAGGTCAATGCAAACATAAAAATCAAATAGCCCTCAGAAACCCGCCGTGTTGGAGACTGACCTACTATTTCTTAACAAATTCAGCACTCTCTCTCCATACCCCCAGTGGGGGTCTCCTTTTCAACACTGTCCAGAGGAGCTCTCTCTAGGATGGTGAATAAAGTCGAGGATGTGAGTTTGGGTTCTCAGTGGGATGATAACGGGGATTTCATTGTTGCTAATGGGTATTGTGGTCATTGCAGTCTGGCCTACCAACTAGTGGCTGTCAAGGACCACCACCGTTACACCTGCCAGGACTGGAGAAAAGCCCAGCATCCTCTTGGTACATGAAACCCACTCTCATTAAAGTCCCTTAGATTCTATTCTGTGAAGTAATTATGTTGCACTTAGAGACTTTTTCTGGCCCAAAATACACACCTTTTAATACTAGAATCAACCTTGTTAACAATGGACTCAACACAAGAAGCAGGCTATATGGCCACAGAGACCAATAAAGGCAGAGAAAGTATTCTTTCCTCCTTTCCTGCTTACTCTGAGGCACATCCTCATTTATGAAAACTGTCTACACTACCCTCTGCCTCTCTGCTCTGTCTGTGCACATGACTGAATGTGTCTGTGTTAAACTTGGTAGTTGAAAACATTTCGTCAATATACTATTTATAATTGTCTTACATTTATGCCTGCTTTTTCCACAGATAGTCTATTTTTCTTGTGTGTTTCAGTGTAGAATTCAACCCACCTTTTAGTTCCCTCAAAATAACTCACTCACACCAAAATTAGTAAGCCATGCAGGACTTACTGAATATTTCATGGGGAAAATGGAGCCGTGCTTTTATATCAAACCTCCCCACTGTGCACAACTTACAAATGCCAGTTGGCCACATCTTTGTCTTTCCAGGTCACACTTCTCATCTCCCAGCCTCACCTGACACAGCAACCTGCCCTTAGCCTTCCAGCTGCCAGTCTCGCAGACTCCGCAGCTCTCAGGACTGTCCTCTGCCAGGATTTTCCTAAAATAAACAGAAACAGAGCTAGAGAGCTGGAAATGCTTTTTCTAAGTTTGGGTAGGAAGAATTTACAGTATGGTTTTCTTTGCGTGAGGTCCTTCTTAGGCATGCAAATACATGTTTTTGTTGATTTTCCCCCAGGCCTCATATTTCCTCAGATGGCATAAATTATACAGCTTAGCTAGTTTTCCACTTCCAAGAAACTCACATTTTGTTTCAAAAGCCTATAAAATGCATACTTTTTACAAAGAAGATTGAGCATAAAGTTTTGTGCATAATTCAGTGATGTATGCTTGAATTCACTGACTAGTAATGGCTTGTCAAATCAGATTTTTAAACTATGAGGACAGAGTGATTTTCAGAAATGGGATATGTCCCTGTGTCACTAAATGAAATAGGAAAGACTGCTTCACTTGGACAGGTTACTCTTGTCTGCATTTAGGTTTATTTTATTATCATTGTTGTTCTCTTTCACTCCACCTACTCCAAAAGAGGTGCAATAAAAGAACTGCATGCATACATCTGTAGCTTAGAGCATTTGTGGTGATGTAAGAGTCCATCACATTATGTTCCTCTTTTCCCCATATTCACAATATCACCCGTTTTCAGTGTCATGAAAGCTCCAGAGAATATCACCCAGTCTCTGAACCAACACAATCCTCGGCCTGAGAAACCAATCACTGTGTTCATCACCCTCTGTTCCAGGCCGACCCCACTTGGCACTGGGCTGATTTCAGTTTTGCTTCACAGTAGTGCAAAGCATTTACTGAAAGACGGAGAATAATGGCTACTGGAATAGATTTCTCTCTGATGTAGCCCGAAACCTCTAGGTGAGGGCAAGCCCCAGAGGACGTGCTGAAAGGGAGAAGTTTATCAACATGGACTAACTGCTGGAATTTTCCACCAGATATTACATGCGGTTTTGATGTCTCTATTTCCTAGGTTTCCCCTGTCTCAATTTCTCAGATACTTAAAATTGGATTCTTAGCTTTGCAAACTTCTTCCTCTAAAAATTGTCCTTCATCATTTCATTCAAATGCAGGTATTATTCATTTATTGTTATTTTCCTTGAAAATAGACAACTCTGAAGTTCATGAAGAAAGGTTTAATAGTGACATGTGTACAGATGACCCTTGGTGGTATGTCTCTCCTCATTTGTGATACCCTGGAAAAATTCTATGTTTGAGGCCAGTTGGACAAGTGTGGAAACTTGGCCATGAATACAGGGTGCTTCCCAAGTAGTTCAGGACAAACTGAACAGTTAAGATTGGAGATATTCCTCCATATTTGTAAAAAAATTCTCAAGAACTGATTGTGGAATATCATTTTATTTATTTATTTATTTATTTATTTATTTATTTATTTATTGCTCTCATGCGATATCACTCTCATGTTCAACTAACAAAAAACCCAGACATAAAAATATGACAAATATGTTTTAAGCCATATTTTATTACAATAGAATATTGTATATTCTGCATTGTTTTCAGTTATAGAAAAAAACATTCTGTAGTATCATTAATTTTATTGACTATAGCTATTAGACAGTATACAATTTTATTAACTTTTCCTTCCTGATCAAAAATATTTCAACACTGAATTGAAACGTAGTTTCATAGTCTTCTGACTTCCATTCTCGTAGAATTGCTTCCTCATCAACCATTTACCCAAATGGTGTCTGTTATCATTCAGGTTCAATTCAAAACAAGATGCCAGTGTATTGGGGAAAGGATCTTAAAGACAGAAGGATTATTTTTAAACAAAATGGCCCCCTTCAGGGCTTCCCTGGTGGTGCAGTGGTTGAGAGTCTGCCTGCTGATGCAGGGGACGTGGGTTCATGCCCCAGTCTGGGAGGATCCCATGTGCCACGGAGCGGCTGGGCCATGGCCATGGCCTGTGCGTCTGGAGCCTGTGCTCTGCAATGGGAGAGGCCACAGCAGTGAGAGGCCCGCGTACAGCAAAAAAAAATAAATAATGGCCCCTTTCAAATGAAGGCGCACTAGGACAGAGAGGAGCGAGGTCTTGGAGACAATGAACACAAACTGACTTTTAAGTCAGGGACAGAAGCAAAAAATGCAGACTCCCAAGTGCATACCTTGTGGCTCTGTTTCTCAAAGAGTCTGTTTGGAGTGGCAGACCCCTTAGCCGCTGGAATAATTTTCAAACTTTATCTTGTGCCTGTTTTTATAAAAATAAAAATCTCATAGTGATAATTCGCTGTCTATCAGTGAATTCTGATCTACAACCTGAGTACACATCTCACCAGAATGAGGCTTAGCCGCCAGGGCCAGCATCAAAGACCATAAGATCCACACACTGTGGAGAACCCGGGGACAAGAAGAAAGTACGCGGTGGGGGGTAGTTATAGGATGCAGGCTTGTGCTGGGGGACTTGGGGCGGGACCACAGGCAGCATGATTTTGCTTTGGATTCACCTCTGTCACGGGTTCACTGTGACGATGGGCATCTTTGTTTTTACGTCGGGTGTAGAAGGAACAAAGCAGGGCTGCAATTGTGATTAGTAGAGGTCATGATTCATGTTAGTCTGGAGAGGGGAATTTCTGTTCTTTTTTGTGGGCTGCATAGTGTTCCCAATATTGCTTGTGATCACAAACAGGCAGTGACCTCGGAGACTGTGTGTGGTCAACAGGAGGACAGCCAGCTCTCAGGTAGGGCAGCAATTAGGTGTCGGTGTCAGAGCTGCTCGTCGTCTTTCTCACAGCCTTCAGGCCAAATGATGTCCCCACCAGCTGGAATATATTATTAAACTTTGTTCTTTGCTGTATAGTCTCTTTTTTTCATTTCCAAACGGACAGTTATAATATTAGACACACTGGGGAAGTGTCAGCACACCCTCCAGCCCCAAACTGCTCTCCCATCCCCACTTCCCACCTCGGAGAATCACTGGTTCAATGGGAAGACCCCTAGGAGTGAGACCATCGGCTGGGTTTTATTACCAGCTCTGCTCTCAGACCGTGGTGCAAACTCCCATTCCCCTTTGTTCCCTCCCAAGTCTTTCTGTACAGAATGAATTGTTTAATTGTATGTTTGCCTATGGTATGTGGGATTTTTTTTTTTATTATGGTAACATGAGATTTACCCTCACAGGTTAAATCCTTTAAATCATTGTTTTAAATGAACGGATTACATTGTTTAAAATTAGCAGTGCATAATCCAGCACCATTAACTATAGGCACAGCTTTGTATGGCAGACCTTTAGGACTTGGGCGTCTTAACATGATACACTTTATACCTGTTTAACAGCAACTCCACACTTGCTGCTCCCCTAGCTCCTGGCAGCCACTGGTTGCTCTCTGCTTCTATAAGTTTGTCTCTCTTAATTGCTTTCTATGCATGGGACCATGCGGCGTTTGTCCTTCTGTGACAGGCTTATTCCACTTAGCGTAATGTCCTACGGGCCCATCTGGGTTGTTGCAAATGGCAGGATTTCCTTCCTTTCTAAATGGCCAAATAATATTCCATTGTAAGTACGTACTATATTATTTATCCATTGGCGGACATGGAGGTTGTTTCCATAGTTAGGCTATTGCAAATAATGCTGTTATGTACATGATGGTGCAGATATCTCTCCAGGATAGTGATTTCATTTCCTTCAGATAAATACCCAGAAGTGGGGTTGCTGGATCATTTGGTAGTTCTATTTTTAATTTTGTTATTAAATCACCATGGCCATTTATAAGTAATCCTTTATGTAACAGTATTTCTTACTAGAGTCTGAGGTCCTCGAAGATAAGTACAAGTTCTTAGTCATCTCATTATCTCTGGCGCAATGATCTGGCTGCTTAATTAACTGTAAATGCATGAATATCGCTCAGTCCTCCTAAAGCACTAATTCTCCATATGCCCTGTTTTCCTCATCAGAACTGGGAGTACAAGGTGGTCCTCAGGGTTGACATGAAGATGCATGTAGATGTGGAAGTGCTCCCTAAATCGCCCCTACAGAGGCTGTGAAAGGCATTATTAATTTCCACATTAACATAAATTCTTTCTAGACTCATCTTAAATTCTATTTTCAAGGAAATATCATGGCTTCACGAGGCACATGCAGATGGTTGTGTTGTGTGTCTTGCCTCTAGCTGTTCCTTAGACCAGTGACACCCAGTGAAGCTCTGTCCCTGAGCCCAGATATGGGAAGAGAATTGGTTTGTAGTTTTCAGTAGGCTCCATCACTTACTTTGAGTGTAACCCAGGATACCTACTCCAGGGTTCCATGGCTATCCGCTGTCAGTCCATGCCCAACGCTCTCACTCAGTGGAATGAGACATTCCCAAGCTGCGTAGGTAAGCTTGTGTCCCTAAAGTGGGATAACTTGCACGTGGTCCTCCATCTCGGGGTCACAGGAGCACTAAAGATCTTCTCTTCAGTCCACGTGAACTGATCCATGCTCCAGAACTATTATTTAAAGGGCAACATATCAGAAATAATTGAGTAGCAGCCAAACCCTAAAAATTATTGTTTTATGGAACAACTTATCAGATTAACAAGTATGAAACATGTTTTCCTTCTCAATATTTATTAAGTATGTCATCTCAAGCCATGGGTATACAACATAATTTCATTTGGGGGAAAAATCACTACAATGTTTACCTGTTATATTGTGTAATGCTCTTTTAATAAATTGGTGCTGATGAAAGTCTTAAAAGTAATAGGTTAACGCAGCCTGAATAACAATGCCATTGTTGGTCATAGTTAATTTGCTTCATTTTGTGTAAGAACCTCAAGTGCAATCATGATTTAGCACTTGAATTCATCTGTGAATTTTAAGCGTCTCTTCTCCTCTCTGGATTTGCTCATAAATCCCATTAATATCATTTTGAGTTGCGTGTCTGCATATAGAAAACTCTGTAGAGCTTATTAAATTGTAGTAGATCAGTTACTCTAAATAGAATTCACTTCAGAGATGACATCATTAGACAGTGCCTGAGACTTAGCATCATAGTGGATACTAATCTATAGTATTGATCATTTAAAAGAGAACAGACTAGGTGGGAGAGAGACACAAGAGGGAGGAGATATGGGGATATATGTATAGGTATAGCTGATGAACTTTGTTATAAAACAGAAACTAACACACCATTGTAAAGCAATTATACTCCAACAAAGATGTTAAAAAAAAGAGAAAGAACAGACTAAATTTGACCTTGGCTAAAAATGCCATTTAAAGTACCATAGTCCATGTAAAATATCTCTTAATGGCTGATCACACAGTGAAAGAACACTAAGTACAAAATTAATGTTCTTCACTGTACTTTATTTTTACTAAATATGGGTTTGTCTTTTAGTCCCCTGCAGTGGCAATTTCACTCAGTGGAGAGGTACAATTTTATCCTCTGGCTACCCTGAACCATATGGTAACAACTTAAACTGTATATGGAAGATCATAGTTACAGAGGGATCAGGAATTCTGGTAAGTTCTCAAAGCCCAGAGTCTACTAATAAACAAAACTTTTGTCCATCGGTTTTTCCTTTCTTTTTTTCCCCTTTTTGTATTGGTTATTGTAAATACATAAACCATAACCTGTTTCTCTTTTCTTACCATTTCTACAAAGTGTTTGTAATCATATTTCTACATTTGAAATAAAAATGATAGACTTTTAGAATAAAATCTAACAGAAGTGCTATTTGTAGAAGTTTCTGGATGTCACTTCCATGGTCTAGTTTCTTTGGTTTCACTTTTCTCTTACATGTATAATTTCATGAAAACCCTATTGGACTAGTCTAATTTTATTAAGCAAAAAATAAATATTAAGTTACTATTATTGTTTGGTAGATTCAAGTCATCAGTCTTCCACAGAGCAGAGCTGGGACTCTCTTGAGATTTACGATGGAGGTGATGTGGCTGCACCAAGACTGGGAAGTTTTTCAGGTAAGATGGCACCCAGCCCCTTGTTTCTGTGAATCAGAATCGTTAAACACTGACAAGCTGCAAGAGAACACTCAATGCTGACGTTTCTCCAGGAGTCTCTTCTATATACATAATAGTTTCTCTAGTGTTGGGAGTCTTAGAACAAGAGCATCGGAAAGCAGGTGTGAAGGAGAAAGCTTTGTTGTCCACGAGCAGGAGGGCTGATGTGAAGGCAGCAGGTCACTTTTGTTGGACCCCCGAGCTGGGAAGAAAGAGTGGGTTATTACCCTGTGGGCCCAACAGGATGTCTCACTGAAGTTAATTGTGTGAAGGGGGTGGGGTGAGTGAACCTCAGATTGGCTGATTTTCCTTTTCTCATATGCTTGTCGGACATGTTTGGCACAATTGGGGACCACGTAAGGAGGTGGTGGAGCAAGGGGGTAGGGGCACAGATGGAAGGTTGGGGACACACATGAGAACTGAGAACATGGGTAAACATATGGAGGATGAAGTGAACTGGCTTTCTCAGTGACTGAGAAGGGAGTGGGAAAATGGAAATGAGGAAGGCTGGCATGGAGCTGGTTGTGACGGATTTGAATTCGAGACATTGGTGTGAACTCATGGTCTTCATATGTGTAGCTGTAGACACAGAGGAAAATATAAGTGTGGATGCGGGTGTGTGTGTGTGTGTGTGGTGTGTGTACGTATGTATTTCCTACCTCTGTCTTTTGAGAGGTGTAAAACAATAACCCCAGTAGCCATGAACCCACCTCATACCCAATTCTAGGTTTCTAGATATCACTTTCCATACCATTTTCCCTTAAAGGAACTAGTGCTTCTTGGGGAGTTGCTGACTCCAAGGTTCTGATGGGAAAAGCACACATGATGAACCATTTTGTATAAAATAGAAATGTATGGATCCATACTGATGTAAATAGATACATACGTGAACAGAATGAGTGAAAGAGAAAGCTCTCCCTTGCAGAATCCAAACTAATAAGTCTAGAAGGAGATGGAATTAGAGAATCACCATTTGGCAACTATGAGGACAGTAAATGATTCACACTGGAACATCAGTGAATGCTAAAACTAGTGTGTGAGATTTTGGTGAGGAACAGAGAGCCACAGCCTCAGTGCGTCTCCCCACCTAGCCCTCATTTCATTGCAAAGGAGGAAAAAAGTAAGTCAAGAGTAGAGAAGCCTGGCAGACACCACCTTCCTCAGGCAGTCCTGTTAAGATCTCCAGTATCAGGACACCTGCGCATTGGTGAACTGATAAACCTCTCAAAACAAACATATGAACAAAAAAGCTTGATTTGGCTTAGAATTGAAGTTGCTGTGGTGTGTAAATACCCCCACCAGGACTGATTTCAAACAACCAGCATGATGTCACTAAAAGCTGAGTTTGAGAGGAAGTGCCCTGAATTAGCCTCTGGAAGTGTACCAAGGCAGCTACCTCACACCCCTGAGAACTGGAAAATATGGTGACCTCTGAAGAATACAGCATCACATTTTGATATTTTTTCCAAAAATGCATCATCATCTGAATCTAGTCAGAGAACATCAGACATTCTTTTTGGAGGTTATGTTGCTAAAGAATAATCATTTTATTAAATGCCTTCACCTTTTTTGGAGGACTGGTTTTGAAGTTTGGCTGCACTGAGACTTACGGCAGTGAAAACATCTGATTTATTACTTCACAGCAACCCTGCATGTTTCGTTTTGTTTTTTCAAACTACTCACTCCCAATCTTTTGTAATGCCATTTTCTAAACTTATGTTTGAGTGTAGTCTCAGCTTAAATGAATATTGATATAATACTAAAATTGTGAGAACCCCCTATGTAAACAACAACAACAACAAATCCTTTCAAGCATGCATTGTGATTAACTTATAAAATGTTAAAGAAAAATATTTCACATGAGTAATTTTTATTGTTTTATCATGGTATAATTTGTAAAAATAATTTTTTTGAATTATAATTTTTCTAAAATAAAAATTGATTTTGAAAAATATTTTACACACAAAAAGTGGCTTGTGTCTTTCAAAAGTATCAAGTTCATAAAAGGGAAAGAAAGACTAAGAAACTATTCCAGACAAAAAAAAAAAAAAAAACTGAAGGGAAGTAATCATGGAAGTAATCATGGATGGAGTACTTTTGCTGGAAAACCCATTATTGGCAGATTATCAAAATTCCAGAGATTTCTGTAGAATACATGGTATTGTTGCATCTGTGTTGGGTTGTTTTATTTTTGTATTTGGGTTTTTTAAAGAACTGCTCTGTTTGAAGAAATATACAATGAGTTTTTACAAGAAGTGAGTCATCATGTCTACAATTTGCTCATAGAGGGTTTAGAATAAAATAATTTTACACACATATGTATTGTGGAAACCTAGACATAGATATAATTATTATGTAATATATGGCCAGATAGTGGGTATATGGGTGTTTTCTGTACTATATTTGCAACTTTAAGCTAAAAATTATTTAAAGTATTTTAAAAGGAGTCTTTTTTTAACTTTATATGGAAGAAATGACACATCAGCCATTAAATCTGAATATGTTTTAAAATGTTTAAAATATGTGTTACACTTTTTTGTTCCTATGATACTTTCAAAATATTTACAAAGGAGCATCTGAACCCAATTTAAAAGTTAGTTGTTGACTGAAAACAAACAAGAATGGGTAGTTGTTAGAGGTACATACTTCTGGAAAAATAATTGACTGACTTCTTGAATAAATTCCATGTTTTGATTTTCCTTTTCTGTCTGGATACCCATGTGTATGTAGGACTCACATTGTAAGCCATTTAAAATCAGTTTGGGAAGTAGACAGCTTATAAATTTTAAGTGGATAAGACAGAGCAAAATTCATACCAATTTATAGCTGACAATAGGGATTGAGGGAAAGTAAATATCCATGTGCTGCGAGTGGAGTCTGCAGAGCTGTACTGCAATTTCTCAGCTTTCTGTGTGTGCAGTTCTGTCTAGGTCACAGTGAGACAATGTAATCAAAAGTGAGGATATGGGGAGGGGGAAGGGTGGGCTGTGATAGGGCGAGAGAGAGGCATGGACATATATACACTACCAAACGTAAGGTAGATAGCTAGTGGGAAGCAGCCGCATAGCACAGGGAGATCAGCTCGGTGCTTTGTGACCGCCTGGAGGGGTGGGATAGGGAGGGTGGGAGGGAGGGAGATGCAAGAGGGAAGAGATATGGGAACATAGTTATATGTATAACTGATTCACTTTGTTATAAAGCAGAAACTAACACACCATTGTAAAGCAATTATACCCCAATAAAGATGTTTAAGAAAAAAAAGTATTCTGCCTGTGGCAACAGTTTTAAAAAAATCTCTCAGTTGCATTTTGAACGGTGGGAATAAGCTTCTTCTGAGAGTCCCTTCTGAGCAGAGCCCTAAGCGGGAGCCCCCTGCAGGGGTGCACAGGGCAGGACTCTCTGTGGCTGCAGCAGGTGCCAGCCGCCTAGCATCCTCCCAGCACCCCCAGCACGCCTCCTATGCCACCTGGGGCATTGAGATCCAGCATCTTTTGTAGGAAAACAAATGAATATATATCATCACAGAAGTACAAGCAGGACTGTTGTTCATGAATTTACTTGCTGCAATTAATAAGAACATTTAGAGGGAACGTGATAATCCACAAAGCACTTTCACACACACAGCACATGTATGACTCACATACAAGGGATATACTATTATCTGTATTTTACAGATTTAGAACATATTCAAATGTTTTCAGTGACAGAACTGATTTGTGTCAGAGTCAGGAGTGGAAGCAGTTTTTCTGATTCCACTGCAATGCAGTTAAGGAAGATAAACAAAAAGTCAAAAGTTGTGTTGAGTACCTGTGTGTGGAAATGACTTGACTGGGGGCTGGAGGCTATTAAATACACTGATTACCTGAAGTTACAGGTAAAACCAGGCAGAAAGTAGTACAGGTGTTATAATTAAAACTTACCTGGTTAGATAACATTGTTCTTTCTGCAGACATTATCCAAATATACAGAAATAATACATGAGTGAGAGGACAGCAAACATCATACAATTTGTAAAAAAAAGGGTTAAAACTTGAGTTTTGGGTGGATGTCTCCTTGTCTTGAGGTCACCCCACTTTGCAACATTCCCCTATCTGCACTCCATTAGCTATTAATTAGTATCAAGGAATAATCTCTCTTTATATGTGTCTGCTGACCTGCAGGAATAGGCTTATGATTCCTCCTCCATGACTGTGCAATTTAAAAAAGTCTATGTATGTATGTATGTATCTATCTTCATGCTTCAAATCAAGGTCAGATAACAAAGGGGTTAAATCTGAAGACATTTTCTTTCTTTTTTCTTTTTTTTTTTTTTCTTGCGGTACACTGGCCTCTCACTGTTGTGACCTCTCCCATTGTGGAGCACAGGATCCAGACGCGCAGGTTCAGTGACAATGGCTCACAGGCCCAGCCGCTCCGTGGCACGTGGGATCCTCCTGGACCAGGGCACGAACCCATGTCCCCTGCATCGGCAGGCGGACTCTCAACCACTGCCCCACCAAGGAAGCCCTGAAGACATTTTCTAAATGTTTTTCATTCAGCAAACACTTCGAGTGTCTTGTAGTGAATTGTATAGTAACAGTTCTGCTCTGTAAAGACCGCCACCTCCCAGAGACAGCCCCACCTTGGTAGACAGAGGAAATGGATTGAGACACAGGCCCCCAAATCTCAAGTGGGGAATCCAGCTTCCAAAGTATTTACACATGTGTGGGCATACACATGTGCCCCCCCCCACCCCCCACACACAGAATCTTTCAGGAGTGGACCTGGTGTTTTCTTTTGTCCTCCATTTATCACTGTTCTTCCAAAACAGTCTAGTAACACTCTTTATACTGATTGGCCAAAGACACAGTCAGTATACACATTACTAGTTAAATAAAGCACATCTTCAAACTGAGGGTGAAACTATAAACCCAAAGAGTTTTTAAGAGACTCTACATGCTAATCCAAGGTCAAGAATTCCTTAATATATTTTTAGAATATATTTTTAGGAATCAATAAAAACTCATTGGCATTTGGAATAGGATATTTTATTGGTGGGATGTTATTTGCATGTCACTTCACTGGTATTTTTCCCAACCTCATTCCATGAGAGAGCCAGGTCTTTTCTTGTGCCTTGGCCTAGATGGAGAAAACCCTCTCCTCCCTCCGCTCTTGCAAGAATCTCAGCTTTTGAAAGCAGAGGGAGCAGTGATGAAGTGCTTGAGGAGACTGACAGTAAAGATGATTAGAGAGTTCCCCAGGCCTGGGCTCCCTCTGGGAATTTAAGTTATCGTTGAATTCCTGCAGGGTCACACAGAGGTAGCAGGACCTCAGAAGGACAGTGGTAGCCTGATGCACTTAGAAAGGCCGAGAGCATCTGTCAAAGGCCTTGGAACTCCTGGTATCCAAGGGACTGTGTGAGTTTGGGGAATAAGCCCATGGTAAGTGAAAAGCAGAGAACCAAAAGTCTGGGACTGTTTACCATCCTGGGACAGAGAAGTAATCCCCAATAATGAAATTTCGCATAAGGAATCCTCAAAGCATATTGAAGTTGATTTGGAATTTTAATAAAATACATCTCTACACCCATGTCTAGAAATGAAATTTGTAAGAATTATACATTTGTAAAACGATTATTTTGTGTGCAGAATAAGGACTGTGTAGGAAGAAGGCAGAAAGGACTTTGAAAATCAGTGGTGGCTATTTCAGACAAGTGCTATAAGTGGCGACTGCTAGAAGATTAGGAGTAGCAGACTAAGGAGAACCTTGACAGTTCCATATCCTGTATGGCAAGATCCGTCTCCTCAGCGTCCTTAAGTATTTAATGAAGATCAAGTCTTTGAGGTGCTGTCCTAATCAGGGGAATCTCTGCTTGCACCAGGTCAGAAAGTAATTGATTTGTTTGGAGAGGTGGTTAAAAGGCTCATCTGGCTTGTAAACACGTATTTATTGAATGAATAAGTAAGAGGCTTAGTTTGAGAAGAGTGGAGATTTTTGAATGTGTAGGAATAAGAAAGGCAAAATGGATAGAGGAGACGGAAAGAGCATCCCAGACTATGGACAGGAAAATGAGTTGTGAAATAGAGTAGTGAGAAGCAGCTAAAAATGCAGGTAGTAGTTAGATCAAGCAGGGTCTTTAGGTCAAATCAAGAAGGCTGGGTTTTTATCCTAAGACGACCAGGAATCTAGGAGAACTGTAACATGACATAATCATGTGTCCATCTTAAAAAGAGCTTTCAGACTCCTGAGTGGAGAATGAATTGGATTGAGGCAACAGTAGATTCAGGAAACAAGTTAGGAGTGTGGTACTATCCCCTCATCCTGGTTAATAACACTGGTGGCTATTGCTGGGATGATGGTGGTCAAGATGGAGGGATAGAGTGAGTGAAACCAAGAAGGATGGAGGAGGCTGGCTCATTAGGGCCTGACAGCTGCCTTTAGGGCAGCACAGGTCATGGAGAGGGAAGGGTCTCTGATGGGAGGACTTCAGCGGGTGTTAACAGTGTGGATGGATGTGGGGACACAGGAGGTCACCCAGGCTCTTCAGGGATGATTATGAGTTGAGTTGTGTTCACATCATCTTCCAAGCGCCTTTGACAACCAAGTGATGGGACGGATGGCTGGAGTCCTTACCTGGAGTCATTGGTTTAATTACAGCTGTCGGAGGATCTTAGAATCATTTAAGCAGAGAGTGAAGGGTGACAAAGGATATTATCCTTGGAACATTCTTCACCTGTCTTGGATAATTATCAGTTTATTTCCTTGTTTTGTTATTTAAAGTTATATTTATTTCTTTATATGTTAGCATCATCTTCATTTAGTAATTTGCCTGCATCATGATGAATTTTACGTGATGGGTATTTCCTTCACATATAGGAAGTGTGTACTTATTCAGAGAATGATTTGAATACAGTAGAACATCAAGCATGTACCCTTTAGGTAAGAAGGGATTTAAGCTAGCTTATTGTTTTCCCATATTATAATACATTCCAACCACACATTTTACACTTCTGGCTGATGAACACACACTTTTCCTCGGCACCTTGGGTTCTCAGCATCACTAAATCGCCTGATTTGTCAGCTGCTATCATGTAGGTTAGAACATTTTAATTAAATGAGGCATTATGTAAAATAAACCTGAATTTTCCTTTCCATGTGTGTTTCATTGAAATCATTTGCAGATCTCAGAAAGAACACTATTCAGTACGAGTCACACAGGGATAGAGAAGAGAATATATAGTCAAAAGCAACCTCTTCTGGATAATATATTGCATTAGATCTACAGTCTAACTGCTTCCCCAACCTCCATACGACTTGTGTGTTGAGACTTTGTCCCCTCTTTGTTCGTGACAAGTAGAAAAAGAAAAAAAAAGCAAATGGTTATGTTGATAAAAGAAAACAATGTGAACAGTCAAACGAATGGTGAAGCATAAAAATTTGTGTGTTTTCACTGATATGATAAAGAGATGTCACATATGCCTGAGGAGGGCAGAGAAAATGTGGAATTTCTTACTGGACCTGGAAGAAGAGAGTGGCTAACAGTATAACCATCAAAGCCAATGCTTGGTTAAATATGTGACCATCAGACAAGTTAACGGGATCTGTAAACCTAAACAAATATCCTCAGTGACTTTTTTTGAAGTATAGTTGACTTACAATATTGTGTTAGTTTCAAGTGTGCAACAAAGTGATTCTGTTAAATATGTATATATTTTCAGATGATTTTTCATTATAATGTGAAAATTATGTTTTATAAGTTATTACAAGTTAATGAATATACTCCCTGTGCTCTATAGTAAATCCTTGTGTTTATCTATTTTATATACAGTGGTGTGCATCTACTAATCCCAGACTCTTAATTTATCCCTTCCTCCTCCCTCCCTCCCTCTCCCCTTAGGTAACCATGAGTTTGTTTTCTATGCCTGTGAGTCTATTTCTGTTTTGTAAATAGATTCATTTGTATTATATTTTAGATTTCACATATAAGTGATATCCTATAACATTTGTCTTTCTCTAACATATATATCCCTTAGTATGATATTCTTACTGATTTTATAATGTGAAGAGTGAACACATCACTGATGTTAAAGCTCAACCTTCATCACTTCTCACAGGTACCACCATGCCAGCACTGCCCAACAGCACATACAATCAGCTCTACCTGCATTTCCAGTCGGATATCAGCGTGGCAGCTGCTGGCTTCCACCTGGAATACAAAAGTAAGGTCGCCTATTTCTGCATCTGGCTTTCACTGGGATATTGAGTAATTTTCTTAAAGGGAAAATAGATTCCTGCCCTTATTACACAGTGAAATTTTATTCTAAAACTATGTTTGGAAGTTCCACGAACTTGGGTGTTACAAAACCCATCTCTTTGAACTATGTTATTATTATGTTATATAATTTTAAAGCAGTTATAATATTTATAATACAGAAATTTATATTATAATATATATTTATAATATAATTATAATATATTCTTATATTGAACTATATTTTTTATTATATTATAATTATGAAAGACAATAGGGAAATGAAGAATTTAGCACCTGGAATGATTAGATAAAACATCGACTATGCTTTCAGGTTGTTTGTGTTAAAAAATAGTACAAAATAACAATTTGTAATATTATTAGTTTTCTTGTGAGTGATGGCAAATATTCATGTAAGTTTCCAAAAATGTAGAAAGTCATAATTTCCAAATAGATTATGGTCATAAGCCCTTTCTATTTCTAGTCTCAGAGGCTGGTAGAATCAGACTAGCAAAGAGCAGCCACTTTAATGCCTGCATTTGTGTATTATTCATTTTAATTGGAAGAAGGTAATGCAAAGTAAATGCTAACCTTTTAAAAATGGATGTAAGACTGAGTTAATAGTCTGATAAATGGGATGACAAAGGTCAAATTCACAAATCTACTTTGGCATATGATTGTGCAGGTAAACCTTGTAAAAGAGAAATAAGAATTTCCAATAAGAGTAAAGTTTATTTTAGGACATGTTTTTAAGAACTAAAAATGCTTAATGTTGATATTCATCTCCTTTAATAAGCAGTTGCAAATAAACAAATACTTGGTTAAGCTTTAATAAGTGATCCTTGAATTGAAATAAACAGTTTGCTGGGACGTAAATGCAAGCATGTTTTGGAAAGGCCAGTTTTCCAGCTGATGATAATTATTCTGAACCAGGCACAAGCCACAGGGCTGTTTCTCATTCCAGTTAAATTTCCCTACTTATTACAGGCATTTGTATGCAAGTTTATTTCAATTTATTTGAACAGAACTATTTTAGTGGCGGCGTAAAATTATACTATGGATGCTATTTATGTAGGATATGTCTGGAAAAATCTGCTACTTTGATATGTTTTGTGAACATCTGTAGATATGACACTATAAACTTTATTTATGATAGTGTTAATAAATTCACTAATATTTTTAGCAGTGTTAGAATTGATGAATGTGCTTATTTCTTCCTCTCAAAGTTATCTTGTGACTTCTGGCTCTTCACTCACTCTTTATAGAAAGAGGTGCTAGTAAAATAATTAGTCTACAATTACTATGTGCAATTATCTGTGTACTCACACAGACTTCAGCTCCAACAATATAGTAATTACCTACATTTCACTGATAAAATTCGTTAAAAGAGAGACGAACATATTCCTTACAGAAATTAATCTTGTTCAAGAATCTTAAGGCCTTGTTTTATTACTAAATGTATTTATTTTTTACTTGGCCACATGGAATGCTACGTTTTCATGCGTGATTTTCTTTTCTGAGTGGTTGTTTTCAGACGCTGACAGCATTCTGAGGGTCATGGCATTACCTTCCATGTAATTTAAGC
Source organism: Inia geoffrensis (assembly GCA_036417435.1). Taxonomy (NCBI): domain Eukaryota; kingdom Metazoa; phylum Chordata; class Mammalia; order Artiodactyla; family Iniidae; genus Inia; species Inia geoffrensis. Next base: position 13,767,078 of record CM070921.1, read on the forward strand.
AGTCATTTCTCTGTTCTAATTCTTTGTGTCCATTTAAAATTTGGATTATAAAAAGTGTTGGTAGAATTAATCTTATTAAGGTGAACACTAAACAGCAGGAGGACTGTTGAAGTAAGTTTTCAAAAGATTATTTAATATTCTTAATCTATTAACATATTTTTGCATCAAGCTTAAAATGTGTATTGCCAGTCCACATGTCTCTAAATTCAGACTTTTTGCTACAATATATATCCAGGTAATAATAGTAAAAACAACAACAAGCACACATTTATGCCTGGTCCTGCCCTAAATGTGTTACGGGTGCTTACTCATTTGTCCTCAAAAAACACCATTTTTGAGGTATGCTCAGTTTTTAAAGGAGAAGGAACAGGACGTAGCATGTGTTCAGCCTGCCAAGGTCAGAGTCAGGCTGCTGACGACTTACAGAATGAACACAGGTAGACATAGATGTGTTTCATCACAAGTGCAGTTTACTGAGCACCTGTCCAAATATCCCAACTGTGCAATCAGAAAGAGCACACAGACTGCCCTTCTTTACAGGTGGTGACACCACCTGTCACTAGTAGCTGAATGGCATGTTGAAGATAAGGAAGCTTGGGAGTCAGTCTTGGAGATCCAGCTCTAGATGCAGCCCTGGCCCTAAAACCTGAGCTGTATGGCACGTCCACGCCTGCTTCCATCTGAGGAGTCTGAGTTTTTGCATATGGAGGTGAAGCCTAGGCCCTGTTAATTGTAACGGTCCATAATTCCAAACAAATGCTGATAGAAACTTTTCAAACAAAAAACAAACACTTTATCTGAAGGGATGAGTTGTAAAATATTCACGTTAGCGAAAGTGATTCCCAGGATGTCCGGTGTGGTATGTGTGATCTAGATTCTCTGTGATCTTATACGATCCAGCTAAAAGGTCAAAAGACCAGCATCTTTGAATGCTTCATACAAGCCTGTAGCCATCTAGCCAGGTTTTATATTATTGGGCTTGACTGGAAATTTGAGTTAGGCAGCACAAGGATACAAACCTCACTCTCTCTCTGAGCTCTGATTTGAAGGAAAAGAACCAAACGAAAACTTTAGATTTCTGGGAATTTTAAATTATAGATATGGGAACAATGATGATGTTGGTTTATATTGGAAAATACAGAATCTGACCTTGAGGTATATAGCATGGAACCTGCACCTGGGGAACAATATGGCAGTAACTGTTCTTGGATTCAACATGAAACAATATATACAGTCTTGCCTCAGTATCCGTGGGGCATTGGCTCCAGGAGCCACCCCCCACCCCCCGTCTCCCCTCATGTACACCAGAGTCCACAGGTTCTCTGGTCCCTTAAATGAAATGCTGTCGCATTTACACCTAACCTATGCACATTCTCTCATATATTTTAAATCGTCTCTGGATTACTTATAATAACTAATATGATGAAACTGTTACATAAATAGTTGTAAATAGAAAGGGAATACTATGTAAATTGTTGCCAACCTGTGTCAAATTCAAGTTTTGCTTTTTGGAACTTTCTGGAATGTGTTTTTTCAAAAATTTTTGAACCATGGTTGGTTGAATCAACAGATTCAGAACCCATGGATACAGGGGCCAGTTGTATATGTAAATATTTATAAACAGGTTTATTTCAATGGAATTTGGTGGGAGGAGGACAAATAAGATTAAACACATGAGCCCTGTTGGAGTGTTTGTACTGATCCTATTTGTATCTTGTTGACTTTTTCCGTCTTTTCCTGACAGCTTTTGGTTTAACTGAGTCTTTTTATTGCTCCAATTTATCTCCACTATGGACTTATTAGATACAGTCTTAAAAATGTTAATGGTCTCCCTAGACAAGTTTAAAATATGCACCTTTAATATAACACAGCTTAACTGGAAATAATATTATGTCATTTAATGGATGGTGAAACTTACAAACATATACTTCTAATTTCCTCTTTCCATTCTTTTTTTTTTTTTTTTTTTTTTTGCGGTACGCGGGCCTCTCACTGCTGTGGCCTCTCGCGTTCAGGAGCACAGGCTCCAGATGCGCAGGCTCAGAGGCCATGGCTCACGGGCCTATCTGCTCCGCGGCATGTGGGATCTTCCCGGACCGGGGCACGAACCCGTGTCCCCTGCATTGGCAGGCGGACTCGCAACCACTGCGCCACCAGGGAAGCCCTCTTTCCATTCTTTATGTTATTATTGTCTTACATATTATTTATACATGTTATAAAGCCCACAAAACAATTTTACTGTTTTTGCTTTAGATATTGATCTTTCAGAGTGGATAAAAATGAGAAAACTAAATATTTTATATTTACATGTTTTTAGCATCTTTGGAGCTCTTTATTTCTTTGGGTGAATCCAAGTTTCTGTCTAAAATTTTTCTATCTGAAGAACTCCTTTTGACTCTTCTTCTAGTGCAGACAAAGAATTCTCCCAGCTTTTGTTTTACTGAAAGTCATCATTTTACCTTGATTTTTGAAAGGTATTTTGGCTGGGTGTAGAAATCTGGGTTGAACGTTCTTTTCATTATGTTAAAAATGCCACTTAATTGTCTTCTTATTTCATAGTTTGTGATGAGAAGTAAGCTGTATTTCTTATGACTATGCATTTGTCCCTGTTCTCTGGCTTCCTTTAAGAATTTTTCTTTATTTTCATCAGGCAGACTATAGTATGTCTAGATGGATTTGTGTGTGTGTGCATGTGTGTGTGTGTGTGTGTGCATGCGTGTGCTTGATATTCATCCTGCTCAGGATAAACATATTCTTGGAAATAAGGTTTGATGTCTTTTATTATTTGTGAAAAATTGTTGACGATTATCATTACAAATATTTCTTTTCCCCAATTCTATTTTCCTGTTTCTTTTGGGACTCTAATTACATGTCTATTAGGCCTGTTGATATGGTATCACAGTTCTTGTTCCCCAGTTCTGTTTTGTTCACATTTGCTCTTTGTGTTCCAGTTTATGTAGTTGCTATTAACTTTTGATTCTCTGAATCTTTCTTCAGCTGTGTTAAGTCTGCTAATGAGTCTATTGAAATAATTCTTCATCTCTGATATTTTGTTTTGCTCCTTGAATTTCCACTTCTTTCTTATAATTATTGCCTCTCATCAGTAATTACTCCATCTCTTCATGCATGCTATGTTTTCCACTAGATCTTTTAACATATTTTTTATATTTAATATCCCTGTCTTATAGTTCCACTATATGAGTAAACAGAGTCTAGTTACTTACTTCATCTCTAGGCAAATTGTTGTTATTTCTTGAATATTTTATTAAAGGTGGACACCATGAGTAGAACCATAGAGATTGTGGTTAACTTTTGTGCCTGGGAATGGGCACCACTTTTGTTAGCCTGTTGAGTCAGGAGTTACACTGGATTTGAGTTCTGTTGTTGCTATGGTTACTTTCAGAGCATCAGATTCCTCAGTGGTGAGCTGGCACTTCCAAGTGCCTAATTGGGGGCTTTTTATCAGCATCATTACTCCACTCTAAGCTGTCAGTCCTCCCTAAACACCTTTTCAAAAGAGGTGGCATCTCCCCCAGTAGTAGACGCTGTTGCTTGTCACTCAGTGTTAAGTTTACACTGGAGTCAGAGTTGCTCTGTGATTCTCTTCCAACCTAAGTCAAACCTTGAGAGTCTGCACAGAGTGGGGTGGGGTGTTCTCAGAATTCTTGTCCCCCTCCCAAGGTCGTCAGGGTCTACCTGTGGTTGGCCTTTGAGGAGTGTTTGCTGAGTGTCCTCTAGGGCTAGAAGACCATGGTCTTGGTGCTGATATAGCATCTGAAGCTCATACTGGCTTTCCTGCCACACCCCACATGTAGACTTTCTTTTTCCGTACACCTTTCTCCAAGTTGCAGTGCCCCTTCTCTGTGCCCTGGAGTGAACAGGTTTTGCTGCTCCTCTCCCAGTGGCTTAACACTTTAGTTTCCTAAAAGTGAAAGTGTTTGGAAAGTGCATCGGATGTCATGCCCCTCTCCACAGAAACATTCATATTTGATGGTGGTAAGGGAGAGGCTCCCTCCAGGCTGCTACCATGCTCCCAATATCTCTCTTAATTAGTCAATGGAGGCATGTGGAAGGAAGGACATACTCCCCTCTGTCTGGGGCCGTGAGCTACTGGAGACCCACGCTCAGGTACTGGCCATTTGCTAAAATGTTAGCTGATGTGTCATTGCCTGTGTGTGAGTTGGTCCTTTCTCTCCTGTGATCTGTCACAGTGACAATTTGTGTGTCCTCCCTCTCCTTGAAGGCACTAATCCTTTGGAACCGATGTCACCTAGGTACCTGAAACCTCAGCTCCCTGATGAGTTCAAGAAAGGTTATCATTTTATAGTTCAGCTTTTTCTCATTGTTAAAATGGGAGTGAGATTGTATTTTACAGATTTCTATATCCCAAGTAGAAGTGGAAGTCTTTTTATGGGTTTTAAAATTGCTCTAGTTCAAGGCTAGATGAATACCAAAATTATTTATTTAGATTAACCATAGAGAAACTTTTCTTGAATGTCCAATTTTTAAACAAAATTCTCTATCCAACTATCTATAACTATCATCTATCTAGTACACATAATTTTAAACTAGTGACATAGGTTTCTTCATAACTAATTCAGAGATATTTACAGATAAATTATATAGAATTAAATGTAATGTATATTTACATTACAAATACATTATTAGCAGAATGAACCCATCTAGTTGAGACAATCTCCCGTTAGAGGTTGCTTGAAATAGAAACTACTTATCTCGATTTTTATACATAGCAGTGCTTGTTTAATAGTCACACTTTAAATTACTAAAACCTCCTTTATTAAATTAGACTGGTATTGTGCCTGAGCTTACACATAGTTCTGTCTTGCTATGTTGGAAGGTACTTAATTTCTGGGTCTACAGGGAACCATATAACACCTCATCAAATGACATCTATGTCAGATTAATGTCATAAACCCAATGAGTGTGTTTGACCTCAAGTGAAAGGTTTCTGCAATTATTCAAACCTATTTAGTGCTGATATATGGCACTGAGTCCAAACAGCACCAACATAATTCTATATATGAAAGTTTTTCTTATTTCACTGTCTTTCTTGAGACATTTTTTCTCTCACACTCACTACTGGGAAACCCAAATGAGTTAACAAAATATTTCTAGAGTCTATGAGATATGACATTTGACCCCTGGAAGACAAGTAAAATAGAGAAGCTACTGTGCAGTGTGAATTTCAGATGTCCTACAAAGCAGAAAGTTAGCTATTCTACTCTGAACAGTAACTCAGCAGAGGACATGGTCTGATGTGGAAGCCATTCTCCCATGTCTAATACTCTGGCCCTTTGATACAGAACATTATACAGATGGGTCAGAGAATGGAACAAGTAAGCTATGGCCATAACAACCTCGTGTAAGAGAGAGAAAGAGATAATATTTTTTTTTAATAAAAAGACAATAATATTACAGTAACACATTTACAATATATTTATTCTGTAAAAGAGAGGAGTTTGAATTAGTGATTTTTAGTTATTATGAAAAAACAATAAAAATTTCAGAGAAAAGTAAATATAATAACTCTTTCATTGTTTGAAATGAGTGCTTATCCTTTACAAGGTAGAGTCAAATGGATATTTTTTTCATATTTTAGCATGCTTGCAAGTTCAGTGTATTAATTGTCATTAGTTAAAATGATTATTATAAAATAAATATAAAGTATTTTACTATTATCAGACTTAAATTTTTTCTTAAATATTATTTGACCCAGAGCTGACTGTAATATAGTAGTAGTATTTCAAGTACAAGTTCAAAACTTATTATACATGATTAAGTCCTTCTCATATGTATTTAATTTGTAGTTATGTGTATAATGAAAAATAATATTATATAGCATTATATAGCATGGATTTTATAAGATCTCACTCAAACGATAAATACTCAGATAAATAAAAAAATAGATTAGAAAAAAAATAACCTGTCCATTCTTCAAGTATTTGGTGCACCTTAAAAATAAGCATATAACAAAGAAATTATTAAAATAAAGAAAAATTTAAAAGGCAACTAAAGAGAAAGATATAAATATACTAGCCCCCTATATTAAAATAATTGGTATTGTTAGGCACTAAATTTAGCTTTAAATTTCTGGCAATAAAAGCAAAAAAAGGAAATAGAATTTATTTAATTATCTTTAAAAAAGAAAATGCAGTAATTAAAAGAGATAAGTTCCTTGCTTGTTTGTATTCTAAAAAGTACTTATAATTTAAAATTGAAGTTGTATTCAAAAAACTTTTCTAGAAAATTCAGAAGTGAACTTTCTATGACAATCATGTGTCAGTTTTTGTTATAATGGTGAGAACATAGTATAGTGAACTGCATTAATTCCTGCAGGGGTCTGAGCTGATGGTCAACAGCATATTATCACTATAAAGCTGTTTATTATGGATGTGCTTTTAAAATACTTGCATTCTGTTTGATTTCAGTGAGCAAATAAGCACTGCATTTCATTTCCTTTGTGGACTCATTTCAAAACAGGCACTCAGAAGGAAATATGTAATGAGGATTAAAATTCTGGAAAATGCCTTAAGTTTTTGAAATGAAAAGTACTACACATTTTTAGTGAGATGTTATCATAGTCGAATGCTGACACCTTGAGATAGCCTTCTACAATTACAGTAATCCTTATAAATGCATGCAAATTATTAATGCATATTTTAATGACACTTTAATACTATATTAATAATACTAATAAGGTTTCTCAATTTGAATGGCGGGCATGAGTAAAACTCACAGGAAATGAAAGGTTGGATAAGATAGCACCTCATATACCCCTGGGTGCATTTATGGAGATTTCATCTTGTGCATCCATGGAAGACAGCACTGTACGTCCAGCAGAGTGAGCATCCTGTAAATCATGTCCATTCAGGGCTGTAATAAACTTATTTTCTTGTGTTTAACTCTATATCTATCATCTGTTGATGCGTAAAATTTATCTAAGTGCTTTTATTTCAAAGAATCTCCCAAAACTCTTTCAACTCCAACCTCCTTTTAAAATTGCTTTCATTAACATCAATTGATAATTCATGTCTTCCTCATTTCATACCAAGTTCTAATTGCACCAAGGACCATGGAAGAGTTTAAAGTCTTGTATATCTTGACTTCTACTTACATCACAGAATGTTCCAGAGACCCTTCTGGTAATGCGAAATCTCTCTTACAAGACTGTTCTGGGCATTCAGTAGTAACAGAACTTTGTTTGATGGGTAACAAGAGAATCACAGATTTATTTAGGGTTGAATGTAATACACACAAAAAACTCGTAACTGATTAAAACTTTTCTCCTAACAGTGATGTTTTGGCATTTTAACAAGTGTTAAATTTAAGCGAAAGGTGCAATATAAACTACTTAATCCCTGGGTTCTTTAGTTGACTCTCTTCTAAAATAAACGGATTGGAGTAAAGTTTTCCTGTTGTCCTTTGATAGTCTTTGGAATTTCAGGCATTAATAGATTTGGGATGGGGAAGTGTGGAGTGTACAGAACTGACGCTTAATCCTAAACTCTTGGGACCATCACCTACTGTCTCTGCCACTGATTTATGAGGTGGTTCCCAATATCAACTCTGCATTTTTCAGCTAGCCTCTGGTTGCTGCTTGAGAGGATCGTCAATCATTAAAGAAATTCTGCTGCTACTCACTCTGCTCATTACTCAGAGAGCTGCCCGAATGAAAAGGAGTTTGGTTTCAAATTATCAGTTGTCCCTTGGTGCATCCACCCTTGTAACTCATTTAAGACTCATCTCCTCTTGGTGATGATTGCCCCCTCATCTGTGTCCCCCAAAAATAAATTGTGGATGTCACTGCATTCATCTCCATTTATTGGAGCATCTGTTATAAGCCTACTCTAGCCTCTAGCCTCCGTAGATAGAATCATGATGAGACAACCATATGTGGTCTCTGCTTATGCAGTATTTATATTCTAGTGGTGGGGGATTAATATATAAGGAAACACCATGATTATTATAGATTGTTTTAAGCACCTTGAAACAAATAAGCAGTATTCTGAGGTGCAAACTAACTGTGGTGCTCTATTTTTCATTGACAATATTTATTGAAGGAAGTATGAAACAATGGATATTATTCAACAACAAAAAGACTTAAGGGAAATGTATTGTAACCAAAGGAAACTATCAAGGGGTACCCCAGGTAGAAAGGCACCTATTGTAGTCATAAAGCCAAAAAAAAAAGTCTACACTAGAGGGAGCCTTGTGGACAATCAGAAGAGAGGCAGGAAGCAAAATTGAAAGAATGAGCCAGAGAGAGAATGTTCCCCACCTTGTAGCCCAAGATTTTATCCTGAGAACAATTGGAAGACATTGAACAGTTTCCATCAGGGAAGTAACATCATCTGATTTATCCTTCAACCAGATTAATTAGGTTGTTGAGTAGAGACCCACTTGGACAGTGACAAGAGAGGGTGTATCTGCATTGGATAAACAGATGCTGCAGTTGTCAACAGGCTCAGAGGAAGCTCAGTTCTGTGGCTCAGAGGAGGTGGAATGCAGGAGAAACAAGGATGTGAGATGCACAAGGTAGGTAGAACTGACAGGTCTGCTGATGGATGCAGAGTGTGGACAAAAACGAAGTAACAAGGCCCATGGGCTTGGGCATCCTTACTAATGATATGTCTGTTTGGAATTGTTATTTCTTCATGATACTTGGTAGGTTGTTTATTTCTTGGGATTTATCCATTTCTTCTAGCTTATCCATTTCATTGGTTTACAAGTGTTTATAGTTTTTTTAGATGCCTTTAATTTCTAAATTTAATTATATGAGTCTATTAAAACTCTTTTCTCAGTCTATCTAAGGGTTTGTTGATTTTGTTGATATTAAAAAAAATACTTTTGGCTTGTTGATGCTTTCCATTGTTTCATATTCTCTATTTTATTGACTTCTCCTCTAATCTTTATTATCTTCTTCCTTATGCTAACTTCTGGTTTACTTTGTTCTTTTTCTAGTTCCTTGAGGTATGAAGGTAGGTTGTTTATTTGATATCATTTTTCTTCTATAATGTAAACATTAACAGCTATAAACTTCCCTTTTAGCACTGCTTTTACTGCATCCTGTAAGTTTTTATATGTTGTGGTTTTGTTTTCATGTCTCCAGATATTTGCTAAATTCTCTTGTGATTTGTTCCTTGACCTATTGGTTGAGTTCTTTAATTTCCACCTATTTGTGGATTTTCCTTCTTTCCCTCTGCTATTGATTTCTTGTTTTATTCTAAAGTGATTGATGAAAATACTTTGTGTGATTTCAGTTTTTTAAAATTTGTTTAGACGTGTTTTGTGGCCTAACATGTGGCCTATCTTGGAGAATATTCCATGCCAGAGAAGAATATGTGTTCTGCTTTTTTGGGTGGAGTGTTCTGTATATATCTCTTAGGTCTAAATGGGCTTTAGTGTTGTTCAAGTCTTCTGTCCCTTATCTTCCATCTGGCTGTTCCATCCATAACTGAGAGTGGGATATTGAAGGTTCATACTATTCTTGTGTTTATGTCTATTTCTCCCTTCAGGTCTGTCAGTGTTTGTTTCACTTATTTGACAGTTCCAGTGTCAGGTGCCTATATATTCATTATTGTTATATGTCCTTGGTGAATTGACCCTTTTATTATTATATATATAATGTCCTTCTTTGTCTCTTGTGACAGTTTTTGTTTTAAAATCTATTCTAAGTATGGCCATCCCTGATGTCTTTAGGTTCCTTTTTGCATGAAATATCTTTTTTAATCCTTTCACTTTTAGGCTACTTGTGTACTTAGATCTAAAATGAGTAAATGGTAGATAGCATATGCCTGAAACATTTTTTTAATCCATTCTGCCAATCTGTGTCTTTGTTTTCTGTATGTCTTTTAGCATTTTTGTCTCTATTTTCCTCTTACTCCATTTTTTTGTTTTGTTTCATTGATTTTTTTGTAGTGACATAATTTCTCTTTGTGTGTATTAAATAAATGTTTTGATTGTGGTTACAACTGCAATTACATAAAATGTCTTAAAGTTATAACAATCTGTTTTAAACTAATAATAACTTCAATAACATTTAAAAATTCTACTCTCCCCCAAATTCATGGGATTGCTTCTCTTGACACTGAACACAAAATCCCTATGCTTTAGTGAGACCTTATGATCTATTAAATCATAAGTCCACATACTTTTTATGTGGACTGAACCAGCCAACAGTTGACAGGTAAGAGAAAATATTTTTAGCTCCACGTATACACTAAACTTCTTAGACAATGAATAAAAAAGTAGTTTCTTTTCTTTAGATACTTTTTCTTAATTAAATGGGCTTTCTTTACAGCTACTCTTTGATGTGAAGATGTATGGACATTGAACAATGTTGTATAGAAGTCTGAGTGTACAGTATGACACATGTAGGTTTAGATCCATGTGATCATGACATTTGACATTTACTTCATCTACTGTCATCCTCCCATCATGTCTCCCTATGTGAAGTTGTGATTTCTTTCTTCACCTGTTTTCCAGCACATTGTCTGACCTTTAATACAATTTTTGGATTATGTGTTTACAGAGATTGTGAACAACACTTCTGTCTTAGGGTGTGTTTATGCAAATGAATGGTTCTTTAATTGGTTACAATGAAGAATATCCTCGACAAATTTTTTCATTTCAAAATGAAGGAGTAGCCAATATATTCCCTATAGTGTTTATGATGACCTGTCATACCTAATGCTCATGTTTCTACATAACTGTCCTTTGACCTCTTTGCAGCTGCCAAATAATCCAACTCTATTGATCTCTCCATTTGGTCTGCTTTCCTCTTTCTTTGATTATTATATTCATTACTGTTTTAAGCTGTCCAGTTAGAAAAACATATTGTTTTTGAATTGTGAAGTTTGAAAATCATACACAATGCCAGCTGAAATGAGGACAATGATAAGTTGCAAAACAATATATTCGAACTTATTTTAACTATATTTACAAAGGTCCTGCTTATCCTGCTCTAAATATTGGACCAAAATGTATGTTTATCATGTGTTTCAAAATCATAATATATCTTTATCTTTTTAGTATTCTAAATGGTAGTTAGAAATTTTATGGCACAAGTATTTTTTTTTAACATCTTTATTGGGGTAAAATTGCTCTACAATGGTGTGTCAGTTTCTAATTTATAACAAAGTGAATCAGTTATATATATATACAGACGTTCACATATTTCTTCCCTCTTGGGTCTCCCTCCTTCCCTCCCTCCTTATCCCACCCCTCCAGGCAGTCACAAAACACCGAGTTGATATCCCTGTGCCAAGCGGCTGCTTCCCACTAGCTATCTACCTTACGTTTGTTAGTATATATATGCCCATGCCCCTCCCTCGCCCTGGCACAAGTATTTTAAATGTATTTCTTTAAGGTCAAATAAAAAATAAATGATATACAGTAGGAGTTCATGCCAATCTGTGATGGGGAAAAAAAGGTGAAATTGAAATATAATTGCAGTTTATTTTCTAAAGTTATAAAATAGAGGGAGATTAATTAGATTTATATCAATAAAAAACGTTAAAGTTGTAAGTGATGCTATTTTTCCATATTTAGCAATTTTATCATCTATGAAAAACCCCAAATGACTTAAAATTCTGTACTAGGAATAAAAAAAAATCATCACTTAATGCATATGGTGTTTTATAGTTTTTAGTGTATAGACATTTAAGGAAAATCAATTTCAGCTTAGAAAAACATTATGCTACACCTAACACCTGCTCATCCCAGACAGAATCCATGTGTTTCATGGCTTGAAATTATCCTGTTTATATACAGTGATGCCCATCCTGTGTAATTTCTATAGCATCATGTTCTCCAATGAACGATCTCACTGATGATGAGAAATAAAGACTCTTCTCTCTGTTTCATCTTCTCAGCTTCCAGGGTAAAGTGAGGCAAACTGGTGATTCTCAAACTTTAATGCATAAGAATCACCAGGGATGGTGTTGACAGGCAAATTCTGGTCCAATAGTTCTGGGATACCCAAAGTGTGCATCTCTTACAGGCACCCACAATTACCATACTTTGAAAAGCAGGGAAGTGGAGGTAACTGACTGTTACCTCACCCAGGTGGGCAGGTGGGTCTGCACACCTGCACCTGGGAACCTCAGCCTGCCCATCTCACTTTGCTCTGCCTTGACCTTAATGTCAGACACCGGAGTCTACACTAAGGTTCTTGTGAGGATTAGAGCAAAGTGATTCAGCCAGGAGAGTGACTGACAAAGGGTATTGTCTTCATCCCTTGCACCAAGGATCTGTTCCTTGATTTCTCCAAGTTCTGCCTGTCCAGACCCTAAGGCTGCCTCGTGAGTTGGCACCGCATGGAGTGACACCAGCTCCTGCTCTCAGAGGCATCCCATGCATGCTGTTGCCCATCTGGAAATTCTTAATAATTTCATCTCTGACCTCGACGTCTGATGGGGACAGTGAAGCATGCACATGAGCAGAGGAGACATGCCAGCTGCAGTGAGTGCCCACAGGTGTGGATCCAGTCCTGAGAGCAGGGCAGGCAGCATGTGTCCTCATTGTGCACTGGGACCCACAATTGTGTGGTTGCAAACATCAGCCTTCATGTCCTAGAAGAACAATCTTCCCCTCCCCCAGCCCCACCCCATTACTCAGAGTCCCAGTCAGTTAGTTAATCTGATGTAGTTCCTTCATGTTAATGAAAAGAACAAGAACCAAAGTCTCAGTCCAAAGGCACATGAAGGATTTTAAGCTGGTCTGCTCTGTAGAAGTCCTTCTCTCCCATTTCTCACCCTGGATAACCTATTAGTGCTTGGTAACTTGGGATGTGAGAAAAAGATGTACTAGAATCATGGAAGATTATTAGCAATCACCAAATCTTTAGCACAATTTCAAATACATTTTTGATTCTATAAAATATCACAGCTACATATTTTGATTATTCATATGATAAGGGTTTATACAAATAAGTATCAATGTTAAATGGTCCTTGGCATTCATTGATCTGATATTCTAAGCTGAATTCCAATATTATATGATACATTAAAAAAAATTTTGTTAGTGTCTTAACTAAAGTCAATTCCATCTAAGGAAGTGCCTGATTACAGCTTTACAGCCTGTAAATGTTGGTCCTTTTTACCTAAAGAACAAACTGTTCATGAGAATTTTTTTTGTCTTTAAATGAGAAAGAGAGATATAAAATATTTGTTCTCATATTATGTTTTTCCAGAAGGATAGAATTCCCGGATTCACACTTAATTTTTTTCAAAAAGACTGTTAAGTATGCTAGAAAAACAAAAACAAGAGAGCCATATCATGGGGATTTGCATATAATAGGAAACAGTTTCCTTAAAGAACTTTTAAAATGTGTATGCATTGAAATTGGAGTGTTTTACACTAAATGTGGAAGTAACAAATTTTATTCTTTAAAGAAATTTCATTACACAGTGGAAATGAAATAAATTAAGATTTAGCTCAAACTGATTGAAAGTTAATGTCTTCTTGGTAAACAAACAAGAGAGAGAGTATTTGTTCATTTCTATAGGAGGAGAGCAATAGGAAAATGCTATTTTGCTATTCGAATGATAAGAATATTGTTCATTTTACATAGCTTGTAAGTGTTTTTCTTTATGTTTCCCCAGCCGTAGGTCTTACTGCTTGCCAAGAGCCAGCCTTTCCCAGCAAAAGCATCAAAACAGGAGACTGATACATGGTGAATGATGTGCTGAACTTTCAGTACAAGCCTGGGTACAGGCTGCAGGTATTTTATTTTTTTATTTGAGCTTTTGGTAGTAGAGGGCCTCAGCATGGTAATCCTCAGCCAGCTCACTTAAGACAACACCCTAGATTTGCACCCAGAGACCTAATCTAGTTTATCTCATTCAGTTTGTGAATCAAAGTAGTCATATTAAACCATGCATACAGGTAAATTTAATGATGATGTGGAAATAGCTTCTAAACGATAGCATCCTTTTTAAATTTTATTTATTTATTTATTTATTAATTCATTCATTCATTTATTTATTTATTTATTTTTTGTGGTATGTGGGCCTCTCACCGCTGCGGTCCCTCCCGTTGTGGAGCACAGGCTCCGGACGTGCAGGCTCAGTGGCCATGGCTCACGGGCCCAGCCATTCCGCGGCATGTGGGATCCTCCCAGACTGGGGCACGAACCCGTGTCCCCTGCATTGGCAGGTGGACTCTCAACCACTGCACCACCAGGGAAATCCAGATAGCATCCTTTTAATGTTGAGCATATTATTTTCATAATACTTTTATTTCAAAATGTATATTCTCCCAATAACTAAATAAAATTCTAAGGGACAAAGCATTGACACAATCTCCTCAACAGTCGTCTCCTGACAACCCGATTATTGGGTTGGCTCTGAGTCCCATGCTTGTCCTGCATTGCAGACTGTTCTTATGATTTATTTCAGTAATTCTTCAAGTGCCTACTTGTGTGCCAGGTAAATATGGTGCTCAAATAATAGGGTTAAATGCTTTTCAAGAAATGTTAAGCAGAAGTTTTTATAGTCTTTTATTTTTTTATTTAAATTTATGTAAAGTTTTAATAAACATTTTACAAACCAATGTATAGCAAGCTGAGTCATGTTTCTATTATTTGTTTTCTGGGTTAGCCACAAATAAGCATACTCCCAGAACAGTTTATCTGTGTCCTCTAGCATAATCCACATATAATTCTCCCTACCAACAATGAATACTGAAATCTAAACATGTATATTCCAAAGTCCAACAGACATATTTAAGCCTACTTAGGTTTCCACCCTTCAGTTAATTCAGGTAGTAGAGTACTTTTTGCTGTATGTTTATTACAGCACTGAAGCTGAAGGTGTTTCAAGAGCATTATTTTTAGTTGTATTCTGTAAGCGACTTAAATAAAACCTGGAGTACTCATCAGAAAGAAGTTTCGCAGATACAGCAGTGAAGTGACAGCTTTGCGTATAGTCCCATTTCTGTGTGCTGGGGTAAATATCTTGCAGAACTGAGACTAGTTAGAGCATCAGCAGCAAATGCTGAAAGCTGATGGCCTGCCTGCCAGGTGCTTCATGTGCAGAGCCTGTGTTACTCTCAGTCAACCTCATGGTGTGGCACTGGGAGAGCATTTTTCCCTAATGGGGAAGAGGAGTGAGCCAGTGCCTGAGAGGAGGGTGTGGGCAGATGAGCTGGCCCATCAGGAGGGACCACCTGCAGAAATCAGCCTGGGTCTTAAGTCTGAGAAAATATCAGTAAAACACCCAACACACTTCAGCAAATGAAAGCCAGTATAGCTATTATTATAAACAAACATTGGCATATAAAGACACCTTCATCAAAACAACCTACAACCTGCGTTCATAGATCTTGGTAGGTATCACAGTAATTGCTTTGACTCTGCAAAAACATGGGCAGAGACTTGGAAAGTAGAACAGGACTTACTGACGAAGCTTTGCCAAAACTTCTTCCATGGAAACAAGCTTTTAACCAAGCATGCTGAGGCCATTTTAACTGATTCTTTAAGAACAGAAACTTCCTCTTTCATGTGTTACAGCAGAAAGAATTATAAGTCACATCTCAGGGGTTTCATTTACTCTATACTGACAAGCTGTTTTTATGCTTTTTGGGTTTTTTTTACTTCTTTATAAATTGACTTAAGCCATGTAAATATCACGTTGTCTCTCTCCTTTCCCAAATCCCCACACGTTAACACTTTCTCTCACTCATATGTGTTCATTTTTCTACATGTTTATGACAGCACTTTGCATTTACTGTCAGCATCCTTTTATAAAGAAGACTTCTATAGCCCTCAGAGAAGAAACTAGAAAGGGTTATTTAGTAAAGACATTTCTTACAGTGAAATGTTTAATATCTGCTTAGAGATAAAAACCTGCAGACACACATCTGTAGAGTCCAGTCAGGCCACTTAGCTCTGGTTTTCAAATGCAAACTAAGATTTTTTTTTTTCTTTATGACAGTTTCAAGCATTGAATTTACAACCTGTGACTGTCTCTCATTCACATGAGTTAAACAGGATTTTGGACTTTTTAAAAAGTTGCTAACAACTGGGAATTTTGGTAACGCATTAGTATATTTGGAATGACAGCATGCATAAATTACATATTATTCATGAAAAGAATTGTTCCTTTTATGGTTTGCATACAAATGTCTATAAGTGCATCTGCCTAGTGAGATTCAGGCATAAAGTGGCAGAGACAAGACACATCAAATGTCATTCCCAGATATCTGAATGATTAATGATTTCCTTCTCTCTAGATATGTTTTACTTTTCTTTTAAAAGATGAAAAATGAAAATTCCCATTTGAAGCTAGTAAATAAATACACAGATTCCTGTCTTGTTTTGGATCCATTATAAAAATTTCAGCTGGAATCACTAATATGAAATGTCTTTGCTGAAATCAATAGCAGAATGTGACCTAGATTGGTAATAAATGACTATTTCATTGGTAGTCTTCCATAAATATCTTTAAAGGCTTTTGTACTTTATGTTTGTCCAAAATTCAGAAAGAAATTTATTAAAGATAACGTAATAGATCAGAGAATGAGGAGATACAGAGCATGAGATTTGGCAGGAAAAGCATTATCCTGCGTGTCTTCTTTAAGAATAAGTGTAGTCTTCCTTTACTGTACCAACTTTTAAGAATGTTAGGAAGTAGGAGAAAATGAGTTTTGTGGCACATGAATTGAGTATGAAACCTTCCTAAGCTTGAGGAAGTGGTTTGTCATTGATAACTGCCTTAGTGCAAATTCTTGTTTGATGTGTTCGCAATATGGCTGGGGTTATTTAACATGAATTAAAGATTTGATTTTCAACTGCCTCTATGGCAATTTTGTTTGGCAAATGGAAATTCACAAGATAAATATGCATGGCACATAAAACCACCAAGTCACAATAAGGAAAATAGTAAAAATGAATAGTCTGCACACAGAGGTACCCATTCACTACCTTCTCTTTCACCTTAAAAGAGATTTTAGCACAAAACACTGAGAATTTAACCTGCAGCTGTTGAGTTTTTAAAAGAGTAGTAATAGAACAGATTTTTTGAAGGTTGAAAATTGAAAACTTTATATATTTAGAGGATAAAGAGACCCTGAATGATGAGGATTAATTTCATCGTAGACACTTTAATTTGACTGCTGTGAGGCTGTCTGATAATAAAATGAATATTAAGTCTCCCTTTTTCTCCAATAAAGGAAGAACTGACCCAGTTCTTTGCTGAACCGTAAAAGTCATGTGAGTTGCACTTGAAACGTATGCAACTGTGAAAGTTAACCTTTGTATGAGCAGATTACTTACCTTTGACATGCCACCCTTCAGATCAATACCTAGTATTTCCTAATCATTTTCAGCCTCTCAGACCAAAATCTGTTAACTTTTGATGATTAAAAAAAAAGACTTACTTTGACCAATTCAGTTCACCATTGTGAACATTAGGGAATCATCCTGGCAGAAATATAGACTGTTGAAGGGGACATTACAAGATTTTGATTTCAGTGACAAGAAACACAGTGATTATGGATTTTTTTCTATTTTAATTCCAAATAAGAGATTCATTAATACCTTAGTAGATTTCATGAGTTCTGAATTTTTTGCATTTGTAATTAAATTGAAAATGGAAAACCAAAGAAAATACAGATATTCTCACAAACATTTAAGCCTTTAATACTCTATGTTCAGTTATGTGAGTTATTTCATTTTCTCTTGAACAGGGCCGTTCCCACATCTCCTGTATGCCAGGGACTGTTAATCATTGGAACTACCCATCTTCCCTTCGCATTGGTATGGACATGCCTTCCGTCATTTGGTCTCTGTGCAGATTATCAATAACGCAATGGTGATCTCCTTGAGTCATTTTTGAGCTTTAAAAATGAACTCTCTAAATTCCTTTCAAATATTTGTTACATGATGATAATATAATAATGCCATTATTGGATTGGACAAGCATCTTCTCCCCCTGGATATGGTTCCTCAGCTTTTCCAGAATCTCTGGACCAACCGACAGGGATTAGATGCAAGACTGCTAGCTTGAAACACTAAACGCACAGCACATGCATATCAGAAACCAGTGGATTAATTCATGGCAAGAATGAATGTACCTTGTCTGAGAGTCTGAGAAGGGTTCTGTGTACACCTTTAGCTGCAGGAAAATCACATTTCCAGAAACAAAATTGAGAAGTACCAATAAGTGATGTGAAATTGGAGGGACAGTATTTTATATCAAAAAGTATTTGATATCAAAGCAGCTGTCCTTGTGGAGAGACTCACTGGGACTGGGATTCAGGCATAGAACATCCATCTTAAATGAAGAGCTTTCCCTTAAACATGGGAATTTAAATATTTTAAGCTTTGAAATAAAATCAACTCACAGTGAGTATTAAATCAAATGATATGTCATTGCTGACACTCTGTATTATGTGAGGAAATATTTTATTTAAATAATTTACCTATATTAGCCAAATATAATTAATTGTATCTTTTATTTTACATGTTTCATATATTAGCAGATGTCAAAGATGTATCAACTTCCATAACTCTTGCTCCTAATTCCTTACAAGGTATAGAGAAAGTTTTTTCATTGGAAAACTCACAAACATACCATGATAAATTTCAAAGACTTATTTGAGAGTAAAAATCCATATATTCTTACCAAAAAATCAGTAATCTTTATAAGATATATAAACCTAGTTAAAACCCCAAGATCCCTGGCTCTTTTATAAAAATAAACACTTTTTTCTTTAGCCATACCATTGTACCAAAAACTCTTTGAATATGCTGTTTAATCATAAGAAAGGGCCTGGCATGGAGGGGTTTCCCCAGCAGGAGGCAGGAGTCAGGCTACCAAATGATAGTGGACAGATGAGCCCTGGGAAGAAGGCTGAGATTTGAGGGTTATACTGAAAACTTGGTGAGATCATTGGACAGATGTAAAATAAGAGAAGCCCATTGATGGGGTTTTTTAAATATCACAAAGGAAAAAAGATTGATACACAGCTTTTGGACGCTCCGCTTGTATGCCCATCCAATGGCTCTCGTATTTTGAGATGAACAAAAGAACGTGATCACATCAGTGATAACTAAGTACTCAAGGAATTAGGTTATCATCCTTGTTTGACAGGAGGTGCACTCAACATTGAGACACCCTTCTCTCTTTCCCAGGACAATTGTAGTTGTCATGACTTAAAGGTGTGAGTATTGATACAACTCAGAACCTGAAAGTCAATCAGATGCCTGACCAAAATGCATTAAATTGACCAAGCTTTACTGGGAGCTACCATTGACCAGAAGTAGATAAACTGAAGACCTGTCTTTGTCCTTAAGCAGTGGAATCTCAGGAGGGAGAACTAGACCCATAAATAACTAAAGGGCATCACATTATGTATGTGCCAAAATGAGGTGCAAATTCATTTCTGAAGACTTGCTTCTAGGTAGCATGGTTGCATAGAGTGGGGGGAGTGAATCATCGTTGCTGGAAAACGATGACACACAGCACTAACTCCCCTTGTCTGGCTGACAGCGACCTGTGGGGGGACCTTGAACAGCATGGGGGGCGTGATCCTGAGCCCAGGTTTCCCGGACACCTACCCCAGCAACCTGGGCTGCACCTGGAAGATTGCCTTACTCACTGGCTATGGTGAGTGAGACACTTTTTCATTCCTCAAAATTCAACTTTTTAATTTTTATCTTGGAAAGAATTAGGCTGAGTGAAAAATGGGCCTATTCTGTTGACATAAGTGTGTCTTTAATTGAAAGTGGCTTACAGATTTAAATAAAGGTTTGGCAGAATAACTTTGAGAAAAGAAAGTTACTTGAAAAATCTGTTCAGCCATGCAAGACTTTTCAAGGCAAATTAAATTAGTTGAATGATGAACAGTAGGCACATGACGTGCAGAATGTAGCATCCTTAATTCAAGTATCAATCTCTTTATAACACTGTCTTTTATAATGTATCACTGGAACTCAGTAGTGGTGGTAGTTTCTTTTGAACAATTTTAAAGGTTTTTCTCAGGTTATGACTCATTCTAGTATTGTTCTATAAATTTTTGTTGTTATAACTTGCATTGATTTAGGTTTATGAAAATGGCTTTTTATCATATTTAGTTATGAACTTTCAGGTTACGTACTTAAATAGTTCATTATTTTAATTGTTATGCACACTAAAATCCCATTCTGACCTGCTTCAGAAATTCATAGTCTTTGTGAAATTTTGATTCCCTATCATGCCTTTCCTTGCCTGCCTCATGATCTCCTTATATTTTAGTTCATTAATTTGGGCTTTCCCCACCTGTGGTTTTCTTAAAAGTACACAGTATGATACGGGTGCCAAATTGGATACTCACAGAATATTCCAGAATGTCTCAGAGTAATTGAGTACTCATGAATGTTAGTTGAGTGATAAATGAACATAAGCATAAGTGGAAATTGTTGCCATAGAAGAGGATTATATTTTTTTAAGTTTTCAAAGCTCTTGCCTTAAGAATCTGTGCCAGGAAGGCAGCAGGAAAGGGAGGGTCCACCTGCTCAGCTGAGAGCCACCAAGAAAGCGGTGGATGTGAGGCCACCAGGGCAATGGGGAGCATGGAAGGAAACCCCCCTCACTGTGGAGAACACATGTGAGGTTCATGTCCACTGAGTCCTTGAAGGGACCACCAGAGTGTGGGGATAAAAAAGGGGAGAAAGTTCACAGAAGAATCACAGAGGCACTCTATTTCTTCCAGTTTTTTAATTTTGCTTTTGAAATCCTGACCTGTCTGAACATAAAGGCCGTAATTGTGCTGTGGTAGAAGGAACAGAAGCCTTTGCCTTTAACCAACATTGGCTCAGCTATACTCAAAGCCTGGTCTGTTTTCTCACCCTGGGGTTCTGAAGATCTGGACATGGTTGGTTCAGTGTTTGGAGTCAGGCGTCAGGATCGGTGTTGTAGGTGACCCAGGAGGCTCCAACAGGGTCTTAGCATCTTGAGGGTAACAAGCTTATAAGATGAGTAATGATAGTTCACTCAGGCTACTGCACTGAGTGAACCTCCAGGAACCTCGTCTTCCTGACCTCTAAAAAGGAAATAACCACACAGGTTTACATGAGGATTCACCAAAACAACTCAGGCGAGAAATTTAGTACTGGTCTTGGCATGCCATAAACAACAACAGCAAAAAGCTAGCTGGTTTTTAAATTGTGGTTGCAAATAGTTCCCACTTTTCTTTCAAACCTCATTAGAAGCATTTTACTCATGAAAGGATATACACATTTTATTAATTTATTTTCCCAACTTTACTGTTCTGTGATTTGAGAAGGCTGTTGTTTGGCATATTTCCCTATGTTGCTCACTCACTGATAAACCAATATGCAAGACAGTAATTCAGGAAAAAAAAGAACACTTAGATTTTCTGACCTCATGATCATGATCTATGAACCTAAAAAAAATTTTTTTGAAGAAAGGTCAAAATTTTAAAAATATTTATGAAATATTACAATTAAAATTATTTGTCTTTAAAATCTTAGATATTGCCTAGTATTGGGCTTTAAAAGACATCTTGAAGAATAAGCAAAAAGAAACTTTATGTCTTAAATCCTAACTACATGCAAAATAATATTACTGTCCCTATATTTTTAGAATAGATGTAGTTATGCTTTGGAAAAATTTGCTACAGATTAAATTTAAGTACCACACCAGGTTTGTCTGTGATAAATTTTATAATCTATAAATATACTTCTAAACATGAAATTATACATTTAAATTTAGGGAAGAAGCATGTACATTCCTGTTTCCTGGATTGTCAGTTTGGGTTTGGGTTGCTCAGGGTGTTAAGGATCCTTGTACTAATAATTACTATACAGGTGACTGCAATTCCCCCAGTCACCCTGAAAAACACACCTATCCAGAATATGAGACATCAGTGTCTTTTCTTGAAAAAAAAAAAAAAAAAAAAAAGGTTAGACGCCTTTCATTCATTGAGGATTTTATTGCTGTGTTTTGGATATTTCCATATGACTGAATATGTGTGAGACCATCTGATAGATGATCTGACTCATTCATTAGGCAGCTACCAGCTCTGTTAAATAATTCTTCTGATTAGCACTTCTTCCATTCCACACGCATGGACCAGTCAATAGCTTAATTAAATAGATAAAATGATTAGCTGCTTTGGCATCATGTGAAAGCCACCTTGGTCTCCCCTTGCTAATTACTCATCCTCCTGGCAGTTATTTCCTGCATCCAGCCTCTGTGAGGTTCAGCAATCAAGGGACTTCGTCTAAGGAGTGGACAGTGTATATGGTGGTTCCTCATGTTTTTGAGCTCTGAGGTTAGCTGAGTAGAAATCCTAGTTCTGTCAGTGACTGATGGTATGAATTTACCCAAGTTATCAACATGTTTTTGAAACTTTGTCCCATATCTTTAAAACAAATACAATAAAATATCATTCTCCAACAATCTTTGTGAAGTAATGTAAATGCCTGATATGGAGAAGGCATTACTTAACTGTTAAGTGCTTTTAGTTTCTAAGCCAAATGCACTAATGATTTCTATGCTGTTTTCTTTCCTTTCCACAAATTTCAGTTGCTGTTTTGTGTGGCTTTGGCATGAGCTCTGTCACCACAGAACTTCTGTCTCTAATTTCTTAAAAATTTCTAAAGGCATGGCTAACACCATGAGATCCAAATTAGCCATGCCTTTAAACCATCTAGAAGTGTAAGTGTAAGGAGGATGTAAAAGATTCTACACCAGAAATACATCCACATGTGGAACAACTCCTACAGAACACCTACTGAACTCTGGCAGAAGAGCTCAGACCTCCCAAAAGACAAGAAATTCCCCACGTACCTGGGTAGGGCAAAAGAAAAAGAATAAACAGAGACAAAAGGGTACGGAAAGGACCTGCACCAGTGGGAGGGAGCCGTGGAGGAGGAAAGTTTTCCACATACTACAAGCCCCTTTGCAGGCAGAGACTGTGGGTGGCAGAGGGGGAAAGCTTCAGAGCCGCGGAAGAGAGCACAGCCACAGGGGTGCGGAGGGCAAAGCGGAGAGATTCCTGCACAGATAATCAGTGCTGACCAGCACTCGCCAGCCCGAGAGGTTTGTCAGCTCACGCTCTGGGGTGGGCAGGGGCTGGGAGGTGAGACCGGGGCTTCATGCGGATCACAGGGAGAAGACTGGGGTTGGCCACATAAACACAGCCTGAAGGGGCTAGTGCACCACGGCTACCTGGGAGGGAGTCCGGGAAAACATCTGGACCTGCCTAAGAGGCAAGAGACTTTTTCTTCCCTCTTTGTTTCCTGGTGCGTGAAGAGAGGGTATTAAGACTGCTGCTTAAAGGAGTTCCAGAAACTGGCGCAAGCCACAGGTAACAGCTCAGACCACACAGACAAGCATGAGATGCTAAAGCTGCAGATGTTGCCACCAAGAAACCTGAGTGTGAGCACAGGTCAGTATTGACACCCGTCTTCCAGGAGCCTGTGCATCCTGCCACTGCCAGGGCCCCGGGATCCAGTGGCAACTTCCCCAGGAGAATGCATGGCATGCCTCAGGCTGGCACAATGTCACGCTGGCCTCTGCTGCCACAGGCTCACCCCACACCCCATACCCTACCCTACTCTGCAGACTGAGTGAGCCAGAGTACCCAAAGCAGGTGCTTCTTTAACCCCGTCCTGTCTGGGTTAAAACAGATGCCCTCTGGTGACCTACATGCAGAGGTGGGGCCAAATCCAAAGCAGAACACCGGAAGCTATGCAAACGAAGAAGAGAAAGGGAAATTTCTCTCAGCAGCCTAAGGAGCAGCAGATTAAATCTCCACAATCAACTTGAGGTACCCTGCATCTGTGGAATACCTGAATAGACAACGAATCATCCCAAAGGAGATGGGCTTTGAGAGCAAGATTTATTATTTTGTCCCCTTTTTCTCTTTTTGTGAGTGTGTATGTATATGCTTCTGTATGAGATTATGTCTGTATAACTTTGCTTTCACTATTTATCCTAGGGTTCTATCTGTCCATTTTCTTTTCTTTTATTTTTTACTTAATTTTTTTTCTTAATAATTATTTATTTTATTTTACTAACTTTATTTTATTTTACCTTACTTTATTTTATTTACTTTTATCCTCTATTTTTCTTACTATTTTTCTCCCTTTTATTCAGAGCCGTGTGGGAGAAAGGCTCTTGGTGCTGCAGCCAAGAGTCGGTGCTGTGCTTCTGAGGTAGGAGAGCCAACTTCAGGAAACTGGTCCACAAGAGACCTCCCAGCTCCATGTAATATCAAATGGCGATAATCTCCCAGAGAACTCCATCTCAACACCAACACCAACTTTCACTCAACGACCAGCAAGCTACAGTGCCAGACACCCTATACCAAACAACTAGCAAGACAGGAACACAACCCCATCCATTAGCAGAGAGGCTACCAAAAATCATAATAAGTCCACAGACACCCCAAAACACACCACCAGATGTGGAGATGCCCACCAGAAAGACGAGATCCAGCCTCATCCACCAGAACACAAGCACTAGTACTCTCCACCAGGAAGCCTACACAACCCACTGAACCAACTTTAGCCACTGGGGACAGACACCAAAAACAATGGGAACTATGAACCAGCATCCTGCAAAAACAAAACCCCAAACACAGTAAGATAAGCAAAATGAGAAGACAGAAAATCACACAGCAGATGAAGGAGCAAGATAAAAACCCACCAGACCTAACAAATGAAGAGGAAATAGGCAGGCTACCTGAAAAAGAATTCAGAATAATGATAGTAAAAATGATACAAAATCTTGGAAATAGAATAGAGAAAATGCAAGAATCATTTAACAAGGACATAGAAGAATGAAAGGTGAAACAAACAATGATGAACAACAAAATAAATGAAATTAAAAATACTATAGATGGGATCAATAACAGAATAACTGAGACAGAAGAACGGATAAGTGACCTGGAAGATAAAATAGTGGAAATAACTCCTGCTGAGCAGAATAAAGAAAAAAGAATGAAAAGCACTGAGGACAGCCTCAGACACCTCTGGGACAGCATTAAATGCACAAACATTCAAATTATAGGGGTTCCAGAAGAAGAAGAGAAAAGGAAAGGGACTGAAAAAATCTTTGAAGAGATTATAGTTGAAACTTCCCTAATATGGGAAAGGAAATAGCAAAGTCCAGGAAGCACAGAGAGTCCCATACAGGATAAATCCAACGAGAAACACGCCAAGACACATATTAATCAAACTGTCAAAAATTAAATACAAAGAAAACATATTAAAAGCAGCAAGGGAAAAACAACAAACAACACACAAGGGAATCCCAATAATTAAGAGCTGATTTTTCAGCAGAAACTCTGCAAACCTGAAGGGACTTGAAGGACATATTTAAAGTGATGAAGGAGAAAAACCTACAACCACGATTACTCTACACAGCAAGGATCTCATTCAGGTTTGATGGAGAAATTAAAACCTTTACAGACAAGCAAAAGCTGAGAGAGTTCAGCTCCACCAAACCAGCTTTACAACAAATGTTAAAGGAACTTATCTAGGCAAGAAACACAAGAGCAAGAAAAGATCTATAATAACAAACTCAAAACAATTTAGAAAATGGGAATAGGAAAATACATATTGATAATTAACTTAAATATAAATGGGTTAAATGTTCCCACTTAAGGACACAGACTGGCTGAATGGAAACAAAAGCAAGACCTATATATATACTATCTACAAGAGGCCCACTTCAGACCTAGAGACACATACAGACTGAAAGTGAGGGGATGGAAAAAGATATTCCATGCAAATTCAAACCAAAAAAGAGCTGGAGTAACAATTCTCATATCAGACAAAATAGACTTTAAAATAAAGACTATTACATGAGACAAAGAAGGAAACTACAAAATGATCAAGGGATCAATCAAAGAAGAAGATATAACAATTGTAATATTTATGCACCTAATGTAGGAGCACCTCAATACATGAGAAAAATACTAACAGGTAAAAAAGGGGAAATTGATAGCAACACATTCATAGTAGGGGAGTTTAACACCCCACTTTCACCAATGGACAGATCATGCAAAATGAAAATAACTAAGGAAACACAAGCTTTAAATTATACTTTAAACAAAATGGACGTATTTGATATTTATAGGACATTCCATCAATAAACAACTGAATACACTCTCTTCTCTAGTGCTCATGGAATATTCTGCAGGATAGATCATATCTTGGGTCACAAAACAAGCCTTGGTTTATTTAAGAAAATTGAAACTGTATTAACTATCTTTTCTGATCACAATGCTATGAGACTAAATATCAATTACAGGAGATGATCTGTAAAAAATAAAAACACATGGAGGCTACACAATACACTACTTAATAATGAAGT
This sequence comes from Inia geoffrensis, assembly GCA_036417435.1. NCBI lineage: Eukaryota > Metazoa > Chordata > Mammalia > Artiodactyla > Iniidae > Inia > Inia geoffrensis. The sequence goes on from CM070921.1 coordinate 13,793,429, forward strand.
GATCACGGAAGAAATCAAAGAGGAAATCAAAAAATACCTAGAAACAAATGATAATGGAGACACAACGACCTAAAACCTGTGGGATGCAGCAAAAGCAGTTCTAAGAGTGAAGTTTATAGCAATATAATCCTACCTTAAGAAACAGGAAACATCTCAAATAACCAATAAACCTTGCACCTAAAGCAATTAGAGAAAGAACAACAACAAAAAGAAAAGAGCAGAAAGAAAGAAATCATAAAGATCAGATCAGAAATAAATGAAAAACAGATGAAGGAAACAATAGCAAAGATCAATAAAACTAAAAGCTGGTTCTTTGAGAAGATAACCAAAATTGATAAAACATTAGCCAGACTCATCAAGAAAAAAAGGGAGAAGACTCAAATCAATAGAATTAGAAATGAAAAAGGAGAACTAACAACTGGCAATGCAGAAATACAAAAGATAATGAGAGATTATTACAAGCAATTCTATGCCAATAAAATGGACAACCTGGAAGAAATGGACAAATTCTTAGAAATGCACAACTGCCAAGATGGAATCAGGGAGAAATAGAAAATATGAACTGACCAATCACAAGCACTGAAATTGAAACTGTGAATAAAAATCTTCCAACAGCCCTGGGCCAGATGGTCTCAAAGGTGAATTCTATCAAACATTTAGAGAAGAGCTAACACCTATCCTTCTCAAACTCTTTCAAACTATAGCAGAGGTAGAAACACTCCCAAAATCATTCTATGAGGCCACCATCACCCTGATACCAAAACCAGACAAGTACGTCACAAAGAAAGAAAACTACAGGCCACTATCACTGATGAACATAGATGTAAAAATACTCAACAAAATACTAGCAAACAGAATTCAACAGCACATTAAAATAATCATACAACATAATCAAGTGGGGTTTATCTCAGCAATGCAAGGATTCTTCAATATATGCAAATCAATGTGATACACCATATTAACAAATTGAAGGAGAAAAACCATATGATCATCTCAATGGATGCAGAAAAACGTTTCATCAAATTCAACACCCATTTATAATAGAAAACCTCCAGAAAGTAGGCATACAGGGAATTTTCCTCAATATAACAAAGGCCATATATGACAAACCCACAGCCACCACCACGCTCAATGGTGAAAAATGAAAGCATTTCCACTAAGATCAGAAACAAAACAAAGTTGCCCACTCTCACCACTCTTATTCAACAAAGTTTTGGAAGTTTTAGCCACAGCAATCAGAGAAGAAAATGAAATAAAAGGAATCCCAACTGGAAAAGGAGAAGTAAAGCTGTCACTGTTGCAGATTACATGATACTCTACATAGAGAATCTTAAAGTTGCTACCAGAAAACTACTAGAGCTAATCAATGAACTTGATAAAGTAACAGAATACAATATTAATGCACCTAAATGTCTGGCATTCTTATACACTAGTGATGAGAAATCTGAAAGTGAAACTAAGAAAACACTCCCATTTACCATTGCAACAAAAAAGACTAAAATATCTAGGAATAAACTTACCTAAGGAGACAAAAGACCTGTATGCAGAAAATTATAAGACACTGATGAAAAAAATTAAAGATGTTACAAATAGATGGAGAGATATACCATGTTCTTGGATTAGAAGACCAACCTTGGGAAAATGCCTCTATAACCAAATGAATCTACAGATTCAATGCAATCTCTATCAAACTAACACTGGCATTTTTCACAGAAGTAGAAAATAAAAATTCACAATCTGTATGGAGACAAAAAGACCCCAAGAGCCAAAACAATCTTGAGAACGAAAAATGGAGCTTGAGGAATCAGGCTCTCAGACAGTAGACTATACTACAAATCTACAGTAATCAAGACAGTATGGTATTGGCACAAAAACAGAAATATAGATCATTGGAAAAGGATAGAAAGCCCAGAGATAAACCGACACACATATGGTCACCTTATCTTTGATAAAGGAGGTAGGAATGTACAGTGGAGAAAGGACAGCCTCTTCAATACATGGTGCTTTGAAAACTGGACAGGTACATGTAATAGTATAAGATTAGATGACTCCATAACACCATACAAAAAAATAAGGTCAAACTGGATTAAACACCTAAATGTAAGGCCAGAAACTATCAAACTCTTAGAGGAAGACATAGGCAGAATAATCTATGATATAAATCACATCAAGATCCTTTTTGACCCACCTCCAAGAGAAATGGGAATAAATTTTAAAATGGGACCTAAAGAAACTGTAAAATATTTGCACAGAAAAGGAAACCATAAACAAGACCAAAAGACAACCTTCAGAATGGAAGAAAATAGTTGCAAATGAAGAAATTGGCAAAGGATTAATCTCCAAAATTTACAAACAGCTCATAAAGGTCTATAACAAAAAAAACAAAGAACCCAATCCAGAAATGGGAAGAAGACCTAAATAGACATTTCTCCAAAGAAGATATACAGACTGCCAACAAACACATGATAGAATGCTCAACATCATTAATCATTATAGAAATGCAAATCAAACCTACAATGAGCTATCATCTCACACCAGTCAGAATGGCCATCACTAAAAAATGTAGAAACAAAAAATGCTGGAGAGGGTGTGGAGAAAACGGAATACTCTTGTAATGTTGGTACAGCCACTATGCAGAACAGAATGGAGGTTCCTTAAAAAACTACAAATAGGACTACCATATGACACAGCAATCCCACTACTGGGCATATACCCTGAGAAAACCATAATTCAAAAAGCGTCATGTACCAAAATATTCATTGCAGCTCTATTTATAATAGGCAGGAGATAGGAACAACCTATGTGTCTGTCATCAGATGAATGGATAAAGAAATGGTGACACATATATACAATGGAATATTAGCCATAAAAAGAAACAAAATTGAGCTATTTGTAATGAGGTGGATGGACATAGAGTCTGTCATACAGGGTGAAATAAGTCAGAAAGAGAAAGAGAAATGCCGTATGCTAACACATATATATGGAATTTAAGGGAAAAAAATGTCATGAAGAACCTAGGGATAAGACGAGAGTAAAGACACAGACCTACTAGAGAATGGACTTGAGGATAAGGGGAGGGGGAAGGGTAAGCGGTGACAAAGTGAGAGAGTGACATAGACATATATACAGTACCAAACGTGAAATAGATAGCTAGTGGGAATCAGCCACATAGCACAGGTAGACCAGCTCGTTGTTGTGTGACCACCTAGATGGATGGGATATGGAGAGTCAGAGAGGGGGAGATGCAAGAGGAAAGAGATATTGGAACATATGTACATGTATAACTTATTCAGTTTTTATAAAGCAGAAACTAACACACCTTTGTAAATCAATTATACTCCAATAAACATGTAAAAAAAATTACATGCAGTACTCCCACTTCTGACATTCTGGCCACCAGTGTGTGAGCTCTTCCAAAGCAAGCAATTCTGTGACACCAGATGGATATCCTACAGGGAAACTCAGTTGGGAAGGCGTCTCCCTGTGAGAGCTTCAGATCCCCAGGTTACAGACTCAGTCCCACAGGACTGCCTCCCCTGCCTGCCCCAACTTCAGATGCAAATTCAAATTGTCACCTGTACTTCTGATAAACTGGAGATTCCCATAGATCCCTCCTCCTGTTGGATTAATTGGCTGGAGGCTGTGAACATTTTGCCTACTTTTAACTAATTATCAATACCAAGGATATAGCCCAGGAACAGCAAGATGGAAGAGATGAGGGGGCATGCAGCCCTCTCCAGGTGTTCCATCCCACCCCACAAACACCTCCGCACTTCCACCATATTAAGTCTCTCTGGACTCCCCCACCTGCCCCCTTTCTTTTTTCTAAAGGACGATTCATCACATTGGCATGGCATGACTGATTAAATCCTGGTCCCTTAAGTTGGAGATTCAGTGAATACCTGTTGCTTTTCAGTTCCCAGAGGTGGAGGTGGGACTGAAACTCCAATCACAGGTTGGTTCCTGGGGCAATGAGTCCCAGGCAACAGAGCTTTCCAAATCACTGCATTAACATAAACAGGTATGGCTGGAAGTTACCTGTTTTGAATAATAAAAGATAGTTGACCTTCTACATAACTTTGGAAATTCTGAGGGTTTTTGGTGTTTGTGCCAAGATCGGGGAAGAAGTCCAGAACTGCATGTATTTCTTCTTATAAACCTTGGTGTCTCAGTGTATGCTCGTGGGTACATAGATGGATACGTGTGTGTTGACTCTGGACCCTGGAGTGGAGGGGATTGTGGAATCTGTATCACTCCCTGTTATGAAGCACAGTGCACAATATCCCGATGGTCTCTCTCCTGGCTGGTGGGATGCCTGCCCCTCCTGTTCAGAACAGGCTCCTTGACAGACAGGTGGTTGGCTGTAGTACAGGGAACCCAGGACAATCTGGATGCTCCACACTTGTATTTTGATTGATTTCCACTGCAGGGTTTTCTTTGCATCTCACCATCAGGGAGGGCATGGGAGTAGATGCATTTCATGTGGGCTAGATCACAGGTTCACTGTGGCTTCAGAGATCCCCTGAGATGCTGCTCACATATGGAACTCAAAATACACCTTTGGTGTCACTAAGGTGAGGAGAAAGCCTCTGGGAAGAGATCCTGGACAGGCCAGAGAAAATGGACATGCAGTTTTGACTCACTGTTGTAGGGTCGTAACTTTTCTCCCTGTAGGCCACAAGGCAGGATGTTGCTTTGAGAAAACATTACATGTGCATTGACAGTATTATTACCGAAGTTGAATTTTACACTTACTTATCTTTTAACATCTATCCTCATCACTACACGGTGTGTAGTGAAATCTGCAATAGAAGGGTGTGTGTGTCTGTGGGTCTTTGCTGTATCCCCAGCTCCATCCCGCTGCCTGGTACATAATAGACTCTCAAAAAACACTCATTGAATACATGAGTGAAAGGATTTATTATTTGAATATCATAGGTAAATCATGGGGAAAATATTAAGTGACATAATGTCAGAATGTGTTTTTACCAAGAAAATAACCATATAATTTATTTTGACCATTAAGACGTAGGCACCAGAGTTTTTGTTTGTTCTGTTTTGTTTTCTTGCCCCAAATGGGAAGGGTATTTCCCTATATAATGTGGTTTTAGATGCAAATTAAAGAGTCAAAATGCTAAAGGGAAATCTTAGAGTTATAAATCAGTACCAAGTGAATAACCTCAAGTCACACATCAGATATGTCAACCTAATGGATTTAACACATCATCTTTTTTTTAAACATCTTTATTGGAGTACAATTTCTTTATAATTGTGTGTTAGTTTGTGCTGTATAACAAAGCGAATGAGCTATATCACCTATACCACCATATCTCTGCATAGATGAATCTCCCTCCTACACGCCCTGTCCCACCCTCTAGGAAGACACAAAGCACCAAGCTCATCACCCTGTACTATGTGGCTGCTTCCCACTAGCTAACTGTTTTACACTTGGTAGTGTATATATGTCCATGCCACTCTCTCACTTATACCAGCTTATCCTTCCCACTCCCCATGTCCTCAAGTTCAGTCACTATGTCTGGGCCTTTATTCCTGTCATGACCCTAGGTTCTTCAGTATCATTTTATTCTGTTAGATACCATATATACATGTTAGCATATGGTATTTGTTTTTTTCTTTCTTACTTCCCTCTGCATGACATAATCTAGGTGCATCCATCTCACTACAAAACTCAATTTGGTTTCTATTTATGGCTGAGTGATATTCCATTGTATGTATGTGTGAAATATTTTTTATCCATTCATCCATCAATGGACACTTAAGTTGCTTCCACATTTGGCTATTGTAAATAGAGCTGCAATGAATATTGTGGTACATGAGTCTTTTTCAGTTATGGTTTTCTCAGTTTATATCCTCAGTAGTGAGATTAATGGGTCATATTGTATTTCTATTTTTAGTTTTTTAAGGGCCCTCCATACTTTTCCCCCACCAAGAGTGCAAGAGGGTTCGCTTTTCTCCATACCTCTCCAGCATTTGTTGTTTCTAGATTTTTTGATGATGGCCATTTTGACTGGTATGAGGTGATACTTCATTGTAGTTTTGATTTGCATTTCTGTTATGATTAGTGATGTTGAGCATCCTTTCATGTGTTTGTTGGTCAACTGTATATCTTCCCTTGAGAAATGTCTATTTAGGACTTCTGCCTATTTGGTTTTTTTTTTGTTGTTGTTACTTTTTAACATCTTTATTGGAGTATAATTGCTTTACAATGGTGTGTTAGTTTCCGACTTATAACAAACTGAATCAGCTATACATATACACATGTTCCCATATCTGTTCCCTTCTGTGTCTCCCTCCGGCCCACCTTTCCTATCACACCCCTGTACTGACAAACAGAATCCAACAGCACATTAAAAGGATCATACACCATGATCAAGTGGGGTATATCCCAGGAATGCAAGGATTCTTCAATATATCCATATCAATGTAATAAACCATATTAAAAAGTTGAAGGAGAAAAAGATATGATCAACTCAATATATGTAGAGAAATCTTTCAATAAAATTCAGCCCCTAATTATGGTAAAAACCATAAGAATGTAGGCATAGAGGGAAGTTTCCTCAACATAATAAAGGCTACATATGAGAAACCCGCAGCCAATATCGTCCTCAATGGTGAAAAACTGAAAAATTTCCCAGTACGATCAGGAAGAAGAGACAGTAGCCCACTCTCACCACTCTCATTTAACATAGCTTTAGAAGGTTTAGCCAGAGCATTCAGAGAAGAAAAAGAAATAAAAGGAATCCAAATCAGAAAAGAAGTAAAGCTGTCATTGTTTCAGACGACAATACCCTACATAGAGAATCCTAAACATGTTAGCAGAAAACAACTAGACCTAATCAATAAATTTGGTGAAGTAACAGGATTAAAAATTAAGGCACACAAATCTCTGGCATTCTTATACACTAGTGATGAGAAAGCTGAAAGTCAAATTAAGAAAACCCTCCCATTTATAATTACAATCAAAAGGATAAAATATCTATGAATAAACCTACCTAGGATACAAAAGACCTGTATGAAGAAAATTATAAGACACTGATGAAAGAAATTAAAGATGACACAATTAGATGGAGAGATACACCATGTTCTTGGATTGGAAAAAAGCAACGTTGTGAAAATGACTCTACTAACAACCAATCTACAGATTCAATGCAATCCCTATCAAACTACCACTAGTATTTTTCACAGAACTAGAACAAGAAATTTCACAATTTGTATGGAAACACAAAAGACCCTGAAGAGCCACAGACATCTTGAGAAAGAAGAGTATAGCTGGAGGAATCAGGCTCCCTCACAGCAGATTATACTACAAATCTACAGTAATCAAGTCAGTATGGCATTGGCAAAAAAAACAGAAATACAGATCGATGGAACAGGATAGAAAGCCCAGAGATAAACCCATGCACATATGGTCACCTTAACTTTGATAAAGGAGGAGAAATGTACAGTGGAGGAAGTACAGCCTCTTTAATAAGTGATGCTGGGAAAACTGTAGAGGTACATAGAAAAAGTATGAGATTAAATCACTCCCTAACACTGTACACAAAGAGAAGCTCAAAATGGATTAAACACCTAAATGTAAGGCTGGAAACGATCAAATTCTTAGAGGAAAACATAGGCAGAACACTCTATGACATGCACCACAGCAAGATCCTTTTTGACCCACCTCCTAGAAAAATAGAAATAAAAATAAACAAATGGGACCCAATGAAACTGTAAATGTTTTGCACAGCAAAGGAAACCATAAACAAGACCAGAAAACAACCCACAGAATGGGAGAAAATGTTTGCAAATGAAGAAATTGGCTAAGGGTTACTCTCTAAAATTTACAAGCAGCACATGCAGCTCAATAACAAAACAAACTACCCAATCGAAAAATGGGCAGAAGACCTAAATAGACTTTTCTCCAAAGAAGATATACTGATTGCGAACAAACACATGCAAGGACACTCAACGTCATTAATCATTAGAGAAATGCAAATCAAAACTACAGTGAGATATTATCTCACACCATTGAGAATGGCCATAATCAAAAAATCTAGAAACAACAAATGCTGGAGACAGTGTGGATAAAAGGGAACACTCTGGCACTGCTGGTAGAAATGTAAATTGGTATAGCTCCTATTGAGAACCTTATGGAGGTTCCTTAAAAAATTACAAATAGGACTACCATATGACCCAGTAATCCCACTACTGGGCCTATATCATGAGAAAACCATAATTCAAAAAGAATAATGTACCAAAATATTCATTGCAGCTCTATTTAAAATACCCACGAGATGGAAACAACCTAAGTGTCCATTATCAGATGAATGGATAAAGAAGATGTGGTACATATATACAATGGAATAATACTCTGCCATAAGAAGAAATGAAATTGAGCTATTTGTAATAAGGTGGATGGACCTAGAGTCTGTCATACAGAGTGAAGTAAGTCAGAAAGAGAAAGACAAATAACATATGCTAACACATATATTTGGAATTTAAGAAAAAAATGACATGAAGGACCTAGGGATAAGACGGTAATAAAGACACAGACCTACTAGAGAATGGACTTGAGGATATGGGAAGGGGAAGGGTAAGCTGTGAAAAAGTGAGAGTGACATGGAAATATATACAATACCAAACGTAAAATAAATACCTAGTGGGAAGCAGCCGCATAGCACAGGCAGATCAGTTCGGTGCTTTGTGACAACCTAGAGAGGTGGAATAGGGAGGGCTGGAGGGACGGGGGCACAAGAGGGAAGAGATAGTGGAACATATGAATATGTATAATTGATTCACTTATTTACAAAGCAGAACTAACAAACCATCGTAAAGCAATTATAATCCAATAAAACTGTAAAAAACAAAAGAAGTTTCATGCAGTACTCACACGTCTGACACTTCTGGCCAGCAGTGTGTGAGCTCTTCCTAAGAAAGCAATTCTGTGACACCAGATGGATGTCCTACACATGAAATCAGTTCTGAAGCTGTCTCCCTGGTAACGGCTTCAGATCCCCAGTTTACAGACTCAGTCCCACAGAATTGCCCCCCTCCCTGCCCCAACTTCACATACAAATCCACATTGTCACCTGTACTTCTGATAGACTGGAGATTCCCATAGATCCCTCCTGCTGTTGGATTAAGTGGCTGAAGTCACTGAACATTTTACTTACTAGGTAACTAATTCAAAATACCAAGGATATAGACCAGGAACAGCAAGATTGAAGAGATGAGGGGGCCTGCAGCCCTCTCCATGTGCTCCATCTAACCCCTCACACACCTCTGTGCTTCCTCCAAGCTGATTATATTTGGACACCCCTTCCCGCCTCTTTGTTTTTCTAAAGGAGAATTCATCACATAGGCATGATTGATTAAATCCTGGACCCTTATTTTGGAGATTAAGTCCACCCCGGTCCCTTATCCCTTCCCAGAGGTGGAGGTGGGGCTGAACATCCAATCACATGTTGGTTCCCTGGGCAACAAGCACACAGGCCTCAGGACTTTCCAAATCACCACATTCACATAAAATCAGGTGTGACAGGAAGTGGCCTGTTATGCATAAGAAAAGACAGTTTGATCTTCTTCATCAGTTTGGAAATTTTCAGGGTTTTACAAGTTCAATGCCAAGAACGGGGAAGAAGGCCAGAACTGCATGTATTTCTTCTTATAAGCCCTGCTGCTTTAGCGTATGCTTGTGGATACATAGATGGATACGTGTGTGTTGACTCTGACCCCCTGGGGCGGAGGGGAGTGTGGCAACTATATCACTCCCAGTTTTGAAGTGCAGTGTGTAATACCACGATAGTGTCTTTCCAGGCTGCAGGGTTGCCTGCCCCTCCCGCTGGGACCAGGCTCCTTGGCAGACAGGTGGTTGGCTTTGGGACAGAGACACCTCTAGTGACTGGATACTCCAACCCAGGGTTGTGATTCATTTCCACTGGAGGGTCTTTTTTGAATCTCACACTCAGGGAAAGCATGGCGGTGGATGCATTTCATGTGAGCTAGATCACATGTTCACTTTTGCTTCAGAGTTCACGTGAGATGCTGCTCACACATGGAAGTCAAAATACAACTTTGGTGCCAGTAACATGTGGGGTAAGCCTCTGGGAAGCAATCTTGCCTAGGCCAGAGAAAATGAATATGCAGATTTGACTCACTGTTGTAGGCTTGTACCTGTTTTCCCTATAGGATACACAGCAGGCTTTTGCCTGGAGAGAATGTTACACGTGCATTGACACTAATATTACACAGGTTGAATGTTATAATTATTTATCTTTTAACACCCTTCATCATCACTACAAGGTATGCAGTGAGGTCTGCAAGAGCAGGCAGGCGTTTTCTGTGTGTCTTTGCTATATCCCCGGTTCCAACCTTGCTGCTGGTTCATAACAGGTGATCAATAAACACTCATTGAATACATGAGTGAAAGGATTTGTTATTTGAATATCACAGGTAAATCACGGCAAATATATTAAGTGACATAATGTCAGAATGTGTTTTACCAAGAAAATAACCATACCATTTATTTTGACCTTTAAGACATGGGCAGCAGGCTTATGTTTGTTTCTTCTGTTTTGTTCACTTACCCCAAAGAGGAAGCGTCTTACTCTATATAATGAGGTTTTAGATGCAAATTTAAGAGTCAAAATGCTAACAGGAAATCTTAGAGTTATAAATGAGTTCCAAACGAATAACCTCATGTCACACATCAGGTATGTCAACCCAATGGCTTCAATGCACAATTTTTTCTTAAACAGCTTTATTGGAGTATAATTGCTTTACAATCGTGTGTTAGCTTCTGCTGTATAATAAAGTGAATCAGCTATATGTATACATATATCCCTACATCTTCGCCCTCATTAATCTCCCTCCAACACCCCCTTTCCCACCCCTCTCGGTAGACACAAAACACTGAGTTGATCTCCCTGTGCTATGTGGCTGCTTTCCAATAGCTATCTCTTTTACATTTGGTGGTGTATATATACCCATGCCTCTCTCTCACTTATCTCAGCTTACACTTCCCCATCCTCATGTCCTCAAGTCCATTCTCTATATCTGAGTCTTCATTCCTGTCCTGCCCCTAGGTTCTTCCAAAACTTTTTTTTTTTGGATTCCATATATACATGTTAGCATATGGTATTTGATATTTTCCATCTGACTTACTTCACTCTCGATAAAAAATCGAAGGTCCATCCACCTCACTATAAATAACTCAATTTCATTTCATTTTATGGCTGAGTAATATTCCATTGTATGTATGTGCCACATGATTATTATCCATTCATCTGTTGATGGACAGTTAGATTGCTTCCACATTTGGCTCTTGTATATAGAGCTGCAGTGAACATTGTGGTACAGGACTCTTTTTGAATTATGGCTTTCTCAGGTTATATGCCCAGTAGTGAGATTTCTGGGTCACATTGTATTTCTATTTTTATATTTTTAAGGAACCTCCATGCTGTTCTTCATAGTGGCAGTGTCAGTTTACATTCCCACCAACAGTGCAAGAGGGTGCCCTTTTCTCCACACCCTCTCCAACATTCATTGCTTGTAGATTTTTTGATGATGGCCTTTCTGACTGGTGTGAGGTGATACCACATTGTAGTTTTGACTTGCATTTCTCTAATGATTAGTGATGTTGAGCATCCTTTCATGTGTTTGTTAGACATCCATATATCTTCTCTTGAGAAATTTCTATTTAGGTCTTCTGCCTAATATTTTTTTTTTTGCTATTTTTTAAAAATATCTTTATTGGAGTATATTTGCATTACAATGGTTTGTTAATTTCTGCTTTATATAAAAGACAATAAGTTATACAGACACATGTGTTCCCATCTCTCTTCTCTCCTGCATCTCCCTCCCTCCCACCTACCCTATGGACCCCTATACTATGAAACACAATCGAACAGCACATTAAAAGGATCATACACCATGATCAAGTGGGGTATATCCTAGGAATGCAAGGATTCCTCCATATATGCATATCAAACAACATGATACACCATTTTAACAAATTGAAGGAGAAAAATCGTATGATCAACTGAATAAATGCAGAGAAAGCTTTTGACAAAATTCAACTCAAAGTTGTGCTAAATACCCTTCAGAATGTAGGCATAGCAGAAACTTTCTTCAACATAATAGAGGCCACATATGACAGATCTGCAGCCAATATCATGTTCAATGGTGAAAAACTGAAACAATTCTCACTAAGATCACAAAAAAGAGTAGGTTGCCCCCTCTCACAACTTATATTCAACATAGTTTTGGAAGTTTTAGCTACAGCTATCAGAGAAGAAAAAGAAATAAAAGAATCCAAATCAGAAAAGAAGTAAAGCTGTCACTGTGGCAGATGCCAATACACTACACAGGTAATCCCAAAGATGCTACCAGAAAACTACTAGAGCTAATCAATGAATTTGATAAAGTAACAGGATACAAAATGAATACACAGAAATCTCTTGCATTCTTATACACTAGTGATGAGGTATCTGAAAATGAAATTAAGAAATAAAACCCATTAACTATTGCAACCAAAAGAATAATATATCCAGGAATAAACCTACCTAAGGAGACAAAAGACCTGTATGAAGAAAATTATAAGATACTCATGAAAAAATTAGAAATGATACAAATAGATGGAGAGATATACTATATTCTTGGATTGAAAGAATCAACACTGTGAAAGTGAGTCTACTACCAACCAATGTACAGATTCAATGCAATCCCTGTCAAACTACCACTGGCATTTTTCATACAACTACAACAAAAAATTTCACAAATTGTATGGATACACAAAAGACCTCGAAGAGCCGCAGAAATCTTGAGAACAAAAAATGGAGCTAGAGGATTCAGGCTCCCTCACAGCAGATTACACTACAAATCTACCGTAATCAAGACAGTATGGTAATGGCACTGAAAGTGAAATATAGATCAATGGAACAGGATAGAGAGCCCAGAGATAAACCTGTACACATATGGTCACTTTATCTTTGATAAAGGAAGCTGGAATGTACAGTAGAAATAGGACAGCCTCTTCAATAAGTGGTACTGGGAAAACTGGAAAGGTACATGTAAAAGTATGAGATTAGATCACTCCTTAACACCATACATAAAAATAAGCTCAAAATGGATTAAAGACCTAAATGTAATGCCAGAAACCATCAAATTCTTAGAGGAAAACATAGGCAGAACACTCTATGACATACACCACAGCAAGATCCTCTTTGACCACCTGTTAGAGAAATGGAAATAAAAACAAAAATTAACAAATGTGACCTAATGAAACTGTAAATCTTTTGCACAGAAACGAAAACCATAAACAAGACCAACAGACAACCCTCAGAATGGGATAAAATATTTGCAAATGAAGAAATCGGCAAAGGATTAATCTCCAAAATTTACAAGCAGCACATGCAGCTCAATAAGAAAAAAGCAAACCACACAATCCAAAAATGGTCAGAAGACCTAAATAGACATTTCTCCAAAGAAGATATAGAGACTGAAAACAAACACATGAAAGAATGCTCAACATCATTAATCATTAGAGAAATGTAAATCAAAACTACAATATCATCTCACTCCATTCAGAATGACCATCATCAAAAAATCTAGAAACAACAAATGCTGGAGAGAGTTTCAGAAAAGGGAACACTCTTTCACTGTTGGAAGGAATGTAAATTGGTACAGCTACTATGGAGAATACTACGGAGGTTCCTTAAAAAATGACAAATAGAACTACCATATGACCCAGCAATCCCACTACTGAGCATATACACTGAGAAAACCATAATTCAAAGACAGTCATGTACCAAAATGTTCACTGCAGCTCTATTTAAAATAGCAAGGAGATGGAAGCAACCTAAGTGTCCATCATTGGATGAATGGATAAAGAATATGTGGCACATATATACAGTGGAATAACAGTAAGCCGTAAGAAGAAATGAAATTGAGCCATTTGTAATGAGGTGCATGGACCTAGAGTCTGTCATATAGAGTGAAGTAAGTCAGAAAGAGAAAGACAAATACAATATGCTAACACATATATATGGAATTTAAGAAAAAAATATCATGAAGAACCTAGGGGTAGAGGGTGCTGGGAAGATGGCGGAAAACTAAGACTCAGAGATCACCTTCCTCCTCACAGATACACCAGAAAAACATCTACGCATGGAACAACTCCTACAGAACACCTACTGAATGCTGTCAGAAGACCTCCGACCTCCCAAAAGGCAGGAAACTCCCCACGTACCTGGGTAGGGCAAAAGAAAAAAAGAAAAAACAGAGACAAAAGAATAGGGATAGCACCTGAGCCACTAGGAGGGAGCTGTGAAGTAGAAAACGTTTCCACACACTAGGAATCCCTTTCGCGGGCAGAGGCTGTGGGGGGCAGAGGGGGGAGCTCCGGAGCCTTGGAGAAGAGCACAGCAACAGGGGTGTGGAAGGGAAAGTGGGGAGATTCCCACACAGAGGATAGGTGCCGAACAGCACTCACCAGCCCGAGACGCTTTTTTGCTCACCTGCTGGGGCGTGCGAGGCTGCGAGATGAGGCTTGGGCTTCAGTTGGAGCTCAGGGAGAGGACTGGGGTTGGCGGCTTGAACACAGCCTGAAGGGGTTAGTGCATCACGGCTAGCCAGGAGGGAGTCCGGGGAAAAGTCTGGAGCTGCAGAAGAGGCAAGAGACTTTTTCTTCCCCTTTGTTTTCTGGTGTGTGAGGAGAGGGGATTACACCTTATGCCACACCGTGCCCCTCCCTTCCCCCAGCTTGAGTGCACCAGAGCCCCCAAATCAGCAGCTCCTTTAACCCCGTCCTGTCTGAGCAAAAAAGTAGCCCTCCAGCGACCTACACACAGAGGCAGGGCCAAATCCAAAGCTGAGCCCCTGAGAGCTATGAGAACAAAGAAGAGAAAAGGAAATCTCTCCCAGCAGCCTCAGAAGCAGCGAATTAAAGCTCCACAATCAACCTGATGTACCCTGCATCTGTGGAATACATGAATAGACAGTGAATCATCCCAAATTGAGGTGGTGGGCTTCGAATGCAAGATCTATGATTTTTTCGCCTTTTCCTTTTTATGTGAATGTGTATGTGTATGCTTCTGTGTGAGCCCATGTCTGTATAGATTTGCTTCCACCATTTGACATAGGGTTCTATCCATCCATTTTTTTAAAATTATTTTCTTAATAATTAATTTTAATAACTCTATTATACTTTACCTTTTCTTCCTTTTTCTTTCTTTCTTTCTTTTCTTTTCTTTTTTCTTCCTTCTTTTCTTTCTTTCTTTTTCTTTCTTTTCTTTCTTTCTTTCTTTCTTTCTTTTTCTTTCTTTCTCTTTCTTTCTTTCTTTCTTTCTTTCTTTCTTTCTTTCTTTCTTTCTTTCTTTCTTTCTTTCTTTCTTTCTTTCTCTCTTTCTTTCTTTCTCTCTCTCTTTCTTTCCTTACTTCACTCCTTTAGACAACGAACCTTCCCTAATTAAGGAGGTGGACTTTGAGAGCAGCATTTAGGATTTTTCCACTTTACCTCTTTTTGTGAGGCTGTATGTGTATGCTTCTGTGAAAGATTTTGTCTGTATAGCTTTGCTTCCACCATTTGTCGTAAGGTCCTATCCATCCCTTTTTTTTCCCCTAAATAATTATTTTTTAATTCAATAACATTTTTATACTTTATTTTATTTTACTGTATCTTCTTCCTTTCTGTCTTTTTTCCTTTGTGCCCTCCTTCATTCTTTCCTTCATTCCTCTGTCCCTCCCTCCCTCCCTGCTTTGTTTCCTTCTTGTGTTCTTTCCTTGTTTTCTTCTTTCTTTCTTTCTCTTTCTTTTTCTTTTTCTTTCTTTCTTTCTTTCTTTCTTTCTTTCTTTCTTTCTTTCTTTCTTTCTTTCTTTCTTTCTTTCTTTCATCTTCCTACTTCTACTAATTCTGTCTACTTTTTCTCACTTTTATTCTAAGCCGGGTGGCTGAAAGGCTTTTGGTGCTCCAGACAGGAGTCAGGGCTCTGCCTCTGAGGTGGGAGAGCCAACTCCAGGACACTGGTCTACAAGAGACCCCCCAGCTGCACATAATATCAAACAGCAAAAATCTCCCAGAGACCTCCATCTTAACACCAGCACCCAGGTTCACTCAACGACCAGCAATCAACATTGCTGCACAGCCTATGCCAAACAACTAGCAAAACAGGAACACAACCCCACCCATTATCAGAGGGACTGCCTAAAATCATCATAAGTCCACAGACACCCCAAAACACACCACCAGACGTGGATCTGCACACTAGAGAGACAAGGTCCAGGCTCATCCACCACAACACAGGCCCTAGTCCCCTCAACCAGGAAGTCTACATAACCCACTGAATCAACCTTAGCCACTGGAGACCAACATCAAAAACTATGGGAACTATGAATTTGCAGCCTGCAAAAAGGAGACCCCAAACACAGTAAAATAAGCAAAATGAGAAGACAGAAAAACACACAGCAGATGAAGGAACAAGATAAAAATGCACCAGACCTAACAAATGAAGAGGAAATAGGCAGTCTACCTGAAAAAGAATTCAGAATAATGATAGTAAAGATGATCCAAAAACTTGGAAATAGAATAGAAAAAATTCAAGAAACATTTCACAAGGACATAGAAGAAATAAAGATGAAACAAGCAACTATGAACAACACAATAAATGAAATTAAAAATACTCTATATGGGATCAATAGCAGAATAACTGAGGCAGAAGAACGGATAAGTGACCTGGAAGGTAAAATAGTGGAAATAACTACAGCAGAGCAGAATAAAGAAAGAAAAGAATGAAAAGAACTGAGGACAGTCTCAGACACCTTTGTGACAGCATAAATGCACAAACATTCGAATTATAGGGGATCCAGAAGAAGAAGAGAAAAAGAAAGAGACTGAGAAAATATTTGAAGAGATTATAGTTGAAAACTTCCTTAATATGGGAAAGGAAATAGCTAATCAAGTCCAGGAAGTACAGAGAGTCCCATACAGGATAAATCCAAGGAGAAATACGCCAAGACACATATTAATCAAACTGTCAAAAATTAAATACAAAGAAAACATATTAAAAACAGCAAGAGAAAAATAACACACAAGGGAATCTCCATAAGGTTAACAGCTGATCTCTTAGCAGAAACTCTGCAAACCAGAAGGGAGTGGCAGAACATATTGAAAGTGATGAAGGAGAAAAACCTGCAACCAAGGTTACTCTACCCAGCAAGGATCTCATTCAGATTTGATGGAGAAATTAAAACATTTACAGACAAGTAAAATCTGAGAGTTCAGCACCACCAAACCAGCTTTACAACAAATGCTAAAGGAACATCTCTAGACAAGAAACACAAGAGAAAGAAAAGACCTATAATAACGAACGCAAAACAATTTAGAACATGGGAATAGGAACATACATATCGATAATTACCTTAAATGTAAACGGACTAAATGTTCCCACCAAAAGACACAGATTGACTGAATGGATACAAAAACAAAACCCATATATATGCTGTCTACAAGAGACCCACTTCAGGCGTAGAGAAACATACAGACTGAAAGTAAGGGGATGGAAAATGTTATTCCATGAAAATGGAAACCAAAAGAAAGCTGGAGTAGCAATTCTCATATCAAACAAAATAGACTTTAAAATAAAGACTATTAGAAGAGACAAAGAAGGACACTACATAATGATCAAGGAATCAATCTAGGGGGAAGATATAACAATTGTAAATATTTATGCACCCAACATAGGAACACCTCAATACATAAGGCAAAAACTAACAGCCATAAAAAGGAAATTGACAGTAACACATTCATAGTAGGGGACTTTAACACCCCACTTTCATCAATAGACCACTCATCCAAAATGAAAATAAATAAGGAAACACAAGCTTTAAATGATACACTAAACAAGATGGACTTAATTGATATCTATAGGACACTCCATCCAAAAACAACAGAATACACATTTTTCTCAAGTGCTCATGGAACATTCTCCAGGATAGATCATATCTTGGGTCACAAATCAAGCCTTGATAAATTTAAGAAAATTGAAATTGTATCAAGTATCTTTTCTGACAACAATGCCATGAGACTAGATATCAATTACTGGAAAATATCTGTATAAAATACAAACACCTGGAGGCTAAACAATACACTACCTAATAACGAAGTGATCACTGAAGAAATCAAAGAGGAAATTAAAAAATACCTACAAAAAAATGACAATGGAGACACAACGACCCAAAACCTATGGGATGCAGCAAAAGCAGTTCTAAGAGGGAAGTTTATAGTAATACAATCCTTCCTTAAGAAGCAGGAAACATCTCGAATAAACAACCTAACCTTGCACCTAAAGCAATTAGAGAAAGAAGAACTAAAAAAACCCAAAGTTAGGAATAGGAATGAAATATTAAAAATCAGATCAGAAATAAATGGAAAAAAAATTGAAGGAAAGAATAGCGAAGACCAATAAAACTAAAAGCTGGTACTTTGAGAAGATAAACAAAATAGAAAAATCATTAGTGAGACTCATAAGGAAAAAAGGGAGTAGGCTCAAATCAATAGAATTAGAAATGAAAAAGGAAAATTAACAACTGACACTGCAGAAACAAAAAAGATCATGAGAGATTACTACAAGCAACTCTATGCCAATAAAAGGGACAATCTGGAAGAAATGGACAAACTCTTAGAAATGCACAACCTGCCAAGACTGAATCAGGAAGAAATAGAAAATATGAACAGACCAATCACAAGCACTGAAATTGAAACTGTGGTTAAAAATCTTCCAACAAACAAAAGCCCAGGATGAGATGGCTTCACACACGAATTCTATCAAAGGTTTAGAGAAGAGCTAACACCTATCCTTCTCAAACTCTTCCAAAATATAGCAGAGAGAGGAACACTCCCAAATTCCTTCTACGGGTCCACCATCACCTTGATACCGAAACCAGACAAGGATGTCATAAAGAAAGAAAACTACAGGCCATTATCACTGATGAACATAGATGCAAAAATCATCAACAGAATACTACCAAACAGAATCCAACAGCACATTGAAAGGATCATACATCATGATCAAGTGGGGCTTATTGCAGGAATGCAAGGATTCTTCAATATATGCAAATCTATCAATGTGATAAACCATATTAACAAATTGAAGGAGAAAAACCATATGGTCATCTCAATAGATGCAGAGAAAGCTTTTGACAAAATTCAACACCCATTTATGATAAAAACCCTGCAGAAAGTAGACATAGAGGGAAATATTCTCGACATAATAAAGGCCATATATGACAAGCTCACAGCCAACATCATCCTCAATGGTGAAAAACTGAAAGCACTTCCACTAAGATCAGGAACAAGACAAGGTTGCCAACTCTCACCACTCTTATTCAACATAGTTTTGGAAGTTTTAGCCACAGCAATCAGAGAAGGAAAGGAAATAAAAGGAATCCAAATTGGAAAAGAAGAAATAAAGCTGTCACTGTTTGCAGATGACATGATACTATACATAGAGAATCCTAAAGATGCTACCAGACAATACTAGACCTAATCAATGAATTTGGTAAAGTAGCAGGGTACAAAATTAATGCATAGAAATCTCTGGCATTCCTGTATACTAATGATGAAAAATCTGAAAGTGAAATCAAGAAAACACTCCCATTTACCATTGCAACAAAGAAAATAAAATATCTAGGAATAAACCTACCTAATGAGACAAAAGACCTCTAAGCAGAAAATTATAAGACACTGATGAAAGAAATTAAAGATGATACATATAGATGGAGTGATGTAACATATTCTTGGACTGGAAGAATCAACATTGTGAAAATGACTACTACCCAAAGCAATCTATAGATTAAGTGCAATCTCTATCAAACTACCACTGGCAATTTTCACAGAACTAGAACAAAAAATTTCACAATTTGTGTGGAAACACAAAAGACTCTGAATAGCCAAAGCAATCTTGAGAATGAAAAATGCAGCTGGAGGAATCAGGCTCCCTGACTTCAGGCTATACTACAAAGCTACAGTAATCAAGACAGTATGGCACTGGCACAAAAACAGAAAGATAGATAAATGGGGCAGGATAGAAAGCCCAGAGATAAGCCCCTGCACATATGGTCACCTTATCTTTGATAAAAGAGACAGGAATGTACAGTGGAGAAAGGGCAGAGTCTTCAAGAAGTGGTGCTGGGAAAACAGGATAGGTACATGTAAAAGTATGAGATTAGATCACTCCCTGACACCACAAACAAAAATAAGCTCAAAATGGATTAAAGACCTAAATGTAAGTCCAGAAACTATCAAATTCTTAGAGAAAAACACAGACAGAACACTCTATTGTATAAATCACAGCAGGATCCTTTTTGACCCACCTGCTAGAGAAATGGAAATAAAAACAAATTTAAACAAATGGGACCTAATGAAACTTCAAAGCTTTTGCACAGCAAAGGAAACCATAAACAAGACCAAAAGACAACCCTCAGAATGGAAGAAAACATTTGCAAATGAAGAAATTGTCAAAGTATTAATCTCCAAAATTTATAAGCAGTACATGCAGCTCCATAAGATAAAAACAAACAATCCAATCTAGAAATGGGTAGAAGATCTAAATAGACATTTCTCCAAAGAATATATGCAGACTGCCAACAAACACATCTAAGAATGTTCAGCATCATTAATCATTAGAGAAATGCAAATCAAAACTACAATGAGATATCATCTTACACCAGTCAGAATGGCCATGATGAAAAAATGTATAAAAAACAAATGCTGTAGAAGGTGTTGGAAAAGCGAACACTCTTTTGCTGCTGGTGGAAATGTGAATTGGTACAGCTACTATGGAGAACACTACGGAGCTTCCTTTAAAAAGCACAAATACAATTACCATGTGACCCAGCAATCCCACTACTGGGCATATACCCTGAGATAACTGTAATTCAAAGAGAGTCATGTACCAAAATGCTCATTGTAGCTATATTTACAATAGCAAGGAGATGGAATCAACTTAAGTATCCACCATCGGATGAATGGATAAAGAACATTTGATACATATAAACAATGGAATAATAGCCATAAGAATAAATGAAATTGAGCTATTTGTAATGAGGTGGCTGTATCTAGAGTCTCTCATACAGAGTGAAGTTAGTCAGAAAGAGAAAGACAAATACCGTATGCTAACACATATATATGGAATTTAAGAAAAATATGTCATGAAGAACCTAGGGGTAAGATGGGAATAAAGACACAGGCCTACTAGAGAATGGACTTGGGGATATGGGGAATGGGAAGGGTAAGCTGTGACAAAGTGAGAGAGTGGGTTGGATATATATAGAGTACCAAATGTAAACTAGATAGCTAGTGGGAAGCAGCTGCATAGCAGAAGGAGATCTGTTTGGTGCTTTGTAACGACCTCCAGGGGTGGGTTAGACAGGGTCGGTAGGATGGAGACGCAAGAGGGAAGAGATATGGGAACACATGTATATGTATAACTGATTCACTTTTTTATAAAGCAGAACTAACACACCATTGTAAAGCAATTATAATCCAATAAAGATGTAAAAAAAAAAATTTTCATGCAGTACTCCCAAGTCTGACATTTCTGGCCACCAGTGTTTGAGCTCTTCCTAAGCAAGAAATTCTGTGACACCAGACGGATGTCCTACACGTGAAATCAGTTCTGAAGCTGTCTCCCTGGTGACAGATTCAGATCCCCCAGATACACACTCAGTCCCACAAGAATTGCCCCCTTCCCTGCCCCAACTTCACATACAACTTCACGTTGTCACATGTACTTCTGATAGACTGGAGATTCCCAGACATCCCTCCTGCTGTTGGATTAATTGGCTGGAGCCACTGAACATTTTACTTACTAGGTAACTAATTATCAGTACCAAGGATATAACCCAGGAACAGCCAGAGGGAAAAGATGAGGCGGCCTGAAGCCCTCTCTATGTGTTCCATCGCACCACACACACACACCTCCACCCTTCCACCAACCTGAACCTCTCTGGACCACCCACCCCCACCCCTTTTCTTTTTGTAAGGGAGGACTCATCACATAGGCACGATTGATTAAATTCTGGACCCTTTGGTTGGAGATTAATTCGGCCCCTGTCCCTCGACCATTCCCAGAGGTGGAGATGGGGCTGAACCTCTATTCACAGGTTGGTTACCTGGGAAAGCAGCCCACAGGCTTCAGGGCTTTCCAAATCACTGCATTGACAATAACTCAGGTGTGACTGGAAGGGGGCTGTTATGAATAAAAAAAGACAGTTTGATCTTCTTCAACACTTTGGAAATTGTGAGGGTTTTAGAAGTCCTGTGCCAAGAACGGGGATGAAGGCCAGAACTACATGTGTTTCTTCTTATAAGCCATGCTGTCTCAGTGTATGTTCGTGGATACATAGATGCATACACGTGTGTTGCCTCTGGCCCATGGGGTGCAGTGGAGTGTGGCATCTGTATCACTGCCAGTTGTGAAGTGCAGTGTACAATAGCCTGATGATTTCTCTCTTGGCTTCTGGGTTGCCTGCCCCTCTCACTGGGACCAGGCTCCTTGGTAGACAGGTGGTTAGCTGTGGTACAGGGACCCCTACAGTGACTGGATGCTCCAACCCAGGGTTGTGTTTGATCTCCACTGGAGGGTCTTCTTTGAATCTCACTCTCAGGGATAGCATGAGGGTGGATGCATTTCAGGTGAGCTAGATCACAGGTTCACTGTTGCTTCAGAGTTCACCTGAGATGCTGCTCACACATGGAACACAAAATACACCTTTGTTGTCACTAAGGTGAAGGGAAAGCCTCTGGGAAGAGATGCTGGACAGACCAGGGGAAATGGAGATGCAGCATTGACTCACTGTTGTGGGGTCATACCATTTTTCCCTATAGGACACACAGCAGGATTTTGCCTTGAGAAAACATTACATGTGCATTGACATTATTATTACCCAAGTTGAATGTTATACTTCTTTAGCTTTTAACATCTTTTGTCATCACTACACGGTATGCAGAGAGGTCTGCAAGGGCAGGGAGGTGATGTCTCTGGGTCTTTGCTGTATCCCCAGCTCCAGCCCCATTGCCTGGTTCATAATAGATGCTGAATTAACACTCATTGAATACATGAGAGAGAGGACTTGTTATTTGAATACCATAGGTAAATCACGACAAATATATTAAGTGACATAATGTCAGAATGTGTTTTACCAAGAAAATAACCATATCATTTATTTTGACCTTTAAGACCTGAGCACCAGGCTTTTGTTTCTTTGTTCCCTTTTGTTCACTTCCCCCAAATGTGAAGTGTATTACTCTATGGTTTTAGATGCAAATTTAAGAGTCAACTTGCTAAAGGGGAAACTTAGACTTATAAATAAGTACCAAATGAATAACCTCAAGTCACACATCAGGTGTGTCAACCGAATGGTTTCAATGCAAAATTTTTTCTTAAACAGCTTTATTGGAGTATAATTGATTTACAACACTGTGTTACCTTCTGCTGTATAACAAAGTGAATCAGCTATACATATGAACATATCACCATATCTCTGCCCTCATGCATGTCTCTCCCAAAATCCTTATCCCACCCCTCTAGATGGACACACAGCACAGTTCTAATCTCGCTGTGGTATGTGGCTGCTTCCCACTAGCTATCTGTCTTACACTTGGTGGTGTATATATGTCCATACCTCTCTCTCACTTTTCCCAGCTTACGGTTCCCCCTACCTGTGTCATCAAGTCTATGCTCTACATCAGTGCCTTTATTCCTATCCTGTCCTTAGGTTCTCCTGAAACTTTTTTTTTTTTTTTAGATTCCATATATACATGTTAGCATAGGGTATTTGTTTTTTCCTTTCTGACTTACTTCACTCTCCATGACAAACTGTAGGTCAATCCACCTCACTACAAATAACTCAATTTCATTTCATTTTATGGCTGTAAATATTCCACTCTATGTTTGTGCCACATGTTTTTAATCCTCTCATCTTTTGATGGACACTTAGGTTGCTTCCACGTTTGGCCTTTGTATATAGAGCTGCAATGAACATTTTGGTACAGAACTCTTTTTGAATTATGGTTTTCTCAGGTTATATGCTCAGTAGTGAGATTGCTGGGTCATATGGTATTTCTATTTTTAGATTTTTAAGGAACCTCCATACTGTTCTCCATAAGGGTGATATCATTTTTTATTCCCACCAACAGGGTAAGAGGGTACCCTTTTCTCCACACACTCTCCAGCATTTATTGTTTGTAGATTATTTTGGTGATGGCCATTCTGACTGGTGTGAGGTGATAACTCATTGTAGTTTTGATTTGCATTTCTCTAATGATTAGTGATGTTGAGCATCCTTTCATGTGTTTGTTGGTCATCTGTATATTTTCTCTGGAGAAATGTCTATTTAGGCCTTCTGCCAATTTTTTTTTTTTTGCTATTTATTTTAACATCGTTATTGGAGTATAATTGCTTTACACTGGTGTGTTAATTTCTCATTTAAAACAAAGTGAATCAGTTATACATATACATGTGTTCCCATATCTCTTCCCCCTGCATCTCTCTCCCTCCCACCCTCCCTATCCCACCTGTAAGCTAGAAAACAGAATCCAAGAGCACATTAGAAGGATCCTAAAACATGATCAAGTGGGGTATATCCCAGGAATGTAAGGATTTCTCAATATATGCATATCAATCAATTCAATACACCATATTAACAAATTGAAAGACAAAAAGCATATGATCAACTGAATAGATACAGAGAAACATTTGACAAAATTCAACGCCCAATTTTGCTAAAAACCCTACAGAATATAGACATAGAGGGAACTTTCCTCAACATAATAGAGGTCACATATGACAGAACTGCAGCTAATATCATCCTCAATGGTGAGAAACTGAAACAATTCCCATTAAGACCAGAAACAAGAGAAGGTTGCCCACACTTACCACTTGTATTTTTCTTAGTTTTGGGAGTTTTAATCTCAGTAATCAGAAAAGAAAAAGAAATCAAATGAATCCAAATCAGAAAAGAAGAAGTAAAGCTCTCACTGTTGCAGATGACAATTCTCTACATAGAGAATCCTAAAGATGCCACCAAAAAATTACTAGAGCTAATTAATGAATGTGATAAAATAACAGGATACAAAATGAATGAACAGAAATCTCTGGTATTCTTATACACTAGAGATGAGAAAAATGAAAGTGAAATTCAGAAAACACTCCCATTTACCACTGAAACAAAAAGAATAAAATATCTAAAAATAAACCTACCTAAGGAGACAAAAGACCTGTATGAAGAAAATTATAAGATGCTGATAAAAAAAAAATAGAGATGATACAAATAGATGAGGAGATATACCATGTTCTTGGATTTGAAGAATCAATGTTGTGAAAATGACTCTACTACCAACCAATGTACAAATTCAAAGCAATCCCTATCAAACTAACACTGGCATTTTTCATACAACAAAATTTTTCACAATTTGTATGGAAACACAGAAGACCCTAAGGAGCCACAGAAATCTTGAGAACGAAAAATGGAGCTAGAGGAATCAGGCTTCCTCACAGCATATTATTCTACAAATCTACAATAATCAGGACAGTATGGTACTGACACAGAAACAGAAATATAGATTAATGGAACAGGATAGAAAGCTGAGAGATAAACCCATGCACATATGATCACCTTATCTTTGATAAAGGAGGCAGGAATGTACAGTGGAGATAGGACAGCCTATTCAATAAGTGGTACTGGGAAAACTGGACAGGTACACGTAAAAGTATGACATTAGATAACTCCCTAACACCATACATAAAAATAAGCTCAAAATGCATTAAAGACCAAAATGTAAGGCCAGAAATATCAAACTATTACAGGAAAACATAGACAGAACACTCTATGACATACACCACAGCAAGGTCCTTTTTGACCCACCTCCTGGACAAATGGAAATAAAAACAAAAATAAACAAATGGGACCTAATGAAATTGTAAAGCTTTTGCACAGCAAACGAAACCATACACAAGACCAAAAGACAACTCTCAGAATGGGAAAAAATATTTGCAAATGAAGAAATTGTCAAAGTATTAATCTACAAAATTAACAAGCAGCACATGCAGCTCAATAATAAATAAACAAAAAAACCCATCCAAAAGTGGGCAGAAGACCTAAATAGACATTTCTCCAAGGAAGATAAACAGACTGCCAACAAACTCATGAAAGTGTTCTCAACAGCATTAATCATAAGAGAAATGCAAATCAAAACTACAGTGAGATATCATCTCACACCAGTAAGAATGGCCATCATCAAAAAATCTAAAAAAAACAAATGCTGGAGAGAGTGTCAGAAAAGGGAACACTCTTGCACTGTTGGTGGGAATGTAAATTGGTTCAGCTACTATGGAGAACACTACAGAGGTTACTTAAAAAACTACAAATAGAACTACCATATGACTGAGCAAACACACTACTGTGCACATACCCTGAGAAAACCGTAATTCAAAGACAGTTATGTACCAAAATGTTCATTGCAGCTGTATTTACAATAGCAAGGAGATGGAAACAACCTAATTATCCATCACTGTATTAATGAATAAAGAAGATGTGGCACATATATACAATGGAATAATACTCAGCCATATGAAGAAACAAAATTGAGCTATTTATAATGAGGTGGATGGACCTAGAGTCTGTCATACAGAGTAAAGTAAGTCATAAAGAGAAAGACAATAAAAATGTCATTAAGAGCCTAGGGATAAGACAGGAATAAACACACAGACCAACTAGAGAATGGACTTGAGGTTATGGAGAGGGGAAGTGTAAGCTGTGACAAAGTGAGAGAGTGACATGGATATATATACAGCACCAAACGTAAACTAGATAGCTAGTGGGAAGCAGCTGGATAGCACAACGTGATCAGCTCAGTTCTTTGTGAACTCGAGGGGTGGGATAGGGAGGGTCAGAGGGACGGAGATGCAAGAGGGAAGAAATATAACATGTATATGTATAACTGATTCACTTTTTTATAAAACAGAAAAAACACACTGTTGTAAAGTAATTATAATCCAATAAAGATGTAAAAAAAAAAAAAAAGAAAACTTTCATGCTCTACTCCCATGTCTGACAATTCTGTCCATCAGTGTGTGAGCTCGTCCTAAGCAAGCAATTCTGTGACACTAGATGGATGTCCTTCATGGGAACTCAATTCTAAAGCTGTCTCTCTGGTGACAGCTTTAGATCACCAAATTACATACTCATTCCCACAAGTCTTCTCCACCTACCTGCCCCAATTTCACATAAAAATCCACGTTGTCACAAGTACTTCTGATAGGCTGGAAATTTCCAGAGATCCCCCCTGTTGTTGGATTAATTGGCTGGAACCACTGAACATTTTAGTTATTGGTAACTAATTATCAATACCAGGGATATAACCCAGGAACAGCCAGATGGAAGAGATGAGGTGGCCTACATCCTTCTCCATGTCCTCCATCACACCCGACACACAAATCTCTGCCTTTCCAACAACCTGAAACTCTCTGAACCCCACCACCCCCACCTCTTTCCTCTTTATAAAGGAGGATTCATCACATAGACAAGATTGATTAAATCCTGGATCCTTAGTTTGGAAGTTAAAACGGCCCGGTCCTTCATCCATTTGCAGAGGTGGAGGTGGGGCTGAACCTCCAATCACAGGTTGGTTGCCTGAGAAACCAGCCCTCAGGCTCCAGAGCTTTCCAAATCACTGCATTAACATAAACTCAGGTGTGAGTGGAAGGGGCCTGCTACGAATAATAAAAGACAGTTTGATCTTCTTAAAATCTTTGGAAATTGTAAGGGTTTTAGAAGTTCTGTGCCAAGAACGGGCAAGAAGGCCAGAACTGCATGCATTTCTTCTTATAAGCCGTGCTGCCTCAGTGTATGCTTGTGGATACATAGATGGATATGCATGTGTTGATTCTGGCCCCTGGGGTGGAGGGGAGTGTGGCAGCTGTATCACTGCCAGTTGCTAAGTGCAGTGAACAATATCTCGATGGTGTCTCTCCTGGCTGCTGGGCTTTCTGCCCCTACCGCTGGGACCAGGCTCCTTGACAGACAGGTGGTTGGCTTTGGAAGAGGGACTCCTCCAATGACACGATGCTCCAACCCAGGTTTGTGATTTATCATCACTGGCGGGTCTTCTCTGAATCTCTACTTCAGGGAGAGTATGAGGGTGAATGCATTTCGTGTGGGCTAGAACACAGGTTCAATGTTGTTTCAGAATGCACCTGAGATGCTGCTCACAAATGGAACTCAAAATACACCTTTGGTGTCATTAAGGTGAGGGGAAAGCCTCTGGGAAGAGGACAGGACAGGACAGAGAAACTGGAGATGAATCATTGACTCACTGTTGTAGGGTCATACTATTTTTCCCTATAGGCCACACAGGAGGATTTTACCTTCAGAAAATATTACACGTGCATTGACACTGTTATTACCCAAGTTGAATGTTATACTTCTTTAGATTTTAACATCTTTCGTCATCACTACACGGTGTGCAGTGAGGTCTGCAAGGGCAGGGAGGGGTTGTTTGTGGGTCTTAGCACTATCCCCAGCTCTAGCCCCGCTGCCTGGTTCATAATAGATGCATAATACACACTCATTGAATACATGAGTGAAAGGATTTGTTATTTGAATATCATAGGTAAATCACAGCAAATATGTTAAGTGACATAATGTCAGAATGTGTTTTACCAAGAAAATAACCATATCATTTATTTTGACCTTTAAGATGTGGGCACCAGGCTTTTGTTTGTTTGTTCTGTTTTGTTCACTTCCCCCAAATAGGAAGCGTATTACTCTACATAATGTTGTTTTAGATGCAAATTTAAGAGTCAAAATGCTAACAGGAAATCTTAGAGTTATAAATGAGTACCAAATGAATAACCTCAAGTAATACATCAGGCATGTCAACCAAATGGTTTCAAAGCAAAATTTTTTCTTAAACAGCTTTATTGGAGTATAATTGCATTACAATGCTGTGTTAGCTTCTGCTGAATAAAAAGTGAATCAGCTATACATATGCATATATCCCTATATCTCTGCCCTCATGCATCTCCCTCCCGTAATCCCACCCCTCTAGGTGGACACACAGCACCGAGCTGAGCTCCCTGTGCTATGTGGCTGCTTCCCACTAGCTATCTCTCTTGCACTTGGTGGTGTATATATGTACATGCATCTCTCTCACTTATCCTAGCTTACAGTTCCCCCTCCACATGTCGTCAAGTCCATGCTCTACGTCTGCGTCTATATTCCTGGCCTGCCCCTAGGTCCTTCCAAAACTTATTTTTTTTTAATATTCCTTATATATATGTTAGCATAAGGTATTTGTTTTTTTCATTGTGATTTACTTCACTTTCGATTACAAACCGTGGTCCATCCACCTCACTAGAAATAATTCAATTTCATTTCATTTTATGGCTGAGTAATACTCCATTGTATGTACATGCCACATGTATTTTATCCATTTATCTTTTGATGGACACTTATGTTGTTTCCACGTTTGGCTCTTGTATATAGAGCTGTAATGAACATTACGGTACATGACTCTTTTTGAATTATGATTTTCTCAGGTTATATGCCCAGTAGTGAGATTGCTGGGTCATATGGTATTTCTATTTTTAGATTTTTAAGGAGCCTCCATACTGTTCTCCATAGTGGTGGTATCAATTTACATTCCCACCAACAGGGCAAGAGGGTAACCTTTTCTCCACACACTCTCCAGCATTTATTGTTTGTAGATTATTTTGATGATGGCTATTCTGACAGGTGTTAGGTGATACCACATTGTAGTTTTGATTTGCATTTCTCTAATGATTAGTGATGTTGAGCATCTTTTCATGTGTTTGTTGGTCATCTGTATAAATTCTCTGAAGAAATGTCTATTTAAGACTTTTGCCTTTTTTTTTTTGCTATTTTTATTTTAACATCGTTATTGGAGTGTAATTTCTTTATGATGGTGTGTTCATTTCTGCTTTATAACAGAGTGAATCTGTTACACATAAACATGTGTTCCAATATCTCTTCCCTCCTGTGTCTCCCTCCCTCCCACCCTCCCTATGCCACCCCTGTACTATCAAGCAGAATCCAACAGCACATTGAAAGGATCATACACCATGATCAATGGGGTATATCCAAGGAATGCAAGGATTCCTCAATATATGCATATCAATCAACGTGATACACCATATTAGCACATTGAAGGAGAAAAAGCATATGATCAACTGAATAGATGCAGAGAAAGCTTTCAACAAACTTCAACCCACAATTGTGCTAAAAACCCTACAGAATGTAGGCATAGAGGGAACATTCCTCAACATAATAGAGGCCACATATGACTTTCAGGCAATATCATCCTCAATGGTGAAAAACTGAAACAATTCCCAATAAGACCAGGAACAAGAGAAGGTTGCCCACTCTTGCCACTCGTATTCAACATAGTTTTCAAAGTTTTAGCCTCAGCAATCAGAGAAGAAAATGAAATAAAAGGAATCCAAATCAGAAAAGAAGTAAAGTTGTCACTCTTGCAGGTGACAATACTCTACATAAAGAATCCCAAAGATGCTACCAAAAAAGTACTAGAGATAATCAATGAATTTGGTAAAGTAAAAGAATACAGAATGAATGCACAGAAATCTCTGGCATTTTTATACAATAATTATGGGAAATCTGAAAGTGAAATTAAGAAAATACTCCCATTTACCATTGCAACAAAAACAATAAAATATATAGGAATAAATCTACCTAAGGAGACAAACGAACTGTATGTAGAAAATTAAAACACACTGATGAAAAAATTAGAGATAATACAAATAGATAGAGAGATATACCATGTTCTTGGATTGGAAGAATCAACTTTGTGAAACTGACTCTACTATCAACCAATGTACAGATTCAATGCAATCCCTATCTAACTACCACTGCATTTTTCATACAACTACAACAAAATTTTCACAATTTGTATGGAAACACAGAAGACCCGAATAGCCAAAGAAATCTTGAGAACAAAAAATAGAGCTAGAGCATTCAGGCTCCCTCACAGCAGATTATACTACAAAACTACAGTAAGCAAGGCAGTATGGTACTGGCACAGAAACAGAAATATAGACCAATAGAACAGAATAGGATGCCCAGAGATAAACCCACACAAATATGTTCACCTTATCTTTGATAAAGGAGGCAGGAATGTACAGTGGAGATAGGACAGCCTCTTCAATAAGTGGTACTAGGAAAACTAGACAGATATATGTAAAAGTATGAGATTAGATCACTCCCTAATCCCATACATAAAAATAAGCTCAAAATGGATTAAAGACCTAAATGTAAGGCCGGAAACTCAAACTCTTAGAGGAAAACATAGGCAGATCACTGTATGACATACAACACAGCAATATCCTTTTTGATCCACCTCTTAGACAAATGGAAATAAAAACAAAAATAAACAAACAGGACCTAATGTAACTGTAAAGCTTTTGCACAGCAAAGGAAAACATAAACAAAAACAAAAGACAACACTCTGAATGGGAGACAATATTTGCAAATGAAGAAATTGGCAAAGGATTAATCTCCAAAATTTACAAGCAGCACATGCAGCTCAATAAGAAAATAAGAAACAACCCAATCCAAAAATGGGCAGAAGACCTAAATAGACATTTCTCCAAGAAAATATACAAACTTCCAACAAACACATGAAAGGATGTTCCACATCATTAATCATTAGTGAAATGCAAATCAAAACTACATGAGATATCTCCTCACACCGGTCAGAAGGGACACCATCAAAAAATCTAGAAATAACAAATTCTGGAGAGGGCATCAGAAAAGGGAACACTCGTACACTGTTGGTGGGAATGTGAATTGGTACAGCTACTATGGAGAACACTACGGAGGTTCCTCAAAAAACTACAAAGAGATCTACCATATGACAGAGCAAACCCACTACTGTGCATATACCCTAAGAAAACCGTAATTCAAAGAGACTCATGTACCAAAATGTTCATTGCAGCTTTATTTACAATAACAAGGAGACAGAAACAACTTAAGTGTCCATAATTGGATGAATGGATAAAGATGTGGCACATATATAAAATGGAATAATACTCAGCAATAAGAAGAAACGAAATTGGGCTATTTGAAATGAGGTGGATGGACCTAGAGTCTGTCATACAGAGTGAAGTAAGTCAGAAAGAGAAAGACAATAAAAGTGTCTTGAAGAACCTAGGGATAAGATGGGAATAAAGACACAGACCTACTAGAGAATGGACTTTAGGATATGGGGAAAGGGAAGGTAAGCTGTGACAAAGTGAGAGAGTGGCAAGGACATATATACAGTACCAAATGTAAGCTAGATACCTAGTGGGAAGCAGCTGCATAGCACAGGGAGATCATTTCGGTGCTCTCTGATGACCTAGAGGGGTGGGGTAGGAAGGGCTGGAAGGACGGAGATGCAAGAGGGTGGAGATATGCAAACATATGTATATTTAAAACTGATTCACATTTTTATAAAGCAGAAAAAAAAAAACACTGTTGTAAAGCAATTATACTCCAATAAAGATGTAAAAAAGTAAAAAGTTCATGCACTACTCCCAAGACTGACACTTCTGGCCACCAGTGTGTGAGCTCTTGCTAAGCAGGCAGTTCTGTGAGACCAGATGGATGTCCTACACGGGAACTCAGTTCTGAAGCTGTCTGCCTGGTGATGGCTTCAGATCCACAGGTTACAGACTCAGTCCCACAAGACTTCTCTCGCTCCTTGCTCCAACTTCAGATACAAATCCAGGTTGTCACCTGTACTTCTGATGAACAGGAGATTCCCATAAATACCTCCTCCTGTTGGATTAAATGGTTGGAGCCACTGAACATTTTACTGACTAGGTAACAAATTATCAAAACCAAAGATATAGCCCAGGAACAGCCAAAGGGAAGAGATGATGGGGACTGCAGCCCTCTCCATGTGCTCCATCCAACCCCACACACACCTCTGCACTTCTATAAAACTGAATCTTTCTGGACACACCCACCCACACCCCTTTGTTTTTCTAAAGGAAGATTCATCAAATAGGCACAATTGATTAAATCCTGGACACTTAGGTTGGAGATTAAGTCGATGTCAGTCACATATCCCTTCTCAGAGGTAGAGGTAGAGCTGAACATCCAATCACAGGTTGGTTCCCTGGGCAACAAGCACACAGACCTCAGGATTTTCCAAATCACCGCATTAACATAAACTCAGGTGTGACAGGAAGGGGACTGTTGTGCATAATAAAAGACAGTTTGATCTTCATCAGTTTTGAAATTCTGAGGGTTTTACAACTGTGGTGCCAAGAACAGGGAAGAAGGCCAGAACTGTATGTATTTTTTCTTATAAGCCTTGCTGCCTCAGTGTATACTCATGGATACATAGATGGATAGACCTGTGTTGACTCTGACCCCTGGGGTGGAGGGGAGTGTGACATCTATATCACTCCCAGTTTCAAAGTGCAGTGTACCATACCACGATAGTGTCTCACCTGGCTCCTGGGTTACCTGCCCCTCTCGCTGGGACCAGGCCCCTTGGCAGACAGGTGGCTGGCTGTGGTACAGGGACCCCTCCAGTGACTGGATGCTCCATCACGGGGTTGTGATTCATCTCCACTGGAGGGTCTTCTCTGAATCTAACCCTCAGGGAGAGCATGGGGGTGGATGTATTTCATGTGGGCTAGATCACATATTCACTGTTGCTTCAGAGTTCACCTGAGATGCTGCTCATACATGGCACTCTAAATATACCTTTGATGCCACTAAGATGAGGGGAAAGCCTTTAGGAAGAGATCCTGGCCAGGCCAGAGAAAATGGAAATGCAGCATTGACTAACTCTTGTAGGGATGTAACTTTTTTCCCTATAGGACACACAGCAGGATTTTGCCTTGAGAAATTGTTACATGTGCATTAACACTAATATTGTGCAAGTTGAATGTTATACCTATTCAGCTTTTAACATCTTTCGTCATCACTACAGGGTGTGCAGTGTGGTCTACAATGGCAGGGAGGGGTTGTCTGTGGGTCTTTGTTGTATCCCCAGTTCCAGACCCACTGTCTGGTTCATAATAGATGCTCAATAAACACTCATTGAATACATGAGTGAAAGGATTTGTTATTTGAATATCACAGGTAAGTCACGGCAAATATATTAAGTGACATAATGTCAGAATGTGTTTTACCAAGAAAATAACCATATCATTTATTTTGATTTTTAAGACGTGGGTAGCAGGCTTACATTTGTTTATTCTGTTTTGTTCACTTCCCCCAATGGGAAGAGTCTTAGTCTATATAATGTGGTTTTAGATACAAATTTAAGAGTCAGAATGTTAACAGGAAATCTTAGGGTTATAAATCAGTACCAAATGAATAACCTCAATTCACACATCAGGCATGTCAACCCAATGGCTTCAATGCAAAATTTTTTCTCAAACAGCTTTATCGGAGTATAATTGCCTTACAAGTATATGTTAGCTTCTGCTGTATAACAAAGTGAATCAGCTATATGTATGCATATATCCCTATATCTTCACCCTCATTCATTTCCCTCCCACACACCCTATCCTATCCCTCTAGGTGGACACAAAGCACCGAGCTGATCTCCCTGTGCTATGTGGCTGCTTTCCAATGGCTATCTGTTTTACACTTGGTGATGTATATATGTCCATGCTTCTCTCTCACTTATCCCAGCTTACACTTCCCCTTTTCCGTGTCCTCAAGACCATTCTCTATGTCTGCGTCTTTATTCCTGTCCTGCCCCTAGGTTCTTCTGAAGATTTTTTTTTTTTTTTAGTTTCCATATATACATGTTAGCTTATGGTATTTGTTTTGATCTTTCTAACTTACTTCACTCTTGAGAAAAACCACTGGTACATCCACTGCACTACAAATAACTCAATTTAATTTCATTTTATTTCTGAGTAATATTCCATTATATGTATGTGCCACATGTTATTTATCCATTCATCTGTCAATGGACACTTAGATTGCTTCCACGTTTGGCTCTCGTATATAGAGCTGCAGTGAACATTGTGACATATGACTCTTTGAATTATGGTTTTCTCAGGCTATATGACCAGTAGTGAGATTTCTGGGTCATATCATATTTCTATTTTTAGATTTTTAAGGAACCTCCATACTGTTCTCCATAGTGGCGGTATCAATTTACATTCACACCAACAGGGCAAGAGGGTACACTTTTCTTCACACCCTCTCCAACACTTATGGTTCGTAGATATTTTTTTACGATGGCCTTTCTGACTGGTGTTAGGTGATACCTCAATGTAGTTTTGATTTGCATTTCTTAATTATTACTGATGTTGAGCATTCTTTCATGTGTTTGTCGGTCATCTGTATATCTTCTCTGGAGTAATGTCTATTTAGGGCTTCCACATATTCTTTTCTTTTTTAGTTATTTTAATATCATTATTGAAGTATAAGTAACTTACAATTGTATGTTAATTTCTGCTTTAGAACAAAGTGAATCAGTTATAATATACATGTGTTCCCATATCTCTTCCCTCCTGCGTCTCCCTCCTTCCCACCATCCCTATCCCACCACTATACTAGGAAAACAGGATCCAACAGGACGTTAAAAGGATCATACAGCATGATCAAGTGAGGTATATCCCAGGAATGCAAGAATTCCTCAATATATGCATGTCAATTAACGTGATACACTATATTAACAAATTGAAGGAGAAAAAGCATATGATCAACTGAATAGATGCAGAGAAAGCTTTTGACAAAAGTCAAACCCCAATTGTGTTAAAAACTCTGCAGAATGTAGGCATAGAGGGAACTATCCTCAACATAATAGAGACCAAATATGGCAGGCCTGCAGCCAATGTCATCCTCAATCGTGAAAAACTGAACAAATTCCTACTAAGACCAGGAACAAGAGAAGGTTACCCACTCTCACCACTCATATTCAACATTGTTTGGAAGTTTTAGCCACAGCAATCAGAGAAGAATAAGAAATAAAAGGATCCAAATCAGAAAAGAAGAAGTAAAGCTGTCACTGTTACAGATGACAATACTCTACATAGATAATCCCACAGATGGCACCAGAAATCTACTAGAGCTAATCAATGAATAAGGTAAAGTAACAGGATACAAAATGAGTGCACAAAAATCTCTTGCATTCTTACACACTAGTGAAGAGATATCTGAAAGTGAAATTAAGAAAACACTCCCATTTACCATTGCAACCAAAAGAATAAAATATCTAAGAATAAACCTACCTAAGGAGACAAAAGACATGTATGAAGAAAATTATAAGACACTGATAAAAAAAATTAGAGATGATACAAATAGTTGGAGAGATATACCATGTTCTTGGTTTGGAAGAATCAACGATGTTAAAATAACTCAACTACCAACGAATGTACAGGTTCAATGCAATGCCTATCAAACTACCACTGGCATTTTTCATACAACAACTACAACAAAAAAATTTCACAATTTTTATGGAAACACAAAAGAACCCAAAGAACCACAGAAATCTTGAGAATGAAAAATGGAGCTGGAGGAATCAGGCTCCCTCACAGCAGATTATACTACAAATCTACAGTAATCAGGACAGTATGATACTGGCACAGAAACAGAAATATAGGTCAATGGAAAAGGATAACATGCCCAGTAATAAACCCATACACATATGGTCACCTTATCTTTAATAAAGGAGGCTGGAACGTACAGTGGAGATAGTACAGCCTCTTCAAAAATTGGTACTAGGAAAACTGGAAAAGTACATCTAAAAGTATGAGATTAGATCACTCCCTAACACCATACATAAAAATAAGATCAAAGTGGATTAAAGACCTAAATGTAAGCCAGAAACTCTCAAACCCTTAGAGGAAAACATAGGTAGAACACTCTATGACATACACCACAGCAATATCCTTTTTGATCCACCTCTTAGGTAAATGGAAGAAATAAAAACAAAAGTAAACAAACTGGACCTAATATAACTGTAAAGCTTTTGTACAGCAAAGGAAACCATAAACCAGAGAAAACGACAACACTCAGAATGGGAGAAAGTATTTGCAAATGAAGAAATTGGCAGGCGATTAATCTCCAAAATTTACAAGCAACCCATGCAGCTCAATAAGAAAAAGACAAAGAACCCAATCCAAAAATAGGCAGAAGACCTAAATACACATTTCTCTGAAGAAGATATACAGACTGCCAAAAAATACATGAAACAATGCTCAAGATCATTAATCATTAGACAAATGCAAATCAAAACTACAATGTGATATCATCTGACACATGTCAGAATGGCCATCATCAAAAAACGTAGAAACAACAAATGTTGGAGAGGGTGTGCAGAAAAGGGAACACTCTTACAGTGTTGGTGGGAATGTGAATTGGTACAGCTACTATGGAGAACCCTATCAAAGTTCCTTAAAAATTACAAATAGAACTACCATGATTCAGCAATCCCACTACTGGGCATACACCCTGAGAAAACCATAATTCAAAAAGAGTCATGTACCAACGTGTTCATTGCAGCTCTATTTACAATAGCAAGGGGATGGAAACAACCTAAGTGTCCATCATTCGATGAATGGATAAAGAAGATGTGTCACATATATACTATGGAATAATACTCAGCCATAAGAGGAAGCAAAATTTAGCTATTTGTAATTAGGGGGATGGACCTAGAGTCTGTCATACAGAATGAAGTAAGTCAGAAAGAGAAAGAAAAATACAGCATGTTAACACATATACATGGAAATTAAGGAAAAATGTCATAAAGAACCTAGGGATAAGATGGGAAAAAAGTCACAGACCTACTAGAGAATGGACTTGAGGATATGGTGAGTGGGAAGGGTAAGGTGTCACAAAGCGAGAGAGAGGCATGGACATATATACACTACCAAATTAAGGTAGATAGCTAGTGGGAAGCAGCTGCATAGCACAGGGAGATCTGTTCGGTGCTTTGTGATGACCTACAGGGGTGGGATAAGGAGGGTCAGAGGGACTGAGATGCAAGAGGGAAGAGATATGTGAACATATGTATATGCATAACTGATTCACTTATTTATGAAGCAGAATTAAAACACCGTTGAAAAGCAATTACACTCCAATAAAGATGTAAAACAAAACAAAACAAACAAAAAAAAAACATTTCATGCAGTACTCCCACGTCTGACCCTTCTGACCACCAGTGTGTGAGCTCTTCCTAAGCAAGCAATTCTGTGACACCAGATGGATGTCCTACACGGGAACTCAGTTCTGAAGCTGTCTGCCTGGTGACGGCTTCAGATTCCCAGGTTACAGATTCAGTCCACAAGAATTCCCCCACTCCCTGCCCAAACTTCAGATACAAATCCAGGTTGTCACCTGTACTTCTGATAGACAGGAGATTCCCATACATCCCTCCTCCTGTTGGATTAATTGGCTGGAGCCACTGAACATTTTACTTATTAGGTAACAAATTATCAATACCAAGGATATAGCCCGGAAACAGCCAGATGGAAGAGATGAGGGGGCCTGCAGCCTTCTCCATGTGCTCCATCCAGCCTCACACACACCTCTGCACTTCCACAAACCTGAATCACTCTGGACACCCCCACCCTCACCCCTTTGTTTTTCTCAAGGAGGATTCATCATATAGGCACGATTGATTAAATCCTGGACCCTTAGTTTGGAGATTAACTTGACCCCGTCCCTCATCTCTTCCCAAGGTGGAGGTGGGGCTGAAAATCCAATCACAGGTTGGTTCCCTGGGCAACCAGTCCCCAGGTTTCAGAGCTTTCCAAATCACCGCCTTAACATAAACTCAGGTGTGACAGTATGGGACCTGTTATGCATAATAAAAGACAAATTGATGTTCTTCCTGAGTTTGGAAATTCTGAGGGTTTGACAAATTCGGTGCCAAGAACGAGGAAGAAGGCAAGAACTGCATGTATTTCTTCTTATAATCCGTGCTGCCTCAGTGTATGCTCATGGATACATAAATGGATACGCATGTGTTGATTCTGGCCCCTGGGTTGGAGGGGAGTGTGACATCTGTATCACTCCCATTAGCAAAGTGCAGTGCACAATACTCCGTTGGTCTCTCTTCTGGCTGCTGGGCTGCCTGCCACTCCTGCTGGGTCCAGGCTTCTCGGCAGACAGGTGGTTGGCTGTGGTACAGGGACCCCTCCAGTGACTGGATGCTCCACCACGGGGATGTGATTCATCTCCACTGGAGGGTCTTCTTAGAATCTAACCCTCAGGAAGAGCATGGGGGTTCCTGTATTTCATGTGGGCTAGATCATATGTTCACTGTTGCTTCAGAGTTCACCTGAGATGCTGCTCACACATGGAATTCTAAATAGACCTTTGGTGTCACTAAAGTGAGGGGAAAGCCTCTGGGAAGAGATCGTGACCAGGCCAGAGAAAACGGACATGCAGCTTTGACTCACTGTTGTAGGGTTGTGCCTTTCTTCCCTATAGGACACACAGCAGGATTTTGCCTTGAGAAAATGTTACATATGCATTGACACTAATATTATGCAAGTTGAATGTTATACTTATTTAGCTTTTAACATCTTTCATCATCAGTACACAATGTGCAGTAAGGTCTGCAAGGGCAGGGAGGCATTTTCTGTGGGTGTTTGCTGTATCCCCAGCTACAGCCACATTACCTGGTTCATAAGAGACGCTCAATAAACACTCATTGAATACATGAGTGAAAGGATTTGTTATTTGAATATCACAGGTAAATCACGGCAAATATATTAAGTGACATATGTCAGAATGTGTTTTACCAAGAAAATAACCATATCATTTATTTTGACCATTAAGACATGGGAAGTAGGCTTATGTTTATTTCTTCTCTTTTGTTCAATTCCCCCAATGGGAAGCGTCTTAGTCTATATAATGTGGTTTTAGATGCAAATTTAAGAGTCAAAATGATAACAGGAAATCTTAGAGTTATAAATGAGTACCATATGAATAACCTTAAGTCATACATCAGGTATGTCAACCTAATGGCTTCAATGCACATTTTTTTCTTAAACAGCTTTATTGGAGTATAATTGTTTTACAATGGTGTGTTACCTTTTGCTGTATAACAAATTGAATCAGCTATGTGTATGCATATATCCCTATATCTCTGCCCTCATTTATCTTCCTCCCACAGTCCCTATCCGACTCCTCTAGGTTGAAACAAAGCACCGAGTTGACCTCCATGTGCTATGTGGCTGCTTCTCACTAGCTATCTGCTTTACACTTGGCGGTGTATATATGTTCATGCAGTCTCTCACTTATATAAGCTTACCCTTCCCTCTCCCCGTGTCCTCAAGTCCATTCTCTATGTCTCCATCTTTATTCCTGTCCTCCCCTTAGGTTCTTCCAAAACTTTTAATTTTTTTTTAGATTCCATATATACATGTTAACATATGGTATTTGTTTTTCTCTTTCTGACTTACTTCACTCTTGATGACAAACCGTAGGTCAATCCACCTAACTACAAATAACTCAATTTCATTTCATTTTATGGCTGAGTAATATTCCATTGGATGTATGTGCCACATGTTTTTTACCCATTCATCTGTCGATGGACACATAGGTTGCTTCCATGTTTGGCTCCTGTATATAGAGCTGCGATGAATATTGTGGTACATTACTCTTTTTGAATTATGGTTTTCTCAGGTTATATGCCCAGTAGTGAGATTGCTGGGTCATATGGTATTTCTATTTTTAGATTTTTAAGGAACGTCCATACTGTTCTCCATAGTGGTGGTATCAATTTACATTCCCACCAACAGGGCAAGAGGGTAACTTTTCTCCACACACTCTCCAGGAGTTTTTGTTTGTAGATTTTTTGATGATGGCCATTCTGAAAGGTGTGAGGTGATACCCCATTTTAGTTTTGATTTGCATTTCTCTAATGATTAGTGATGCTGAGCATCTTTTCAATTGTTTGTTGGTCATCTGTATATCTTCTCTGGAGAAATGTCTATTTAGGCTTTGTGCTTTTTTTTTGCTATTTTTTTAACATCGTTATTGGAATATAATTGCTTTACAATGGTGTGTTAATTTCTGCTTTATAACAAACTGAATCAGTTATACATATACATGTGTTCACTTATCTCCTCTCTCCTGCATCTGCCTCCCTCCCACCATTCCTATCCCACCCCTATACTAGGAAACAGAATGCAACAGCACATTAAAAGGATCATACACCATGATCAAGTGGGGTATATCTCAGGAATGCCAGGATTCCTCAATATATGCATATCAATCAACGTGATACACCATATTAACAAATTGAAGGAGAAAAAGCATATGACCAACTGAATAGATGCAGAGAAAGCTATAGACAAAACTCAATCCCCAATTGTGCTAAAAACTCTATGGAATGTAGGCATACAGGGAAGTTTCCTGAACATAATAGAGGCCACATATGACTGACCTGCAGCCAATATCGTCCTCAATGGTGAAAAACTGAAACAACTCCCTCTAAGAACAGGAACAAGAGAATGTTGCCAACTCTCACCACTCATATTCAACATAGTTTTGGAAGTTTTAGCCACAGCAATCAGAGAAGAAAAAGAAATAAAAGGAATCCAAATCAGAAAAGAAGAAGTAAAGCTGTCACTGTTGAGGAGGACAATACTCTACATAGAGAATCCCAAAGATGCTACCAGAAAACTACTGGAGCTAATCAATGAATTTGGTAAAGTAGCAGGATACAAAATTAATGCACAGAAATCTCTGGCATTCCTATATACTAGTGATGAGAAATCTGAAAGTGAAATTAAGAAAACACTCCCATTTACCATTGCAACCCAAAGAATAAAATATCTAAGAATAAACCTACATAAGGAGACAAAAGAACTATATGAGGAAAAGTATAAGATACTGATAAAAATAATTAGTGATGATACAAATAGATGGAGAGATATACCATTATCTT
The DNA here is from genome assembly GCA_036417435.1 of Inia geoffrensis. Classification (NCBI taxonomy): domain Eukaryota; kingdom Metazoa; phylum Chordata; class Mammalia; order Artiodactyla; family Iniidae; genus Inia; species Inia geoffrensis. The sequence continues at coordinate 13,835,385 of CM070921.1, forward strand.
GGATTGGAAGAATCAACGTTGTGAAAATGACTGTACTACCAACCACTGTACAGATTCAATGCAATCCCTATCAAAGTACCACTGGCAAATTTCATACAACTGCAACAAAAAATTTCAAAATTTGTATGGAAACACAAAAGACCATAAACAGCCACAGAAATCTTGAGAATGAAAAATGGAGCTAGAGATATCAGACTCCATCACAGCCGATTATACTACAAATCTACAGTAATCAAGATAGTATGGTACTGGCACAGAAACGGAATTATAGATCAATGGAACTGGATAGAAAGCCCAGAGGTAAACTCACACACATATGGTCACCCAATCTTTGATAAAGGAGGCAGGAATGTACAGTGGAGATAGGACAGCCTCTTCCATAAGTGGTACTGAGAAAACAGGACAGGTACATGTAAAAGTATGAGATTAGATCACTCCCTAACACCATACATAAAAATAAGCTCAAAATGGGTTAAAGACCTAAATGTAAGCCAGAAACTATCAAAGTCTTAGAGGAAAACATAGGCAGAACACTCTATGACATACACCATAGCAAGATCCTTTCTGACCTACCTCCTAGACGAGTGGAAAAACAAACAAAAATAAACAAATGGGACCTAGTGAAACTGTAAACCTTTTGCACAGCAAAGGAAACCATAAAGAAGACGAAAATACAACCCTCAGAATGGGATTAAATATTTGCAAATAAAGAAACTGGCAAAGGATTAATCTCCAAAATTTACAAGCAGCACATGCAGCTCAATAAGAAAAAAACAAACAACCCAATCCAAAAATGGGCAGAAGACCTAAATAAACATTTCTCCAAAGAAGATATACAGGGTACCAACAAACACATGAAAAAATGCTCAACATCATTAATCATTAGAGAAATGCAAATCAAAACTACAATGAGATACCATCACACACTGGTCAGAATGGCCATCATCAAAAAATCTAGAAACAACAAATGCTGGCGAGGGTGTGCAGAAAAAGGAACACTCTTTCACTGTTGGTTGGAATGTGAATTGGTACAGCTACTATGGAGAACACTATGGAATTTCCTTAAATAGTTACAAATAGAATTATCATATGACACAGAAATCCCACTACAGGGAATATACCCTGCGAAAACCATAATTCAAAGAGTCATGTACCAAAATGTTCATTGCAGCTCTTTTTACAATAGCAAGGAGATGGAAACAATCTAAGTGTCCATCATTGGATGAATGGATAAAGAAGATGTGGTACATATATACAAAGGAATAATAGACATAAGAAGAAACGAAATTGAGCTATTGGTAATGAGGTGGATGGAAATAGAGTGTGTCATAGAGAGTGAAGTAAGTCAGAAAGAGAAAGATAAATACTGTATGTTAACACATATATATAGAATTTAAGAAAAAAATGTAATGAGGAACCTAGGGATAAGATGGGAAAAGGAAACCGACCTTCTAGAGAATGGACTTGAGTATATGGGGAGGGAGAACGGTAAGCTCTGACAAAGTGAGAGAGTGGCATTGATGTATATACAGCACTAAACATAAAATAGCTAGTGGGAAGCAGCTGCATAGCACAGGGAGCTTTGTGACGACCTAGAGGGGTGGGATAGGGAGGGTCGCAGGGACGTAGATGCAAGAAGGAAGAGATATGCGAACATGTGTATATGTATAACTGATTCACTTTTTTATAAAGCAGAACTAACACACCGTTGTAAATCAATCATACTACAATAAAGATGTTAAAAAAAAAATCATGCAGTACACCCACGTCTGACCCTTCTGGCCACCAGTGTATGAGCTCTTCCTAAGCAGGCAGTTCTGTGACACCAGATGGATGTGCTACATGGGAACTCAGTTCTGAAGCTGTCTCCCTGGTGACGGCTTCAGATTCCCAGGTTACAGACTCAGTCCAACAAGACTTTCCCCACAGCCTGCCCCAGCTTCGGATCCAAATCCAGTTTGTCACCTGTGCTTCTTGTAGACAGGAGATTCCCATAGATCCTTCCTGCTGTTGCATTAATTAGCTGGAGCCACTGAACATTTTACTTGTTAGGTAACAAATTATCAATACCAAGGACATAGCCCAGGAACAGCCAGATGGAAGAGATGAGGGGGCCTGCAGCCTTCTTCATGTGCTCCATCCAGCCCCACACACACCTCTGCACTTCCACAAACCTGAATCACTCTGGACACCCCCACCTCCACCCCTTTGTTTTTCTAAAGGATGATTCATCACATAGGCAAGATTGATTAAATCTTGGATCCTTAGTTTGGAGACTAAGTCCACCCCGGTCCCTCATCCCTTCCCAGAGGTGGAGGTGGGGCTGAACATCCAATCACAAGTTGGTTCCCTGGACAACAAGCACCCAGGCTTCAGGGCTTTCCAAATCACTGCAATAACATAAACTCAGATGTGACTAGAAGGGGCATGTTATGCATAATAAAAGTTTCATTTTCTTCATCTGTTTGGAAATTCTGAGGGTTTGACAAGTTCGGTGCCAAGAATGGGGAAGAAGGCCAGAACTGCATGTATTTCTTCTTATAAGCCATGCTGCCTCAGTGTATGCTCATGGATATATAGATGGATATGTGTGTGTTGACTCTGGCTCTGGGGTAGAGGGGAGTGTGGCATCTATATCCCCCCAAGTTTCAAAGTGCAGTGTACAATACCACGATAGTGTGTCTCCTGGCTCCTCGGTTGCCTGCCACTCCCGCTGGGACCAGGCCCCTTGGCAGACAGGTGGTGAGCTGTGGTACAGGGACCCCTCCAGTGACTGGATGCTCCACCACGGGGATGTGATTCATCTCCACTGGAGGGTCTTCTTTGAATCTAACCCTCAGGGAGAGCATGGGGGTAGCTGTATTTCATGTGGGCTATATCACACGTTCACTGTTGCTTCAGAGTTCACCTGAGATGCTGCTCACACATGGAACTCTAAATACACCTTTGGTGTCACTAAGGTGAGGGGAAAGCCTCTGGAAAGAGATCCTTGCCAGGCCAGAGAAAATGGACATGCAGCTTTGACTCACTGTTGTAGGGTTGTACCTTTCTTCCCTATAGGACACACAGCAGGATTTTGCCTTGAGAAAATGTTACATGTGCATTGACACTAATATTATGCAAGTTGAATGTTATGCTTATTTAGCTTTTAACATCTTTCATCATCACTACATGGTGTGCAGCGAAGTCTGCAAGGGCAAGGAGGCGTTGTCTGTGGGTCTTTGTTGTATCCCCAGATCCAGTCCCACTGCCTGGTTCATAATAGACGCTCAATAAACACTCATTGAATACATGAGTGAAAGGATTTGTTATTTGAATATCACAGGTAAATCACGGCAAATATATTAATTGACATAATGTCAGAATGTGTTTTACCAAGAAAATAACCATATCATTTATTTTGACCTTTAAGACATGGGTAGCAGGCTTATGTTTGTTTCTTCTGTTTTGTTCACTTACCCCAAAGAGGAAGCGTCTTACTCTATATAATGAGGTTTTAGATGCAAATTTAAGAGTCAAAATGCTAACAGGAAATCTTAGAGTTATAAATGAGTTCCAAACGAATAACCTCATGTCACACATCAGGTATGTCAACCCAATGGTTTCAATGCACAATTTTTTCTTAAACAGCTTTATTGGAGTATAATTGCTTCACAACGGTGTGTTAACTTCTGCTGTATAACAAAGTGAATCAGCTATATGTATGCATATATCCCTATATCTCCCCCCTCATTCATCTCCCTCCCACATACCCTATCCGACCCCCCTAGGTGGACACAAAGCATCAAGCTGATCTCCCTGTGCTATGTGGCTGCTTCTCACTAGCTATCTGTTTTACACTTGGTGGTGTATATATGTCCATGCCTCTCTCTCAGTTATCCCAGCTAACACTTCCCTCTCCCCATGTCCTCAAGTCCATTCTCTATGTCTGTGTCTTTATTCCTGTCCTGCCCTTAGTTCTTCTGAAACGTGTTTTTTTTTTTTTTTTAGATTCCACATATACATGTTAGCATATGGTATTTGTTTTATTTTGTTCTGACTTACTTCACTCTCGATGACAAACCATAGGTCCATCCACCTCACTACAAATAACTTAATTTCATTTCATTTTATGACTGAGTAATATTCCATTGGATGTATGTGCCACATGTTTTTTATCCATTCATCTGTCGATGGACACTTAGGTTGCTTCCACGTTTGGCTCTTGTATATAGAGCTGCAATGAACATTGTGGCACATGACTCTTTTTGAATTATGGTTTTCTCAGTTTATATGCTCAGTAGTGAGATTGCTGGGTCGTATGGTATTTCTATTGTTAGATTATTAAGGAATCTCCATACTGTTGTCCATAGTGGCGGTATTAATTTACATTGCCACCAACAGGACAAGAATGTACCCTTTTCTCCACACCCAGCCTTTATTGTTTGTAGATTTTTTGATGATGGCCATTCTGACAGATGTGAGGTGATACCTCATTGAAGTTTTGATTTGCATTTCTCTAATGATTAGTGATGTTGAGCATCCTTTCATGTGTTTGTTGGTCATCTGTATATTTTACCTGGAGAAATGTCTATTAGGCCTTCTGCCTATTTTTTTTTTTTTTGCTATTTATTTTAACATCGTTATTGGAGTATAATTTCTTTACAATGGTGTGTTAATTTCTGCTTTATAACAAAGTGAATCAGTTATACATATACATGTGTTCCCATATCTCTTCCCTCCTGCATCTCCCTCCCTCTAACATTATGTATCCCACCCCTATGCTGGGAAACAGAATCCAACAGCACATTAAAATGATCTACACCATGATCAAGTGGGGCATATACCAGGAATGCAAGGATTTCTCAATATATTCATATCAAACAATGTGATACACTATATTAACAAATTGAAGGAGAAAAAGCATATGATCAACTCAATAGATGGAGAGAAAGCTTTTGACAAAATTCAACCCCCAATTGTGCTAAAAACTCTACAGAATGCAGGCATAGAGGGAACTTTCCTCAACAAAATAGAGTCCACGTATGACAGACCTGCAGCCAATATCATCCTTAATGATGAAAAACTGAAACAATTCTCACTAAGATCAGGAACGAGAGAAGGTTGGCCACTCTCACCACTCGTATTCAATATAGTTTTGGAAGTTTTAGCCACAGCAATCAGAGAAGAAAAAGAAATAAAAGGAATCCAAATTAGAAAAGAAGTAAAGCTGCCACTGTTGCAGATGACAATACTCTACATAGAGAATCCCAAAGATGCTACCAGAAAACAACAAGAGGTAATCAATGAATTTGGTATAGTAACAGGATATAAACTGAATGCACAGAAATCTCTGGCATGCTTATACACTAGTGATGAGAAATCTGAAAGTGAAATTAAGAAAACACTCTCGGGCTTCCCTGTTGGTGCAGTGGTTGAGAGTCTGCCTGCCGATGCAGGAGATGAGGGTTCGTGTCCCAGTCCAGGAGGATCTCACATGTCATGGAGCGGCTGGGCCTGTGGGCCATGGCCGCTGAGCCTGCACGTCTGGAGACTGTGCTCCATGGCAGTAGAGGTCACAGTGGTGGAGGCTCGTAAAACTCCCCCCACAAAAAAAAAAAAAGAAAACACTCCCATTTACGATTGCAGCCAAAAGAATTAAATATCTAGGAATAAACCTACCTAAGGAGACAAAAGACCTCTATGAAGAAAATTATAAGACACTGATAAAAAAAATTAAAGATGATACAAATAGATGGAGAGATATACCATGTTCTTGGATTGGAAGAATCAACGTTGTGAAAATGACTCTACTACTGACCAATATACAGATTCAATGCAATCCCTATCAAACTACCACTGTCATTTTTCATAGAACTACAACAGAAAAGTTCACAATTTGTATGGAAACACAAAAGACCCCGAAGAGCCACAAAAATCTTGAGAATGAAAAATGGAGCTGGAGGAATCAGGCTCCCTCAGAGCAGATTATACTACAAATCTACAGTAATCAAGACAGTATGATACTGGCACAGAAACAGAAATATAGGTCAATGGAAAAGGATAACATGCCCAGAGCTAAACTCACACATATATGGTCATCTTATCTTTGATAAAGGAGACAGGAATGTACAGTGGAGATAGAACAGCCTCTTCAATAAGTGGTACTGTGATAATTGGACAGGCACATGTAAAAGTATGAGATTAGATCACTCCCTAACACCATACATAGAAATAAGCTCAAAAAGGATTAAAGACCTAAACGTAAGGCCAGAAATTATCAAATTCTTAGAGAAAAACCTAGGCAGAACACTCTATGACATACACCACAGCAAGATCCTTTCTGACCCACCTCCTAGACAAATGGAAATGCAAAGAAAAATAAACAAATGGGACCTAATGAAACTGCAAAGCTTTTGCACAGCAAAGGAAACCATAAAGAAGACCAAAAGACGGCCCTCAGAATGGCATAAAATATTTGCAAATAAAGAAATTGGCAGAGGGTTAATCTCCAAAATTTACAAGCAGCACATGCAGCTTAATAAGAAAATAAATAAATAAACCCAATCCAAAAATGGGCAGAAGACCTAAATAAACATTTCTCCAAAGAAGATATACAAGGTGCTAACAAACAAATGAAACAATGCTCAACATCATTAATCATTAGAGAAATGCAACTCAAAACTACAATGAGATAGCATCTGACACCAATCAGAATGGCCATCATCAAAAAATCTAGAAACAACAAATGCTGGAGAGGGTGTGCAGAAAAGAGAACACTCTTGCACTGTTAGTGGGAATATGAATTGGTCCAGCTACTATGGAAAACACTATGGAGGTTCCTTAAAAAACTAAAAATAGAATTACCATATGACCCAGCAATCCCACTACTGGGCATATACCCTGAGAAAACCATAATTCAAAAAGAGTCATGTACCAAAATGTTTATTGCAGCTCTATTTACAATATCAAGGGGATGGAAACAACCTAAGTGTCCATCATTGGATGAATGGAAAAAGAAGATGTGGCATATATATATACAATGGAATAATACTCAGCCATAAGAAGAAATGAAATTGAGCTATTTGTAATGAGGTGGATGGATTTAGTGTCTGTCATACACAGTGAAGTAAGTCAGAAAGAGAAAGACAAATACCATGTGCTAAAACATATATATGGAATTTAAGAAAAAATGTCATGAAGAACCAGGGATAGGATAGGAATAAAGACACAGACCTACTTGAGAATGGACTTGAGGAAATGGTCAGGGGAAGTGTAAGGTGTGACAAATTGAGAGAGTGGCATGGACATATATACAGTACCAAACATAAAATAGATAGCTAGTGGGAAGCAGCTGCATAGCAGAAGGAGATCTGTTTGGTGCTTTGTAACGACCTCCAGGGGTAGGATAGGGAGGGTAAGGGGGAAGGAGAAGCAAGGGGGAAGAGGTATGCAAACATATGTATATGTATAACTGATTCACTTTTTTATAATGTAGAATTAACACACTGTTGTAAAACAATTATAATCCAATAAAGATGTAAAAAAAATGTTTCATGCATTACTCCCACGTCTGACACTTCTGGTTACCAGTGTGTTAGCTCTTCCTAAGCAAGCAATTCTGTGACCCCAGATGGATATCCTACATGGGAACTCAGTTATGAAGCTGTTTCCCTGGTGACAGATTCAGATCCCCAGGTTACAGACTCAGGCCCACAAGACTGCCCCACATCCCAGCCCCAACTTCAGATCCAAATCCTCATTGTCACCTGTACTTCTGATAGACTGGAGATTCCCATAGATCCCTCCTCCTGTTGGATTAATTAGCTGGAGCCAATGAACATTTCACTAACTAGGTAACTAATGATCAATACGAAGGATATAGCCCAGGAACAGCCAGATGGAAGAGATGAGGAGGCCTGCAGCACTCTCCAGGTGCTCCATCTTACCCCACACACACTTCTGCCTTTCCACCAACCTTAGCCTCCCTGGACCCCACGACACCCACCACTTTCTTTTGTCTAAAGGGAGATTCATCACATAGGCATGATTGATTAAATCTTGGATACTTATGTTGGAGATTAATTCGAACCTGGTACCTGGTCCCTTCCCAGAGTTGGAGGTGGGGCTGAATATCCAATCACTGGTTGGTTCCCTGGGCACCCAGAGCCCACACTTCAGGGTTTTCCAAATCACTGCATTAATATAAATGCAGGTGTGACAGGAAAGGTTCTGTTATGCATAATAAAAGACAGTTTGATCTTCCTCATCAGTTTGGAAATGCTGAGGGTTTTATAAGCTTGGTGTCAAGATCAGAGAAGAAGGCCAGAACTGCATGTATTTTGTCTTATAAGCCATGCTGCCTCAGTGTATGATTGTAGATACATAGATGGATATGTGTGTGCTGACTCTGGCTCCTGAGGTGGAGGGAAGTTTGGCATCTATATCACTCCCAGTTTCGAAGTGCAGTGTACAATACAACGATAGTGTCTCTCCTGGCAGCTGGGTGGCCTACTTCTCCCACTGGGACAAAGCTCCTTGGCAGACAGGTGGTTGTCTGGGGTACAGGGACCCCTCCAGTGACTGGATGCTCCACCCCAGGGGTTGTGATTCACCTCCACTGGAGGCTTTTCTTTGAATCTCCCCCTCAGGTAGAGCATGGGTTTGGATGCATTTCATGTGGGCTAGATCACATGTTCACTGTTGCTTCAGAGTTCATCTGAGTTCCAGTTCACACATGGAACTCTAAATACACCTTTGGTGCCACTAAGGTGAGGGGAAAGCCTCTGGGGAGACATCCTGGCCAGGGCAGAGAAAATGGAGATGCAGCATTGACTCACTGTTGTAGGGTCAGAACTTTTTCCCTATAGGTCAAACAGCAGGATTTTGCCTTGAGTAAATGTTACATGTGCATTGGCACTAATATTACACAAATTGAATGTTATACTTATTTAGCTTTTAACATCTTCCCTCATCACTACACGGTGTGCAGTGAGGTCTGCAAGGGCAGGGAGGGGTTGTCTGTGGGTCTTTGCTGTATTCCCAGCTCCAGCCTCGATGCCTGGTTCATAATAGATGCTCAATAAACACACATTGAATACATGAGTGAAAGGATTTTTCATTTGCATATTATAGGTAAATCACGGCAAATATATTAAGTGACATAATTTCAGGATGTGTTTTACCAAAACAAATAGCCATGTAATTTATTTTGATCATTAAGATGTAGGCAGCAGGCTTATGTTTTTTTGTTCTGTTTCTGTTACTTCCCCAAAATGGGAAACGTATTACTCAATATAATGTGGTTTTAGAGGCAAATTAAAGAGTCAATATGCTAAAGGGAAAGCTTAGAATTATAAATCAAAACCAAATGAATAACCTAAAGTCACACATCAGGTATGTCAATCCAATGGCTTCAATGCACAATTTTTTTTTAAACAGCTTTATTGGAGTATAATTGCTTTACAGTGGTGTGTTAACTTCTGCTGTATAACAAAGTGAATCAGCTAAATGTTTGCATATATCCCCATATCTCCGCCTTCATGCATCTCCCTCCCAGACTCCCTATCCCACTGCTCTAGGTGAACATAAGCTCCAAGCTGATCTCCCTGTGCTATGTGGCTGCTTCTCACTACCTATCTGTTTTACACTCCGTGGTGTATATATGTCCCTGCCTCTTCTCTCTTATCACAGCTTACCCTTCCCCCTCCCCGTGTCCTCAAGTCCATTCTCTACGTCTGGGTCTATTCCTGTCCTTCCCCTAGGTTCCTCAGAACCTTTTTTTTTTTTTTTTTTTTTAGATTCTATATATACATGTTAACATATGGTATTTGTTTTTTTCTTTCTGACTCACTTCACTCTCTATGACAGTCTCTATGTCTATACATCTCACAAGAAATAAATCTATTTTGCTTCTTTTTATGGCAGAGTAATATTCCATTGGATGTATGTGCCACATGTTTCTTATCTATTCTTCTATTGAGGGACACTTAGGTTGTTTCCACATTTGGCTATGGTATATAAAGCTGCAATGAACATTTTGGTAAATGACTCTTTTTGAATTACAGTTTTCTCAGCTTATATGCCTAGTAGTGACATTGCTGGGTCGTATGATATTTCTATTTTTTGATTTTTAAGGAAACTCGATACTGTTCTCCACAGTAGTTGTATCAATTTACTTTCCTACCAACAGTACAAGTGGGTACCCTTTTCTCCACACTCTTTCCAAATTTTATTGTTTGTAGATTTTCTGATGATGGCCATTCTGACTGGTGTGATACCTCATTGTAGTTTTGATTTGCATTTCTCTAATAATTAGTGATGTTGAGCATCCATTAATATGTTTGTTGGTCATCTGTATATCTTTTCTGCAGAAATATCTAGTTAGGGCTTCTGCCTTTTTTTTTTTTTTTTTTGCTATTTTTTTTTTAACATCGTTATTGGAGTATAATTCCTTTACAATAGTGTGTCAATTTCTGCTTTGTAACAAAGTGAATGAGTTATACATATACACGTGTTCCATTATCTCTTCACTCCTGCATCTTCCTCCTTCCCATCCTACCTATGCCATCCCTATACTAGCAAACAGATTCCTACAGCATATTAAAAGGATCATACAACATGATCAAGTGGGGTATATCCCAGCAATACAAGGATTCTTCAATATATGTATATCACTCAACGTGATACACCATATTAACAAATTGAGGGGAAAGAAATATGTAATCAACTGAACAGATGCAGAGGAAGCTTTTGACACAATTCAACACCCATTTATGGTAAAAGCCTACAGAAAGCAGGCATAGAGGGAACTTTCCTCAACATAATAAAGGCCACATATGACAAACCTGCAGCCAATATCATCCTCAATGGTTATAAAGTGAAACAATTCCCACTAAGATCAAGAACAAGAGAAGTCTGCCCACTCTAACCACTCATATTCAACAAAGTTTTGGAAGTTTTAGCCACAGCAATCACAGAAGAAAAATCAATAAAAGGAATCCAAATCGGAAAAGAAGAAGTAAAGCTGTCACTGTTGCAGATGACATGATAATCTACATAGAGAATCCTAAAGTGGCTACTAGAAAACAAGTAGAGCTAATCAGTGAATTTGGTAATGTAACAAGATACAAATTTAATGCACAGAAATCTCTGGAGTTCTTACAGACTGGATGAAAATTCTCAAAGTGAAATTAAGAAAAGACCCACATTTACCATTGCAACAAAAAGAATAAAATATCTAGGAATAAACCTACCTAAGGAGACAAAAGCCGTGCATGGAGAAAATTATAAGATAATGATGAAAAAAAAATTAAGATTATATAAATAGATGGAGAGACATACCATGTTCCTGGATTGGAAGAATCAATGTTGTGAAAATGACTCTACTACAAACCAATCTACAGATTCAATGCAATCCTTATCAAGCTACCATTGGCATTTTTCACAGAACTAGTACAAAAAAATTCACAATTTGTTTGGAAAACAAAAACAAAAACCCCAAAGAGCCAGAGAAAATTTCAGAATGAAAAATGTAGCTGGAGGAATCATACTCCCTGAGATCAGACTATACTACAAATCTACAGTAATCAAGATAGTATGGTAATGGCACAAAAACAGAAATATAGATCAATGGAACAGGATAGAAAACCAGAGATAAACCCACACACATATGGTCACTTTTTCTTTGATAAAGGAGGCAGGAATGTACAGTGGAGAAAGGACAGCCTCTTCAATAAGTGGTGCTGGGATAACTGGACAGGTACATATAAAAGTATGAGATTAGATCACTCCCTAACACCATACACAAAAATAAGCTCAAAATGGATTAAAGACCTAAATAAAAGGCCAGAAACTATCAAACTCTTAGAGGAAAACATAGGCAGCACAGTCTATGACATATATCACAGCAAGGTCCTTTTTGACCCACCTCCTAGAGAAATGGAAATAAACACAAAAAGAAAAAAATTGAACCAAACGAAACTGTAAAACTTTTGCACAGCAAAGGAAACCATAAAAAAGGCCAAAAACAACACTCAGAATGGGAGAAATATTTGCCATTGAAGAAATTGGCAAAGGATTAATCTCCAAAATTTACAAGCCACTCATGTAGCTCAATAACAAAAAACAAACAGCCCAATCCACAAATGGGCAGAAGACCTAAATAGCCATTTCTCCAAAGAAGATATGCAGACTGCCAACACACACATGAAAGAAGGCTCAATGTAATTAATCATTAGAGAAATGCAATCAAAACTAAAATGAGATATCATCTCACAGCAGACTGATTGGCCATCATCAGAAAAACCTAAAAACAACAAATGCCTGGGGGCTTCCCTGGTGGCGCAGTGGTTGAGAATCTGCCTGCCAATGCAGGGGACACGGGTTCAATCCCTGGTCTGGGAAGATCCCACATGCCACGGAGCAACTGGGCCCGTGAGCCACAACTACTGAGCCTGCGCGTCTGGAGCCTGAGCTCTGCAACCAGAGAGGCCATGATAGTGAGAGGCCCGCGCACCGCGATGAAGAGTGGCCCCCGCTTGCCACAACTGGAGAAAGCCCTCACACAGAAACGAAGACCCAACACAGCCAAAAATAAATAAAATAAATTGAAAATCACAGCCAAATTAAAAAAAAAAAAAAAAAAAAAAAAAAAAAACAAATGCCTGAGATGGTGTGGAGAAAAGGGAACACTCTTGAACTGTTGGTGGGAATGTGAATTGGTACAGCTACTATGGAGAACCTTATGGAGGTTCGTTAAAAAAACTACAAATAGAACTACTATATGACCCAGCAATCCCACTACTGGGCATATACCCTGAGAAAACCATATTTCAAAAAGTCATGTACCAAAATATTCATTGCAGCTCTATTTTCAATAGCCAGGAGATGGAAACAACATAAGTGTGCATCACCAGATGAATGGATAAAGAAGATGTGGCACATATATAGAATTGAATATTACTCAGCCATATAAAGAAACAAAATTGAGTTATTTGCAGTGAGGTGGATGGACCTAGAGTATGTCATACAGAGTGAAGTAAGTCAGAAAGAGAAAGACAAATACCATATGCTAACACATATATTTGGAATTTAAGAAAAAAATATCATGAAGAACATAGGGATAAGTCGGGAATAAAGACACAGACCTACTAGAGAATTGACTTGAGGATATGGGAAGGGGGAAGTGTAGGTGTGAGAAAGTGAGAGAGTGGCATGGACATATATACACTACCAAACATAAAATAGATAACTAGTGGGAAGCAGCTGCATAGCACATGGACATCAGTTCGGTGCCTTGTGACAACTTAGATGAGTGGGATAAGGATGGTCGAGGGAGGCATAAGCAAGAGGGAAGAGATATGGGAACATCTGTATATGTATAACTGATTCACTTTTTATAAAGCAGAAATAACACAACTTGTAAAGCAATTATACTCCAATATAGATGTAAAAAAAAAAAGTTTCATGCGGTACTCCCACCTCTGACAATTCTGGCTACCAGCCAGTGAGCTCTTCGAAAGCAAGCAATTGTGCGACAACATATGGATGTCCTACACAGGAACTCAGTTCTGAAGCTGTCTCCCTGGTGATGGCTTCAGTTCTCCAGGTTACAGACTCAGTCTCACAAGACTGCCCACACTCCCTGCCCCAACTTCAGATGTCAATCCAGGTTGTCACCTGTACTTCTTGTAGACAGGAGATTCCCATAGATCCCTCCTGCTGTTGGATTAAGTGGCTGGAGCCACTGAACATTTTACTTACTAGGTAACTAATTATCAATACCAAGGATATAGCCCAGGAACAGCCAGATGGAAGAGATGAGTGGTCCTGTAGCCCTCTCCATGTGTCCCATACCACCCCACACACACCTCTGCTCTTCCACCAACCTGAATCTCTCTGGACACAACCACTCCCTCAGCTTTGTTTTTTCTAAAGAAGGATTCATCACAAAGGCATGATTGATTAAATCCTGGATTCTTAGGTTGGATATTAAGTCGAGCCGGTCCCTCCTCCATTCCCAGAGGTAGAGGTGGTTCTGAACCTTCAATCACAGATTGATTCCCTCGGCCACCAGTCCCCAGGCATCAGGGCTTTCCAAATCACTGCAATAACATAAACTCAGGTGTGGCTGGAAGGGACCTGTTATGCATAATAAAAGACAGTTTCATTTTCTTCATCCGTTTGGAATTTCTGAGGGTTTTATAGGTTCTGTGCCAAGAATGGGGATGAAGGCCAGAGCTGCATGTATTTCATCTTATAATCCGTGCTGCCTCAGTGTATGCTCATGGATACATAAATGGATACGCATGTGTTGATTCTGGCCCCTGGGTTGGAGGGGAGTGTGACATCTGTATCACTCCCGTTAGCAAAGTGCAGTGCACAATACTCCGTTGGTCTCTCTCCTGGCTGCTGGGTTGCCTGCCACTCCTGCTGGGTCCAGGCTTCTCGGCAGACAGGTGGTTGGCTGTGGTACAGGGACCCTTCCAGTGACTGGATGCTCCACCACGAGGTTGTGATTCATCTCCACTGGAAGGTCTTCTTTGAATCTCACCCTCAGGTAGAGCATGAGTTTGGATGCATTTCATGTGGGCTAGATCACATGTTCACTGTTGCTTCAAAGTTCACCTGAGATGCTGCTCACACATGGAACTCTAAATACACCTTTGGTGCCACTAAGGTGAGGGGAAAGTCTCTGGGAAGAGATCCTGGCCAGGCCAGAGAAAATGGACATGCAGCTTTGACTCACTGTTGTAGGGTCTTACTTTTTTTCCATATAGGCCACACAGCAGGATTTTACCTTGAGAATATATTACATGTGCATTGACACTATTAATATGGAAGTTGAATTTTATACTTATTTAGCTTTTAACATCTTTCCTCATCACTACACAGTGTGGAGTGAGGTATGCAAGGGCAGGGATTGGGTCTCTGTGTGTCTTTGCTTTATCCACATATCCAGCCCCACTGCCTTGTACCTAATAGATTCAATTAAAACTCATTGAATACAGGAGTGAAAGGATTTGTTTTTTGAATGTCATAGGTAAATCATGGCAAATATATTAAATGACATGTTAGAAAATGTTTTATTAAGAAAATAACCATATCATTTAATTTGACCTTTAAGACGTGGGCAGCAGTCATTTTGTGTCCTTCACCCAAATGGGATGGGTATTATACTATATAATGTGGTTTTAGATGCAAATTAGAGAGTCAAAATGCTAATTGGAAATCTTAGAGTTATAAATCAATAACAAATGAATAACCTCAGGTCACGCATCAGGTATGTCAACCCAATGGCTTCAACCCACAATCTTTTTTTTAACATCTTTATTGGAGTATAATTGCTTTACGATTGTCAGTTTCTGCCTTATAACAAAGTGAATCAGCTATACGTATGCATATATCACCATATCTCCGCCCTCATTTATCTCCCTCCCACACTCCCTATCCCTCCCCTCTAGGCGGACACAACACACCGAGATGATCTCTCTGTGCTATGTGGTTGCTTGCCACTAGCTATCAATTTTACACTTGGTAGTGTATCTATATCCATGCCACTCTCACACTTATTTCAGCTTACCTTCCCCCTCCCTGTGTCCTCATGTCCATTCTTTTCATCTGAGTCTTTAATCCTGTCCTGCCCGTAGGTTCTTCAGCACTTTTTTTTTTTTTTTAGGTTCCATATACACATGTTAGCATAGGGTATTTTTTTTCTTTGTGAATTACTTCACTCAGTATGACAGACTTTAGGTCCATCCACCTCACTACAAATAATTTTGTTTCTCTTTATAACTGAGTAATATTCCATTGTATATATGTGTCACATGTTTTTTATCCATTCATCTGTCTAAGGACATTTAGGTTATTGCAACTTTTCACTATTGTAAATAGAGCTGCAATGAAAATTGTGGTACATGACTCTATTTGAATTATGGTTTTCTCAGGTTATAGGCCCAGTAGTGAGGTTGCTGGGTTTTATGTTATTTCTCTTTTCCCTTTTCTCCACACTCTCTCCAACATTTATTGTTTGTAGATTTTTTGATGATGGCCATTCTGACTGCTGTGAGGCAATACTTCACTGTAGTTTTGATTTGCATTTCTTTTATGATTAGTGATGTTGAGCATCCTTTCATGTGTTGTTGGTCATCTGTATATATTTTCTGGAGAAATGTCTATTTAGGCTTTCTGCCTACTTTGGGTTTTTTTTTGCTAATGTTTTAACACATTTTTTTGGAATATAATTGCTTTACAATGGTGTATTAGTTTCTGTTTTATAACAAAGTAAATCAGTTATACATAAACACATGTTCCCATATCTGTTCCTTCTGGTGTCTCCCTCCTTACAACCCACCCTATCCCACCCCTATAGTAGCAAACAGAAGCCAACAGCACATTAAAATTGTCATACACCATGATCAAGTTGAGTTTATTCCAGGAATGCAAGGATTCTTCAATATATGCATATCAATGAATGTGATACACCATATTAATAATTTGAAGGAGAAAAAACATATGATCAACTCAACAGATGCATAGAAAGCTTTTGACAAAACTCAACACCCATTTATAGTATAAACCATAAAGAACATAGGCATAGATGGAACTTTCCTCAACATAATAAAGGGAATATATGAGAAACCTGGAGCCAATATCTTCCACATTGGTGAAAAACTGACACAATTCTCACTAAAATCAATAAGAAGAGACGTGTGCTCCCTCTAACCATTCTTATTCAATATAGTTTTGGAAGTTTTAGCCACAATAATCAGAGAAGAAAAAGAAATAAATGGAAACCAAATCAGAAAGTAGAAATAAAGATATGGCTGTTGCAGATGACAGGATACCCTATATAGAGAATCCAAAACATGCTACCAGAATTCTACTAGAGCTAATCAATGAATGTGGTAAAGTAACAGGATGCAATATTAATGCACAGAAATCTCTGGCATTCGTATACATTAGTGATCAAATATCTGAAATTGAAATTAAGAAAACACTCTGATTTGGGCTTCCCTGGTGGCGCAGTGGTTGAGAGTCCGCCTGCCGATGCAGGGGATACGGGTTCGTGCCCCGGTCTGGGAAGATCCCACATGCCGCGGAGCGGCTGGGCCCGTGAGCCATGGCCGCTGAGCCTGCGCGTCCGGAGCCTGTGCTCCGCAACGGGAGAGGCCACAACAGTGAGAGGCCTGCATACTGCAAAAAAAAAAAAAAAACAAAAAAAAAAAAAAAACAAAAAAAAAAAAAACAAAAAAAAAAGAAAACACTCTGATTTACCATTGCACAAAAAAGAATAAAATATCCAGGAATAAACATACCTTCGGAGACAACAGCCCTGTATGCAGAAAATTATAAGACACAGATGAAAAAAATTAGAGATGTTACAAATAGATGAAGAGATACACCATGTTCTCGGATTGGAAGAATCAGCATTGTGAAAATGACTCTACTATGAAATCAATCTACAATCTCAATGCAATCCCTGTGAAACTACCACTGGCATTTTTCACAGAATTAGAACAAAAATTTTCAAAATTTGTATGGAAACACAAAAGACCCTGAAGAGACAAAGCAGTTTTAAGAACAAAAAATGGAGCTGGATGAATCATGCTCCCTGACTTCATGCTATACTACAAACCTACAGTAATCAAGACCGTATTGTACTGGCACAATAACAGAAATATAGATGAATAGAACAATAGAAAGCCCAGAGATAAACCCATACACATATGCTCACCTTAACTTTGATAAAGGAGGCAGCAATGTACAGTAGAAAAAAGACAGACTCTTCAATAAGTGGTGCTGGTAAAACTGGATACGTACAGGTAAAAGTATGAGATTATATCACTTCTTAATACCATACACAAAAATAAGCTCAAAATGGATTAAAATCCAGGGCTTCCCTGGTGGCCCAGTGGTTGAGAGTCTGCCTTCCAATGCAGGGGACATGGGTTCGTGCCCCAGTCTGGGAGGATCCCACATGCCATGGAGCAGCTGGGCCTGTGAACCATGGCCACTGAGCCTGCGCGTCCGGAGCCTGTGCTCCGCAACGGGAGAGGCCACAACAGTGAGAGGCCCATGTACTGCCAAAAAAAAAAAAAAAACGGAAATGGATTAAAGTCCTAAATGTAAGGCGAGAAGCTATCAAACTCTTAGAGGAAAACATAGGCAGAACACACTATGACATAAATGACAGCAAGATACTTTTTGACCCACCTCTTAGAGAAATGGAAATAAAAACAAAATTAAACAAATGGAACCTAATGAAACTGCAAAACTTTTGCACAGGAAAGGAAACCATAAACAAGACAAAAAGACAACCCATAGAGTGGGAGCAAATATTTGCAAATGAAGAAATTGGCAAAGGATTAATCTCCAAAATTTACAAGCAGCACATGCAGCTCCATAACTAAAAAACAAACAACCCAATCCAAAAATGGGCAGAAGGCTTAAGCAGACATTTCTCTAAGGAACATATACAGACTGCCAAAAAACACATGAAAGAATGCTCAACATCATTAATCATTAGAGAAATGCAAATCAAAACTACAATGTGATATCATCTTACACAGATAAGAATGGCCATCATCAAAAAATCTAGAAATAACAAATACTGGAGAGGCTGTGGAGAAAAGGGAACACTCTTTCACTGTTGGTGGGACTGTGAATTGGTACAGCCAATATGGAGAACAATATGGAGGTTACTTAAAAAACTACAAATAGAACTACCATATGACACAGCAATCCCATTACTGGGCATATACCCTGAAAAAGCCATAATTGAAAAAAAGTCATGTATCAAAATATTCATTGCAGCTCTACTTGCAATAGCCAGGAGATGAAAACAACCTATGTGTCCATCATCAGGTGAATGGATAGAGAAGATATATACATATATATCTTATACATACAAGATATATATATATATATATGTATATATACATATTGCACATATACACAATGGAATATTACTCAGAAATAAAAAGAAATGAAATTGAGGTATTTGTAATGAGGTGGATGGAGCTAGAGCCTGTCATACAGTGAAGTATGTCATAAAGAGAAAGACAAATACCATATGCTAACACATATATATGGAAATTAAGAAAAAAAACAAGTGTTAGTAAGAACCTAGGGAAAGACAGGAATAAAGACACAGACCTACTAGAGAATGGACTTGAGTATATGGGGAGGGAGAAGGGTAAGCTGTGACAATGGGAGAGAGGGGCATGGACAAATATACACTACCAAATGTAAAATAGACAGCTAGAGGGAAGCAGCTGCATAGCAGAGGAAGATGAGTTAGGTGCTTTGTGAAGACCTAGAGGGGTGAGATAGGGAGGGTCGGAGGGAGGGAGACTCAAGTGGGAAGAGATATGTGAACATATGTATATGTATAACTGATTCAATTTGATATAAAGTAGAAACTAACACACCAGTGTAAAGTAATTATAGTCCAATAAAAAATTAAAAAAAATATTACTTGGGATACTCCAACTTCTGACACTTTTGGCAACAAGTGTGTGAAATCTTCCTAAGCAAGCAATTCTGTGACAACAGATGGATGTCCTACACAGGAACTGAGTTCTGAAACTGTCTCCTTGGTAACGGCTTCAGATCCCCAGTTTACAGACCCAGTCCCACAAAACTGCCCCCACCCCGGCCCAACTTCAGATGCGCATCCAGGTTGTAACCTGTACTGCTGAAAGACAGGAGATTCCTAGTTCCCTCCTCCTCTTGGATTAATTTGCTGGTGCCACTGAACACTTTACTTACTAGATAACTAAGTATCAATACCAAGTATATGGCTCAGGAACAGCCAGATAGTAGAGATGAGGGGGCCTGCAGCCCTATCCAGGTGCTCCATCCCACCCCACACACACCTCCACCCTTCCACCAACCCTAACTTCCCTGGACCACACCAATCCCACAACTTTCTTTTCTCTAAAGTCGTATTCATCACATAGGCATGATTGATTAAATCTTGGACCCTTAGTTTGGAGATTAAGTTGACCCCAGTTCCTCTTCCCTTCCCAGAGTTGGAGGCAGGGCTGAACCTCCAATCACAAGTTGGCTCCCTGGGCAACTGGCTCCCAGGCTTCAGGGCTTTCCAAATCACCACATTAACATAACTGAGGTATGGCTGGAAGGGGCATGATATGCATAATAACAGACAGTTTGATTTTCTTCATCACTTGGGAAATTGTTTGGCTTTTAGGAGTTCTATGCCAAGAATGGGGAAGAAGACCAGAACTGCATGCATTTCTTCTTATAAGCCATGCTGCCTCAGTGTATGCTCGTGGATACGTATATAGATAAGTGTGTGTTGACTCTGGACACTGGGGTGGAGGGGAGCGCAGCATCTGTATCACTCCCAGTTGCAAAGTGCAGTACACAATACCCTGATGGTGTCTCTCCTGGCTGATGGGTTGCTTGCCCCTCCTGATGGGACCAGGCTGCTTAGCAGACAGGTGGTTGGCTGCTGTACAGGGACCACTCCAGTGACTGGATGCTCCACCCTGGGGTTGTGATTCATCTCCACTGGAGGGTCTTCTTTGAATCTCACCCCCAGGGAGAGCATGTGGGTGGATGAATTTCATGTGGGCTAGATCACAGGTTCACTGTTCCTTTAGAGTTCACCTGAGCGTCTGCTCACACATGGAGCTCTAAATACACCTTTGGTGTTACTAAGGTGAGGAAAAAGCCTTTCTGAAGAGATCCTGAACAGGCCAAATAAAATGGAGATGCAGCTTTGACTCACTGTTGTAGGGTTGTAAATTTTCTCCCTAAAGGCGACACAGCAGGATTTTGCCTTGAGGAAACATTACAAGTGCATTGACACTATTATTACTCAAGTTGAATGTTATACTTATTTAGCTTTTAACATCTTTGTAATCACTACACAGTGTGCAGTGATGTCTGCAAGTGCAGGGAGAGGTTGTCTGTGGGCCTTTGCTATATCCTGAGCTCCAGCCCCGCTGCATGGTACATAATAGACTGTCAATAAATACTCATTGAATATATGAGTTAAAGGATTTGTTATTTGAATATCATAAGTAAATCATGGCAAATATACTATATGACATAATGTCAGAAAGTGTTTTACCAGGAAAATAATCATATTATTTATTTTGACCTTTAAGATGTTTGCAAAAGACTTTTTCTTTGTTTATGCTGTTTTGTTTTCTTCCACCAAATGGGAAGGGTATTACTCTATATAATGTGGTTTTAGATGCAAATTAAAGAGTGAAAATGTCAACGGGAAATCTGAGACTTATGAATCAATACCAAATAAATTAGCTCAAGTCACACATCAGTATGTCAACCCAATGGCTTCAATGCACATTTTTTAAAAACATATTTATTGGAGTATAATTGCTTTACAATGTTGCATTAGTTTTTGCTCTATAACAAAGTGAATCAGCTATATGTATGCATATATCCCCATATCTCTGCCTTCATGAACCTGCCTCCCACAGTCCCTATCCCACCCCTCTAAGTGGACACAAAGCGCCGAGCTGATCTCCCTGTGCTATGTGGCTGCTTCCCACTAGCTGTTTTACACTTTGTGTTGTACATATGTCCATGCCACTCTCTCACTTATCCCTGCTTACCATTCCCCATCCCCGTTTCATCAAGTCTATTCTCTACATCTGCGTCTTTATTCCTGTCCTTCCCCTAGGTTGTTCAGAACCCTTTTTTTTTTTAGATTCCATATATACATGTTAGCATATGGTATTTGTTTTTTTCTTTCTGACTTACTTCACTCTGTATGACAGACTATAGGTCCATCCACCTCACTACAAATAACTCAACTTCTTTTCTTCTTATGGCTGAGTAATATTCCATTGAATGTATGCACCACATGTTTTTTTTAATGATTCATCTGTCAATGGACACTTAGGTTGCTTCCACATTTCACTCTTGTATATAGAGCTGCAATGAAAAATGTGGTACATGACTCTTTTTGAATTATGGTTTTCTCAGGTTATATGTCCAGTAGTGAGATTGTTGGGCCATATGGTATTTCTATTTTAGTATTTTAAGGAACCAGCATACTCTTATCCATAGTGGCATTATCAATTTACATTCCCACCAACAGTGTTAGAGGGTTTGCTTTTCTCCACATCCTCTCCAGCATTTATTATTTGTAGATTTTTTGATGATGGCCATTCTGACTGGTGTGAGGTGATACCTCATTTTAGTTTTGATTTGCATTTCTCTAATGATAAGCTATATTGAGACTCCTTTTATGTGTTTACTGGTCATCTGTATATCTTCTCTGGAAAAAGACGTAGACCTTCCTCCTATTTTTTTGTTATTTTTTTAACATCTTTATTGGAGTATAATTGCTTTACAATGATATGTTAGTTTCTGCTTTATAACAAAGTGAATCAATTATACATATACACATGTCCCCATATCTCTTCCTTCCTGCATCTCCCTCCCTCTCACCCTCCCTATCCCACCCCTGTACTAGCAAACAGAATCCAACAGCACATTAAAAGGATCATACACCATGATCAAGTGGGGTTTATCACAGGAATGCTAGGATTCTTCAATATATGTATATCAATCAACGTGATACACCATATTAACAAATTGAAGGAGAAAAACTATATTATCAACTCAATAGATGCAAAGAAAGCTTTTGACAAAATTCAACAACCTTTTATGAAAAAAACCCTACAGAAAGTAGGCATTACAGGAACTTTCCTCAACATAATAAAGGCTATATATGACAAAGCCACAGCCAATATTGTCCACAATGTTGAAAAACTGAAGCAATTCCCACTAAGATCAGGAACAAGAGAAGGTTGCCCACTCTCACCACTCGTATTCAACATAGTTTTGGAAGTTTCAGCAACAGCAATCAGAGAAGAAAAAAGAAGTAAAAGGAATCCAAATTGGAAAAGAAGAAGTAAAGCTGTCACTGTTGCAGACGACATGATACTCTACATACAGAATGCTAAAAATGCTACCAGAAAACTACTAGAGCTAATCAATGAATTTGGTCAAGCCACAGTATACAAAATTAATGCACAGAAATCTCTGGTATACTTACATACTAATGATGAAAAATCTGAAAGTGGAATTAAGGAAACACTACCATTTACCGTTGCAACCAAAAGAATAAAATAGCTAGGAATAAACCTACCTAAGGAGAGTAAAGACCTGTATGCAGAAAATTATAAGACACTGATGAAAGAAGTTGAAGATTATACAAATAGATGGAGAGATATACCATGTTCTAGGATTGAAAGAATCAGCATTGTGAAAATGGCTCTACTACTAAACCAACCTACAGATTCAATGCAATCCCTATAAAGCTACCACTGGCATTTTTCACAGAACTAGAACAAAAATTTCACAGTTTGTATGGAAATACAAAAGACCCTGAAGAGTCAAAGCAATCTTGAGAATGAAAAATGGAGCTGGAGGAATCAGGCTACCTGACAGCAGGCTATACTACAAATCTACAGTAATCAAAACAGTATGGTACTGGCACAGAAACAGAAATATAGAATGTATCAGGATAGAAAGCTCAGAGATAAACCCTTACACATACAGTCACCTTATCTTTGATAAAGGTGGCAGGATGTACAGTGGAGTAAGGACAGCCTCTTCAATAAGTGGTGCTAGGAAAACTGGACAGCTACATGTAACACTATGAGATTAGATCACTCTCTAACACCATACACAAAAATAACCTCTAAATGGATTAAAGACCTAAATGTAAGTCCTGAAACTATCCAACTCTTAGAGGAAAACATAGGCAGAACACTCTATGACATAAATCACAGCAAGATCCTTTTTGACCCACGTCTTAGAGAAATGGAAATAAATACAAAAATAAACAAATGGGACTCAATGAAACTGCAAAGCTTTTGTACAGAAAAGGAAACCATAAACAGGACCCAAAGACAACCATCAGAATGGGAGAAAATATTTGCAAATGAAGAAATTGGCAAAGGATTAATATACAAAATTTACAAGTAGCTCATGCAGCTCAATAACAAAAAAACAACCCAATCCAAGAATGGGCAAAAGACCTAAATATACAATTCTTTAAAGAAGATATACAGACTGCCAACAAAAAAATGAAAGAATGTTCAACATCATTAATCATTAGAGAAATGAAAATAGAAACTATGATGAGATATCAACTCACACTGGTCAGAAAGGCCATCATCAAAAAAATCTAGAAACAGTAAATGCTGGAGATGGTGTGGAGAAAAGGGAACACTCTTACACTGCTGGTGGGAATGTGAATTGGTACAGCCACTAGGGATAACAGTATGGAGGTTCCTTAAAAAAACTACAAATACAACTACCATATCACACAGAAATCCCACTACTGGGCATATACACTGAGTAAACAGTAATTTTAAAAGAGTCATGTACCAAAATATTCATTGCAGCTCTATTTACAATCCCAGGAGATGGAAACAACCTAAGTTCCCATCATTGGATTAATGGATAAAGAAGATGTGGCATATATATACAATGGAATATCATTCAGACATAAGAAGAAATGCAATTGAGCTATTTGTAATGAGGTGGATGGACGTAGAGTCTGTCATACAGAGTGAAGTAAGTCAGAGAGAAAAAGACAAATACTGTAGGGTAACACATATATATATATAGAATTTAAGAAAAAAAATGCCAGAACCTAGGGATAAGTCGGGAATAAAGACAGTGACCCACTAGAGAAAGTACTCGAGGATATGGGGAGGGGTAAGGGTAAGCTGTGACAAAGTTAGAGAGTGGCATGGACCTATATACACTACCAACCGTAAAATAGATAGCTTTTGGGAAGCAGCCGCATAGCACAGGGAGATCTGTTCAGTGCTTTTTGACCATCTGTGGGGTTGGGATAGTGAGTGTCAGAGGGAGGGAGACGCAAGAGGGAAGAGATATGGGAACATATGTATCTGTATAACTGATAACTTTGTTATAAAGCAGAAACTAACACACCATTGTAAAGATATTATACACCAATAAGGATGTAAAAAAAAAAAAAGTTACATGCAGTACTCCCACTTCTGACACTTCTGGTCACCAGTGTGTGAGCTGTTCCTAAGCAAGCAATTTTGTGACACCAGATATATGTCTTACACAGGAACTGAGTTCTGAAGCTCTCACTCTGGTGAGACAGTTCTGAAGTTGTCTCCCTCCCTGTCCCAACTTCAGATGCAAATCCAGGTTGTCGCCTGTACTTCTGATAGACAGGAGATTCCCACAGATCCCACCTCCTGTTGGATTAATTGGCTGGAGCCACTGAACATTTTACTTACTACATAACTAATTATCAATACCAAGGATATAGCCCAGGAACAGCCAGATGGGTGAGATGAGGGGGACTGCAGCCCTCTCCAGGTGCTCCATCCCACCCAACACACACCTCCGCCCGTCCACCAACCTGAACCTCTCTGGACACACCCACTCCCACCCCTTTCTTTTTTCTAAAGGAGGATTCATCACATAGGCATGATTGATTAAATCCTGGACCCTTAATTTGGAGATAAAGTCGATGCCACCTCCCCCCCAGTCACTCTTCCCTTCCCAGATGTGGAGGTGGGGCTGATCCTCCAATCACAGGTTGTTTCCCTGTGCAACCAGCCCCCAGGCTTCAGAGCTTTCCAAATCACCACATCAACATAAACTCAGGTGTGGCTCAAAAGGGCCTGTTATGAATAATAACAGACAGTTTGATCATCTTCAACACTTTGGAAATTCTGAGGGCTTTAGGAGTTCTGTGTGAAGAACAGGGAAGTAGGCCAGAACTGCATGTATTTCTTCTGATAAGCTGTGCTGCCTCAGTATATGCTCGTGGATCCATAGATGGATACGTGTCTGTTGACTCTGGTCCCTGGGGTGGAGAGGAGTATGACAACTGTATCACTCTCAGTTGTGAAATTCTGTGGACAATACTCCGATTGTCTCTCTCCTGGCTGGTGGGTTGCCTGTCTCACCTGCTGGGACCAGGCTCCTTGGCAGGCAGGGGGTTGGCTGTGGAACAGGGACCCCTCCAGTGACTGTATGCTCCACACTGGGCTTGTGATTGATCTGCACTGGAGGGTCTCCTTTGAATCTCACCCTCAATGAGAGCATGGGGATGGAGGCATTTCATGTGGACTAGATCATAGGGCCACTGTTGCTTCAGAGATCATCTGAGAAGCTGCTCAGACATGGAAGTCAAAATACACCTTTGGTGCCACTAAGGTGAGGAGAAAGTCTCTAGGAAGAGGTCCTGTCCAGGCCAGAGAAAATGGAGATGCAACTTTGACTCCCTGTTGTAGGGTCGTATGTTTTCTCCCTATAGGCCACACAGCAGGATATTGCCTTGATAAAACGTTGCATGTTCATTGACAGTATTATTACCCAAGTTGGATTTTATACTTATTTAACTTTTAACATCTTTCCTCAACACTACACGGTGTGCAGTGCAGTCTACAAGGGGAGGGAGGGGGTGTCTGTGTGTCTTTGCTGTATACCCAGCTGCAGCCCTGCTGCCTGGAACATAAAGCATTGTCAATAAAAGCTCACTGAAATCATGAGTAAAATGATTTATTTGAATATCATAGGTAAATCATGGGAAATATATTAAGTGACATAATGTCAGAATTTTTTTACCAAGAAAATAATCATATCATTTATTTTGACTTTTAATACGTTGGTACCAGGTTTTTTGTTTGTTTGTTTGTCCTTTTTTGTTTTCTTCCCCCAAATGGGTAGGGTATTACTCTATATAATCCAGTTTTAGATGCAAATTAAAGACTCAAAATGTTAAAGGGAAATCTTAGAGTTATAAATCAATACCAAATAAATAAGCTGAAGTCACATATCAGGTATGTCAACCCAATGGCTTCAACTTAGAATCATCTTTTTAACATCTTTACTGGAGTATAATTGCTTTATATCGGTGTGTTAGTTTCTCCTGTATAACAAAGTGAATCAGCTATACATATGCATGTATACCCATATCTCCGCCCTCATGCATCTCCCTCCCACACTACCTATCCCACCTCTCTAAGTGGACACAAAACACCGAGCTGATCTCCCTGTGCTATGTGGCTGCTTCCCACTAGCTATCTGTTTTACACTTGGTGCTGTATATATATATATCCATGTCACTCGCACTTAACCCTGCTTACACTTCCTCCTCCCC
This sequence comes from Inia geoffrensis, assembly GCA_036417435.1. NCBI lineage: Eukaryota > Metazoa > Chordata > Mammalia > Artiodactyla > Iniidae > Inia > Inia geoffrensis. The sequence goes on from CM070921.1 coordinate 13,862,533, forward strand.
ATGTCCTCAAGTCCATTCTCTCCATCTGTGTCATTATTCCTGTCTTGCCCCTAGGTTATTCGGAACCTTTTTTTTTTTTAGATTCCATATATACATATTAGTATATGGTATTTGTTTCTTTCTTTCTGACTTACTTCATTCTGTATGACAGACTCTAGGTCCATCCACCTCACTACAAATAACTGAATTTTGTTTCTTTTTATGGCTGAGTAATATTCCGTTGTATGTATGTGCCACTGTTTTTTATCCATTCATCTGTTGATGGACACTTAGGTTGCTTTCATGTTTGGCTATGGTAAGTAGAGCTACAATGAACATTGTGGTACATGACTCTTTTTGAATTATGGTTTTCTCAGGTTATATGCCCTGTAGTGAGATTGCTGGGTTATATGTTATTGCTATTTTTAATATTTTAAGGAACTGGCATACTCTTCTCCATAGCCGCTGTATCAATTTACCTTACCACAAACAATGCAATAGGGTTCCCTTTTCTCCACACCCTCTCCAGCATTTATTGTTTGTAGATTTTTTTCATGATGGCCATTCTGACTCTTGTGAGGTGATATCTCATTGTAGTTTTGATTTGCATTTCTCTAATGATTAATGATATTGAGCAACATTTTAAGTGTTTGTTGGTCATCTGTATATCTTCTCTGGAAAAATGTCTATTTAGGCCTTCTGCCTATTTTTTTGTTATTTTTCTTAACATATTTATTGGAGTATAATTTCTTTACAATGGTGTGTTAGTTTCTGCTTTATTAAAAAGTGAATCTATTATATATATACACATGTCCCCATATCTCTTCCCTCCTGTGTTTCCCTCCCTCAAACCCTCCCTAGGCCACCCCTGTACTATCAAACAGAATCCAACAGCACATTGAAAGGATCATAAACCATGATCAATGGGGTTTATCCCAGGAATGCAAGGATTCTTCAATATATGCATAGCAATCAACGTGATACACCATATTAACAAATTGAAGGAGAAAAACCATATGATGAACTCAATAGGTGCAGAGAAAGCTTTCAACAAAATTCAACACCCATGTATGATAAAAATCCTATGGAAAGTAGACATTGCAGGAACTTTCCTCAATATAATAAAGGTCATATATGACAAACCCACAGCCAACATCGCCCTCAATGGTGAAAAACTGAAAAAATTTCCAGTACGGTCAGGAAAAAGAGAAGGTTGCCCACTCTAACAACTCTTATTCAAAATAGTTTTGGAAGTTTTAGTAACAGCAATCAGAGAAGAAAAAGAAGTAAAAGGAATCCAAACTGGAAAAGAAGAAGTAAAGCTGTCACTGTTGCAGATGACATGATACTCTACATACAGAATCCTAAAAATGCTACCAGAAAACTACTAGAGCTAATCAATGAATTTGGTAAAGTAACAGGATACCAAATTAATGCTCAGGAATCTCTGGCATTCTTATACAGTAGTGATGAGAAATCTGAGAATGGAATTAAGAAAACACTCCCATATACCACTGTAACCAAAAGAATAAAATATCTAGTAATAAACCTACCTAAGGAGACAAAAGACCTCTATGCAGAAAAGTATAAGACACTGATGAACAAAATTAAGGATGATACAAATAGATGGAGAGATATACCATTTTATAGGATTGGAAGAATCAACACTGTGAAAATGGCTCTACTACCATACCAATCTAAAGATTCAATGCAATCCCTATCAAACTACCACTGGCATTTTTCACAGAACAAGAACAAAAAATTTCACAGTCTGTATGGAAACACAAAAGACCCCGAAGTGCCAAAACAATCTTGAGAATGAAAAATGGAGCTGGAGGAATCAGGCTCCCTGAGAGCAGGTTATATTATAAATCTACATTAATCAAGAGAGTATGTTACTGGCACAAAAACAGAAATATAGATCAATGGAAAATGATAGAAGGCCCAGAGTTAATCACATGCACATATGGTCATCTTGTCTTTTATAAAGGATGCAGAGATGTACAGTGGCTTAAGGATAACCTCTTCAAAAAGTGGTGCTGGGAAAACAGGACAGTTACATGTAAAAGTATGAGATGAGATCACTCCCTAACACCATACACAAAAATAACCTCTAAATGGATTAAATACCTAAATGTAAGTCCTGAAACTGTCAAACTCTTAGAGGAAAACATAGGGGAAACACTCTATGATATAAATCACAGCAAGATCTTTTTTGACCCACGGACTACAGAAATGGAAATTTAAAAAAATAAATAAATAAATAAATGGGACCTAATGAAACTTAAAAGATTTTGAACAGCAAAAGAAACTATAAACAAGACCAAAGGACCATGCTGAGAATGGGAGAAATTATTTGCAAATGAAGAAATTGACAATGGATTGATCTCCAAAATTTACATGCAACACATGCAGCTCAATAACAAAAAAGCAAACAACCAAATCCAATAATGGGCAGAAGAACTAAATAGACATTTCTCCAAAGAAGATATACAGGGTGCCAACAAACACATGAAAGAATGTTCAACATCATTAATCATTAGAAAAATGCAAATCAAAACTACAATGTGATATCATCTCACACCAGTCAGAAAGGCCGTCATCTAAAAATCCAGAAACAACAAATGCTGGAGAGGGTGTGGAGAAAAAGGAACACTCTTGCACTGTTGGTTGGAATGTAAATTGATATGGCCACTGTGGAGAACAGTATGGAGGTTCCTTAAACATCTACAAATAGAACTACCATATGAACCAGCAATCTCACACCCTGAGAAAACCATAATTCAAAAGGAGTCATGTAGCAAAATGTTCATTACAGCTGTATTTACAATAGCCAGCACACGGCACTAACTTAAGTGTCCATCAACAGATGAATGGATAAAGAAGATGTGGCACATATAGAAAATGGAATAGTACTAAGCCATAAATAGAAACTAAATTGAGCTATTTGTAGTGAGGTGGATGGACCTAGAGTCTGTCATACAGAGTGAAGTAAGTCAGAAAGAGAAAAACAAGTACTGTATACTTACACATGTATATGGAATCTAAGAAAAAAACAAAAAGTTCATGAAGAACCTAGGCATAAGACAGGAGTAAAGACACAGACCTACTAGAGCATGGACTTGAGGATATGGGGAGGGGGAAAGTAGCTGCCATAATACAGGGAGATCAGTTAAGTGGTTTGTGACCAACTAGAGGGGTGAGATATGGAGGGTGAGGGGGAGGGAGATGCAAGAGGTAAGAGATATGGGAACATATGTATATGTAAAACTGATTCACTTTGTTATAAAGCAGAAACTAACACACAATTGTAAAGCAATTATACTCCAAAAAAGATGTCAAAAAACAATTCTCTAGAAGGAATCAATAGTAGAAATAAGTAGAAGAACTGAAGAGAGAACTGGAAGATAATATAGTGGAAATAACTACCATAGAGCAGCATAAAGGAAAAGGAATGGAAAGAATAAAGGACAGTCTTACAGATTTCTGGGACAACACTAAATGAACTAATATTTCAATTATAGGGTCCCAGAAGAAGAAGAGATAAAGAAAGGGACAGAAAACATGTGAAGTGTTGATAGTTGAAATTTTTCTAGTATGGGGAAGGAAATAGCCAATGAAATGCAGAAAGCACAGAGACCTATAAAGTTAAATCCAGGGGGAATCATGCCAAGATGCATATTTATCAAACTATCAACAATTAAGTACAAAGAAAAAATATTAAAAGCAGCAATGGAAAAACAACAAATACCATAAAAGGGAATGTCCATAATGTTAACAGCTAATCTTACAGCAGAAATATAGCAAGGCAGTAGAGAGTGGCAGGACATATTTAAAGTGATGAAAAGGAGGAACCTACAAAAAAGATTACTCTACACAGCAAGGATCTCTTTCAGATTGGACAGAGAAATAAAAACTTTTACAGACAAGAATGATTAAGAGAATTTAACACTACCAAACCATCTTTACAGTGAATGTTAAAGAACTTCTCTTGACTAGGAAAGACAAGAGAAAGGATAGACCTTAATAACAAACCCAAAGCAATTAAGAAAATGGTAATATGAACATACATATCAATAACTACCTTAAATGTAAATGGATTAAATGCTCCAACAAAAAGACTGAAAGGATACAAAAACAAGATGCATATATATGCTGTCTACAAAAGACCCACTTCTGTTGTAGGGACACATACAGAGTGAAAGTGAGGGGATGGAAAAAGATACCCCATGAAAACAGAAATCAAAAGAAAGCTAGAGTAGCAATTCTCATATCAGACAAAATAGACTTTAAAACCAAAACTATTACAAGAGACAAAGAAGGACACTATGTAATGATCAAGGGATCAATCCAGAAGATAAACAGTTGTAAATATTTATGCACACAACATAGGGACACTTTAATACATAAGCCAAATGCTTACAGCTATAAAAGGGGAAATCAACAGTAGCACAATCATAGTAGAGAATTTTAACTCCCCACTTTCACGAATGGACAGATGATCCAATAGCGAAACATAAACTTTAAAAGACACATTAAACAAGATGGATTTAATTGATACACATAGAACAATACATTGAAAAACAACAAAATACACTTTCTTATCAAGTGCTCATGGAAAATTCTCCAGGATATATTATACCTTGGGTCTCAAATCAAGCCTATGTCAATTTAAGAAAATTAAATTTGTATCAAGTATTTTTTCAGACCTGAATGTTATGAAACATTCCTGTATCAATTACAGGAAAAAAAAAACTGTAAAAAATAAAAACACATGGAGACCAAACAATAGACTACTAAATAACCAAGAGATCACCATAGAAATCAAAGAAGAAATTAAAAAATACCAAGAAACAAATGACCATGAAAACGCTATGACCCAAAAACCTATGGGATACAGAAAAAGCAGTTGTAAGAGGGAAGTTTATAGCAATACAATTCTACCTCAGGAAATAAGAAACATCTCAAATAATCCAACCTTATACCTAAAGCAATTAGAGAAAAAAATATAGAGAGAAAAACCCAACATTAGAAGAAGGAAAGGAATCATAGAAATCAGCTCAGAAATAAATGGAAAAAAAATGAAGGAAACCATAACAAAGATCAATAAAACTAAAAGCTGGTACTTTGAGAAGATAAACAAACTTGATAAGCCATTAACTAGGCTCATCTTTAAAAAGAGAAGAGTCAGGCTTCCCTGGTGGCACAGTGGTTGAGAATCTGTCTGCCAACGCAGGAGACACAGGTTTGAGCCCTGGTCTGGGAGGATCCCTCATGCCATGGAGCAGTTGGGCCCGTGAGCCACAATTACTGAGTCTGCGTGTCTGGACCCTGTGCTCTGCAACAGGAGAGGCCACAAAAGTGAGAGGCCCATGCATTGCAATATAGAGTGACCCCCACTTGCTTCAACTAGAGAAAGCCCTTGCACAGAAACGAGGGCCCAACACAGTCATAAATAAATAAATACATTTTTAAAAGTTATTAAAAAAAAAAAGAGAGAGAAGATTCGACCCAATGGAATTAGAAGTGAAAAAAGAGAAGTAACAAGTGACACTGGAGAAATACAAAGTGTCATGAGAGACTACAGTAAGAAACAATATGGCAATAAAATTGACAAATTTCTAAATTCTTCGAAATAGCACAAACTCCTGACCCTGAAACAGAAAGAAATAGAAAATATAAACACACCAAACACAAGCATTGAAATTGAGACATTGATTAAATAACTTCCAACAAACAAAAGCCTAGACCAGACATGGCTTCACAGGTGAATGTTATCAAACATTTAGATTAGAGCTAACACATATCCTCAAACTCTTCCAAAATATAGCAGAAGGAGGAACACGCCCAAACTCATTCTACAAAACCACCATCACAGTGATCCCAACTTTCACAATTTGTATGCCAATGAAAAGACCCTGAATAGCAAGAGCAAACTTGAGAAAGAAAACTGGAGCTGGGGTAATTAGGCTCCCTGAGTTCAGATTATACTCCGAAGTTATAGTAATCAACACAGAATTGTACCAGCACAAAAAGAGTAATATATGTCAATTGAACAGGAGAGAAAGCCCCCAAATAAGTGTATGAATGTACAGTGATCTTATCTTGGATAAAGGAGGAAAAATATATAAAGGGGAAAAGACAGGCCCTCAATAACTGGTGTTGGGAAAACTGGATGTCTACATGTTAAAGAATGATACTAGAATACTTCCTAACACTATACACAAAGTTACACTCAAAATGGATTAAAGACATATATGGAGGGCCAGACCCTTTAAAACTCTTAGAGGAAAACCTAGGCAGAACACTCTATGACAGGAATCAGCGTAAGATCTTTTTGACTAACCTCCTAGAGAAACGGAAATGAAAACGGAAATAAACAGTTGGGACCTAGAGAAACTTAAAAGATCTGGACCAGCAAAGGAGACCATACTGAAGACAAAAAGAAAATGCTCAAAATGGGAGAAAATATTTGCAAGATAGGCAACTGACAAAGAATTACTCTCCAAAATATACAAACAGCTTCTGAAGCTCAGTATCCAAAAAAGCAAACAACAAATCCAAAAACAGGCAGTAGAGCTAAATAGACTTTTATCCAAAAAAGATATACAGATTGCAAAGAAACAGAGGGTGCTCTACATCACGAATATTAAGAGAAATGCAAATCAAAAGGAAAATGAGGTATCACAACACACTGGTCAGACTTGCCATCCTCAGAATAGCTATAAACCATAAATGCTGGAGAAGGTGTGGAGAAAAAGGAACTAACTTGCACTCTTGGTGGGAATATAAAGTGATTCAGACACTAAGGAGAACAGTATGGACTTTCCTTAAAAAGCTCAAACTCACTACTACCATATGACCCAGCAGAGCCACTGCTGCCATATACCCTGTGAAGCCCATAATTCAAAAAGAGTCAAGTAATGCAAGGAATTTTGCAGCACCATTTACAATAACCAGGACATGGAAGCAAACTAAGTATCCATCAAAACAGGATTGGATAAAGAAAATGTGTCACGTATATACACTGGAATATTAGTCATTATAGGAAAGAAAATAGTTACTTGTAGTGAGATGGAGGGACCTAGAGTCTGTCATACACAGTGAGATAAGTCAGAAAGTGAAAAACATACTGTATGCTAACACATATATATGGAATCTAAAACATAAACCATCAGAAAAAAGGTTGCAATGAACTTACGGCCAGGACAGGAGTACAGATGCAGACGAAGACAATGGACTTGCAGACACGAAAGGAAAGAGTAGCACTGACATATGTAAACTATTCAATGTAAAATAGATAGCTTGTGAGAAGGAGCTGCATAGCACAATGAAATCAGCTCAGTGTGTTTTGACCACCCATTGGGCAGGCATATGTAGTCTGGGGAGGAAACAAAATATTAGAGGCGACATGGGTATTGAGGTATGCATAGAGCTGATACACTTTGTTATTCAGCAGTAATTAACACAGTATAATTGTAAAGCAATTATACTCCAATAAGATTAGAGCATAATCAAGCCCCAAAAGTATGAAATAGAAACTAAGGAAACAATAGCAAAGATCAATGAAACTAAAAGCTGGTTATTTAGAAAATTAAGAAAATAAATAATTATTTAGCTAGACCCATCAAGAAACAATGAAGATTCAAATCAATAAAATTAGAAATAAAACAATGAGAAATTAACCAACAATGCAGAATTTAAAAAGATCACAAGAGACATCTAGAAACACTATATGTCAATACAATGGATAATCTGGAAGAGATAGACAAATTCCTTCAACAATACAACCTTCCATCACTGAACCAGAGAGAAATAGAAAAGATAAACCAACCAATCACAAGTAATTTAATTTACATTGTGACTGAAGATTCTTCAAAAAGCAAATTTCAAGGTGAATGGCTTGAGGAAAATGTTATCCAACTTTTAGGACACAGATAAGACCCATTCTTCTCAAACTCTACCCAGAAATTGCAGACAGAAGAAGACTCCCTATTTCATCTAACAGGCAACCATCATCCTGATAGGAAAACCAGACAAATATATCATATAAAAGGTAATTACTGGCCATTATCACTGATAAATATATATGCAAATATCCTCAACCAACAACTAGCAGAGGGAATTCAACAATAATTTAAAACAACCATACACCAAGATCAAGAGATATTTTTCCCAGGGATAGAAGGATTCTTCAACAAACAAACATCAATAAATGTGATACACCCTATTATCAAATTGAAGGATAAAATAATATGAAAATCCTAATAAACACAGAAAAAGCTTTTGACACAATTCAAAACCCATTTATGTTAAAAATAAATAAATAAAAACTTCAGAAATTAGACATAGAGTGAAGCTACCTAAGATCATAAATGTCATGTATGACAAAACCACAACCAACATTGTTTTAAGAGTGAAAAAAAAAAAAAAAAAAGTTTCCTCTGATTAGGAACAAGACAGGGTTGACTGCTCTCACCACTATTTTTCAACATAGATTTGGAACTTTTAGACACAGCAATCAGAGAAGAAAAAGAAATGAAAGGAATCTGAATCAGAAAAAAAGAAATTAAAGAGTAACTGTTCACAGATGACATACTATATGTAGAGAATCCAAAAGGGGCTACCAGAAAATGACTAGAGCTAATCAATGAATTTTCTGAAGTTGCTAGATACATAATGAATGAACAGAAATCTCTTGCATTCCTATATATTAATGATGAATAATCTGACAGAGGAATTAAGGAAACATTCTCATTTATCTTTGCAACAAAATAATTAAATTCCTTAGAAGAAACCTACCTACAAACACCTGTATGCAGAAAATTATAGGACACTGAGGAAAGAAATTAAGGACCATACAAAGAAAGGAGATATATATATATATATATATATATATATATATATATATATATATATATATATATATATATATATATATATATTCTTGATTGGAAAAGTCAACATTGTGAAAAGGACTATAAAACCCAAGGTAATCTATACTTTCAATGCAATCCTTATCAAACTACTAGTGCAATTTTTCAGAGAACTAAAACAAATATGTCACAATTAGTATGCCAGCGCAAGGCCCCATATAGCAAGAACAAATATGAGAAAGAAAAACGGAGCTGGAGGAATCAGGCTCCCTGACTCCAGACTATACTCCAAAGTTACAATAATCAAGACAGTCTGGACTAGCACAAACAAAGAAATATAAGTAAAAGGAGCAGAAGAGAAAGCCCAGCAATAATCCCATACACACACACGGTGCCCTTATCTTGGATAAAGGAGGCAAGAATATACAATGGGGAAAAGACCACCTCTTCAACAAGTGGAGCTGGAAAACTGGACTTCTACATGTTAAAGAGTGACATTAGAACACTTCTTATCACTGTACAAAAAAATAGACACAAAATATATTAAAGACATAAATGGAGGGCCAATATTTTAAAACTCTTAGAGGGAAACCTTGTCAGAGCACCCTATGCCAAAAATCACAGTAAGATCCTTTTGACCAACATCTCTGAGAAATGGAAATAAAAATAAAAATAATCAAATGGAACCTAATGAAACGTAAAAGCTTTTACCCATCAAAGGAAACCAAAAAGAAGACAAAAAGAAAGCCCACAGAATGGGAGAAACCATTTGCAAAACAAGCAACTGACAAAGGATTACTCTCCAAAATATATAAGCAGCACATGAAACTCAGGATTCAAAAAAGCAGACAACCCAATCCAAATATGGACAGAAGAACTAAATAGACATTTCTTCTAAAAGATATACAGATTGCAGATAAACACAGGAAAGTATACTAAACATCACGAATCATAAGAGAAATGCAAATCAAAAGTAAAATAAGGTATTACTGCACACTGCTCAGATTAACCATCATCAAAATATATATGAATCATAAATGCTGGAGAGACTCTAAAGAAAATGGAACCATCTTGCATTGTTGGTGGGAATGTAAATCAATACAGCCATTATGGAGAACAGTATGGATTTTCCTTAAAAAAACAAAATTCAGTACTACCATATGGCCCAGCAGTCTCACTAGTGTATGCATACCCTGAGAAATCCATAATTCAAAAAGAGTCAAGATATTGTGGAGGAGGAACCAAGATGGCAGAGTAGAAGGAAATGCTCTCACTCCCACTTGCAAGAACACCAGAATCACAACTAGCTGCTGGACAATCGACAGGAAGACACTGAAAATCACCAAAAAAGATATCCCATATCCAAAGATAAAGGAGAAGCCACCATGAGACAATACGAGGGGCACAATCACAGTAAAATCAAATCCCATAACTGGCGTGTGAGTGACTCACAGACAGGTGAACACATACCACAGAAGTCCACCAACTGGAGTGAAGCTCCTGAGCCACAAGTCAGGCTTCCCAACTTGGAGATCTGGTAACGGGAGGAGGAATCCTTAGAGAATTAGACTTTGAAGGTTAGTAGGGATTGATTGCAGGATTTCAACAGGACTGGGGGAAATGGAGACTACACTATTGGAGGGCACACACAAAGTAGTGTGTGCATCAGGACCCAGGGGAAGGAGCAGTGATCTCAGGGGAGACTGAAACAGACTTACCTGATAGTGTTGGAGGGTCTTCTGCAGAGGCGGGGCATGGCTTTGGCTCACCATGGGGACAAGGACACTGGCAGCAGAAGTTCTGGGAAGTACTCCTTGGGGTGAGCCAAACCAGAGTCTGTCATTAGCCCCACCAAAGAGCCCATGTAGGCTTCAGTGTTGGATTTCCTCAGGCCAAACAACAAACAGGGAGGGAATACAGCTACACCCATCAACTGTCAAGTGGATTAAAGTTTTACTGAGCTCTGCCCACCACAGCAACAGTCAGCTCTACCCACCACCAGTCCTTCCCATCAAGCCTCTTAGATAGCATCACCCACCAGAGGGCAGACAACAGAAGCAAAAACTACAATCCTGCAGCATGTGGAGCAAAAAACACATTCACAGAAAGATAAACAAGATGCAAAGGTAGAGGGCTATATACCAGATGAAGGAACAAGATAAAACTCCAGAAAAACAACTAACTGAAGTGGATATAGGCAACCTTCCATAAAAAGAATTCAGAATAATGATAGTGAAGATGATCAAGGATTTTGGAAAAAGAATGGAGGCAAAGATTGAGAAGATGCAAGAAATGTTTAATGAAGACATAGAAGAATTAAAGAACAAACAAACGAGATGAACAATACAATAACTGAAATGAAAACTACACTAGAAGGAATCAATAGAAGAACAAATGAGGCAAATTCATTGATTAGCTCCAGTAGTTTTCTGGTAGCATTTTTAGGATTCTCTTTGTATAGTATCATGTCATCTACAAACAGTGACAGCTTTATTTTTTCTTTTCTGATTTGGATTCCTTTTATTACATTTTATTCTCTGATTACTCTGGCTGAAACTTCCAAAGCTGTGTTCAATAAGAGTGGTGAGAGAGGGCAATCTTCTCTTTTTCCTGATCTTAGTGGAAATGGTTTCAGTTTTTCACCACTGAGGACAATGTTGGCTGTGGGTTTGTCATATATGGCCTTTATTATGTTGAGGAAAGTTCTCTCTATGTCTACTTTCTGGAAGGTTTTTATCATAAATGGGTGTTGAATTTTGTCAGAAGCTTTCTCTGCACCTATTGAGATGATCATATGGTTTTTCTCCTTCAATTTTTTAATATGGTGTATCAAGTTGATTGATATGCATATATTGAAGAATTCTTGCATTCCTGGAAAACACCCTACTTGATCATGGTGTATGATCCTTTTAATGTGCTGTGGATTCTCTTTGCTTGTATTTTGTTGAGGATTTTTGCATCTATGTTCATCAGTGATATTGGCCTGTAGTTTTCTTTCTTTGTGACATCCTTGTCTGGTTTTGGTATTAGGGTGATGATGGCCTCGTAGAATGAGTTTGGGAGTGCTCCTTCCTCTGCTATATTTTGGAAGAGTTTGAGGATAGCTGTTAGCTCTTCTCTAAACCTTTGATAGAATTCGCCTGTGAAGCCATCTGGTCCTGGGAATTTGTTTGTTGGAAGATTTTTAATCACTGTTTCAATTTCAGTGCTTGTGATTGGTCTGTTCATATTTTCTCTTTCTTCCTGATTCAGTCTTGGCAGGTTGTGCGTTTCTAAGAATTTGTCCACTTCCTCCAGGTTGTCCATTTTATTGGCATAGAGTTGCTTTTAGTAATCTTTCATGATCTTTTGTATTTCTGCAGTGTCAGTTGTTACTTCTTTATTATTTCTAATTCTATTGATTAGAATATTCTCCCTTTTTTTTATTGATGAGTCTGGCTAATGGTTTATCAATTTTGTTTAGCTTCTCAAAAAACCAGGTTTTAGTTGTATTGACCTTTGCTATCATTACCTTCATTTATTTTTCTTGTAATTCTGATCTGATCTTTATGATTTCTTTCCTTCTGCTAACTTTGGGGGTTTTTTGTTCTTTCTCTAATTGCTTTAGGTGCAAGGTTAGGTTGTTTATTCAAGATATTTTCTGTTTTTTAAGGTAGGCTTGTATTGCTATAAACTTCCCTCTTAGAACTGCTTTTGCTGAATCCCATAAGTTTTGGGTCATCGTGACTTCATTGTCATTTGTTTCTAGGTATCTTTTGATTTCTTCTTTGATTTCTTCAGTGATCACTTCGTTATTTAGTAGTGTATTGTTTAGTCTCTGTGTGTTTATAGTTTTTACAGACCTTTACCTGAATTGATATCTAGTCTCATAGTGTTGTGGTCAGAAAAGAAACTTAATACAATTTCAATTTTCTTAAATTAAGCAAGAATTGATTTGTGACTCAATATATGATCTATCCTGGAGAATGTTCCATGAGAACTTGAGAAAAATATGTATTCTGTTGCTTTTGTATGGAATGTCCTATAAATATCAATTAAGCCCATCTTCTTTAATGTGTCACTTAAAGCATGTGTTTCCTTATTTATTTTCATTTTAGATGATCTGTCCATTGATGAAAGTGTGGTGTTAAAGTCCCATGCTATGAATGTGTTAAAGTAGCAGGATACAAAATTAATGCACAGAAATCTATGGCATTCCTACACACTAATGCTGAAAAATCTGAAAGTAAATTAAGAAAACACTCCCATTTACCATTGAAACAAAAAGAATAAAATATCTAGGAATAAACCTACCTAAGGAGACAAAAGGCCTGTATGAAAAAAAGTATGACACTGATGAAAGAAATTAAAGATGATACAAATAGGGCTTCCCTGGTGGCGCAGTGGTTGAGAGTCCGCCTGCCGATGCAGGGGACACGGGTTCGTGCCCCGGTCTGGGAAGATCCCGGGAAGATCCCACATGTCGCGGAGCGGCTAGGCCCGTGAGCCATGGCCGCTGAGCCTGCGCGTCTGGAGCCTGTGTTCCACAACGGGAAAGGCCACAACAGTGAGAGGCCCACGTAACGCAAAAAAAAAAAAAAAAAAAAAAAGATGATACAAATAGATGGAGAGATATACCATGTTTTTGGATTGGAAGAATCAATATTGTGAAAATGACTCTACTACCCAAGCAATCTACAGATTCAATGTAATCCCTATCAGACTACCTCTGGCATTTTTCACAGAACTAGAACAAAAAACTTCACAATTTGTATGGAAACACAAAAACCCCAAATAACCAAAACAATCTTGAGAACAAAAAATGGAGCTGGAGGAATCAGGCTCCCTGAATTCACACTATAATACAAAGCTACAGTAATCAAGACAGTATGGTACTGGCACAAGAACAGAAATATAGATCAATGGAAAAGGTTAGAAAGCCCAGAGATAAACCCACGCACATATGGTCACCTTACCTTTGAAAAAGGAGGCAGGAATGTACAGTGGAGAAAGGACAGCCTCTTCAATAACTGGCGCTGGGAAAATTGGACAGCTACATGTAAAAGTATGAGATTAGAACACTCCCTAACACCATACATAAAAATAAGCTCTAAATGGATTAAAGACCTAAATGTAAGTCCAGAAACTATCAAACTCTTAGAGGAAAACATGACATAAATCACAGCAAGATCCTTTTGACTCACTTCGTAGAGAAATGGAAATAAAAACAAAAATAAACAAAAGAGACCTAATGAAACTTAAAAGCATTTGCACAGCAAAGAAAACCATAAACAAGACCAAAAGAAAACCCTCAGAATAGGAGAAAATATTTGCAAATGAAGCATCTGAGAAAGGATTAATCCCCCAAATTTATAAGCAGCTCATGCAGCTCAATAACAAAAACACTAACAACCCAATCCAAAAGTGAGCAGAAGACATAAATAGACATTTTTCCAAAGAAGATATACAGATGGGCAACAAAGACATTAAAGAATGCTCAACATCATTAATCATTAGAGAAATGCAAAGAAAACTATAATGAGATATCATCTCACGCCGGTCAGAATGGCCATCATCAAAAAATCTAGAAATAATAAATGCTGGAAAGGGTGTGGAGAAAAAGGAACACTCTTGCACTGCTGGTGGGAATGTGAATTGGTACAGCCACTATGGAGAATTGTATGGAGGTTCCTTAAAAATCTACAAATAGGACAATCATATGACCCAGCAATTCCACTACTGGGCATATAACTTGAGAAAACCATAATTCAAAGAGAGTCATATACCAAAATGTTCATTGAAGCTCTGTTTACAATAGCCAGGAGATAGAAACAACTATGTGTCTATCATCGGATGAATGGATAAAGAAGGTGTAGCACATATATACAATGGAATATTAGTCAGCCATAAAAAGAAACAAAATTGTGTTATTTGTAGTGAGGTGGAGGGACCTAGAGTCTGTCATACAGAGTGAAGTAAGTCAGAAAGAGAAAGACAAATACTATATGCTAACATGTATATATGGAATCTAAAAGAAAAAATGTCATGAAGAACCTAAGGGTAAGATGGGAATAAAGACACAGACCTATTAGAGAATGGACTTGAGGATATGGGGCGGGGGAAGGGTAAGCTGTGACAAAGTGTGAGAATGGTATGGACATATATACACTATAAAAGGTAAAATAGATAGCTAGTGGGTAGCAGCTGCATAGCAGAGGGAGATCAGCTTTGTGATTTGTGACCACCTAGAGGGGTGGGATAGGGAGGGTGGGAGAGAGGAAGATGCAAGAGGGAAGAGGTATGGGAACATATGTGTATGTGTAACTGATTCACTTTGTATAAAGCAGAAACTAACACACCATTGTAAAGCAATTGTACTCCAAAAATATGTAAATATATATATATATATAAGAATAACTGAGTCAGAAGATAGGAAATGTGACCTGGAAGACAGAATGATGGAATTCACTGTTGCAGAACAGACTAAAGAAAAAAAAGAATGAAAATAAATGAAGACAGCTCTAAAAACCTCTGGGACAACACTAAATGTAACAATATTCGCATTATAGAGGTCCAAGAAGGAAAGAGAGAGAGAAAGAACAAGTGAAAATATTCAAAATGATTATAGTCAAAAACTTGCATAACATGGGAAAGGAAATAGCCACTTAAGTCCAGGTATTGCAACGAGTCCCATACAGGATAAACCCAAGGAGAAACAGTGAGGCACAGAAAAAAAATTTGACAAAAATTAAAGACAAAGAAAAATTATTGAAAGCAGCAAGGGAAAAATGGTAAATAATATACAAGGGAACTCCCATAAGGTTAACAGCTGATTTCTCAGCAGAGACTCTACCACCAAGAAGGGAATGACATGACATATTTACAGTGATGAAAGGGAAGATCCTACAATCAAGATTACTCTACCTGGCAAGGATCTAATTCAGATTCAATGGAGAAATCAAAAGCTTTACAGACAAGCAAAAGCTAAGAGAATTCAGCACCACCAAAGCAGCTCTACAACAAGTGCTAAAGACACTTCTCTAAGTGGAAATCACAAGAAAAGAAAAGGACCTACAAAAACAAACCCAAAACAATTAAGAAAATGGTCATAGGAACATACATATCAATAATTACCTTAAATGTGAATGGATTAAAGGCTCCAACCAAAAGACACAGGCTTGCTGAATAGATACAAAAACAAGACCCAAACAAACGTAAGGTAGATAGCCAGTGGGAAGCAGCCGCTTGGCACAGGGATATCGGCTTGGTGCTTTGTGACCATCAGGAAGGGTGGGATAGGGAGGGTGGGAGGGAGGGAGACTCAAGAGGGAAGACATATGTGAATGTGTGTATATGTATAACTGATTCACTTTGTTATAAAGTAGAAACTGGCACACCATTGTAACGCAATTATACCCAATAAAGATGTTAAAAAAAAAAAAGACCCATATATGTGTTGTTGACAAGAGATCCACTTCCGACCTAGGGACACATACAGACTGAAAGTGAGGGGCTGGAAAAAGATATACCATGCAAATGGAAATCAAAAGAAAGCTATACTCATATCAGATAAAATAGACTTTAAAATTTAAAATGTGGGCTTCCCTGGTGGCGCAGTGGTTGAGAGTCTGCCTGCTAATACAGGGAGCACGGGTTCATGTCCTGGTCTGGGAAGATCCCACATGCTGCGGAGCAGTTGGGCCCATGAGCCATGGCCACTGAGCCTGCACATCCAGAGCCTGTGCTCCACAATGGAGAGGCCACAGCAGTGAGAGGTCTGCATACCACAAAAAAATAAATAAATAAAATAAAATAAAATAAAATAAAATAAAAAATGTTACAAGAGACAAGGAAGGAAACTACATAATGATCAAGGGATCAATCCAAGAAGAAGATATAGCAATTATAAATATATATGCACCCAACATAGGAGCACCTCAGTACATAAGGCAACTGCTAATGGCTATAAAAGAGGAAATTGGCAGTAAAACAATAACAGTGGGGATTTTAACACCTCACTTACACCAATTGACAGACCATTGAAAATAAAAAGGGAAAAGGAAACAGAAGCTTTAAATGACACAATAGATCAGATAGATTTAATTGATATTTATAGGACATTCCATCCAAAGACAGCAGATTACATTTTCTTGTCAAGTGCGCACAGAACATTCTCCAGGATAGATCACATCTTGGGTCACAAATCAAGCGTCAGTAAATTTAAGAAAATTGAAATCATATCAAGCATGTATTCTGACCACAGCACTATGAGACTAGAGATCAATTACAGGGAAACAAACGTAAAAAACACAAACATATGGAAACTAAAAAATACATTACTAAATAACCAAGAAATCATTGAAGAAATCAAAGAGGAAATCAAAAAAATACCTAGAGACAAATGACAATGAAAACACGATGATACAAAACCTATGGGATGCAGCAAAACCAGCTCTAAGAGGGAAGAATATCGCTATACAAGCCTACCTCAAGAAACAAGAAAAATCTCAAGTAAACAATCTAACCTTACACCTAAAGGAACCCCAGAAAGAAGAACAAACAAAACGCAAAGTTAACAGAAGGAAAGAAATCATAAAGATCAGAGCAGAAATAGATGAAATAGAAACAAAGAAAATAATAGCAAAGATCAATAATACTAAAAGCTAGTTCTCTGAGAAGATAAACAAAATTGATAAACCATTAGCCAGACTCATTAAGAAAAAGAGGGAGACGACTCAAATCAAAAAAAAAAAAAAAAGTCAAATACCACAATATACTTTGGAGCAATGACTACCATAGCCAGGAAATGGAAACAACTTAACTGTCCATTGACAGGGGAATGGGTAAAAAAGATGTGACACATATATACACTGGAATGTTACTCAGCCATAATAGGAAACGAACTTGAGGTATCTGTAGTAAGGTGGATGGACCTTGAGTCTGTCATACACAGTGAGTTAAATTGGAAAAAGAAAAATGAATACCATAGGCTAACACACACATATATGTATATAGAATCTAAAACAACTACCAGAAAAAAGGTGGCAATGAACCTAGAGCCAGGACTGGAATACAGATGCAGATGTAGGGAATGGACTTGAGGACACTAAGTGAAAGAGTAACATTGACATATGTAAAAAACCCAATGTAAATATATGGCTTGTGGGAAGCAGATGCATAGATCAAGAAGATCAGCTAGGTGCTTTGTGACCACCCAGAGAGCTGGCATAGAGCAAGTGAGAGTGAGAGGAAAAGGGGGATGGGATATGGGGATATAGTTATACATGTAGATGATTCCCTTTGTTATACAGCAGAAATTCATACAGCACTGTAAAGCAGTTATACTCCAATAAAGTTATTCATATAATAATCATGCCAGACAAGAATGAAATTGAAACTAAGAAAACAATAGCAAATATCAATGAAAGGAAAAGCTGGTTGCTTTAAAAAATTAGCGAAAATGATAAATGGCCAGACTCATCAAGAAAAAAAGGAAGTGGACTCATATCAGTAAAATTATAAATTAAAAAATGAGAAATTTTAATGGACAATGCAGAATTTTAAAGGATCATAAGAGACTACATGAAACAGCTATATATCAATACATTGGACAACCTGGAAGAAATGGACAAATTCTCTGGTTGATGCCACCTTCTTGGACTGAACCAGAGAGAAATAGGAAAGATAAACTGACAGATTACAGGTAATGAATTTGAAAGCCTGACATAAAATCTTCCAAAATACAAAAGACCATGTGGATTGTTTCACAGGAAAATGCTGTCCAGAATTAGTTATGAGCTAACACCCATTCTTGTCACTTTTCCCTAAAATTGAAGACTCTCCCAAATTCCATCTATCAGCTGACCATCACCCTGTTACCAAAACCAGAAAAACATATCACAAAAAACAAAATTAGAGACTATTATAACTAAGGAATATAGATGCAAAAATCCACATCAAAAGCTAGCAGAAATAATCCAAAAAAATCTTAAAAGATCATACACCTACATCAAGTGAGATTTTTCTCAATGACAAAAGGATTCTCCAATAAACACACATCATTAAATGATACACCCTATTAACAATTGAAGAATAAAAACCATATGATAATCTCAATAGATGTAGAAAAATATTTCAAAACACTTCAACACCACTTTATGATGAAAAAAAAAAAAATACTCCAGTGAGTAGACTTAGGGGAAACCTACTCAACATAATAAAGGTGATGTATGAGAATCCAATGGCCAACATTGTTCTCAAGGGTGAAATAATGAAGCCACATTCTGTAAGACCAGGATCAAGACAAGGTTGCTCACTCTTACATCATTATTCAAGATAGATATGGAAGTTTTAGCCACAGAAATCACAGAAGAAAAAGAAATGAAAGAAATCCAAAACAGAAAACAAGTAAAACTACTATTATTTGCAGATAACAAGATTCTATATGTAGAAAATCCAAATGGGGCTACCAGAAAACTATGGGAGCTAATTAATGAATTTTCGGAAGTAGAAGGATACAAAATGAATGCACAGATATATCTTGCTTTTCTATACACTAATGATGAAAAACCTGACCGAGACGTTAAGGAGAGACTCCCATTTACCACTGCAGCCAAAAGAATAAAATTCCTTAGAAGAAAGCAACCTATGGAGACAAACATGTATGCAGAAAACTATGAGACAGCTGAAAGAAATTAAAGATGATGCAAATAGATGGAGTGATATGCCATGTTCTTGGATTGGAGAAATCAATATTGTGAAAATGACTATAGTGGCCAAAGCAATATACAGATTCAATGCAATCCCTATCAAACTACCAAAGACATTTTTCACAGAACTAGAACAAAAATTTCATGATTTGTATGGAAACACAAAATACACCAAATAACAAGACCAAACTTGAGAGAAAAAAATAAATAAATAACGGAGCTGGAGGAATCAGGCTCCCTGACTCTACAGTATACTCCCAAGTTACAGGAATCAAGAAAGTATGGTACTGTTACAAACACATAAATATAGACAAATGGAACAGGAGAGAAAATACAGAGATAAGCCCACTTATATATGATGATCATAATTTCAGTAAAGAAGGCAAGAATGTACAATGGAGAAAAGACAGCCCTTTCAATAAGTGGTGCAGGGAAAACTGGACAGCCACATGTTAAAGAGTGAAATTAGAATATTTCTGGACACTGTACACAAATATAGACTCAAAAGAGGTTAAAGACATAAATGGCCAGCCAGACACTTTAAATCTTTTAGAGTAAATCATAGGCAGAACATTATGTGACATAAATCACAGCAAGATACTTATGACCAACCTCGTAGAGAAATGGAAATGAAAACAAAAGTAAACAAATGAAACTTAAAAGTTTGGGCACAGCAAAGGAAACCATAAAGAAGACATAAAGAAAGCCCTCAGAATGGGAGAAAATACTTTCAAGAGAAGCAACTGACAAAGGATTACTCTCCAATTATATAAGAAGCTCATGAAGCTCAGTATTGAAAAAAACAAAATATCCAAACCAAGAAAGGGCAGAAGGGCAACATAGATAATTCTCGAAGAAGATGTAAAGATTAAAAAGAAACACAGGAATTGTTGCTCAAAATCATGAATCAAAAGGGAAAGGGAAATTAGAATTATAATGAGTTATCCCCTCACACCAGTCAATATGGCCATCATCAAAAACTCTGCAAACAATAAATGCTAGAGAGGGTGTGGAGAAAAGGGAACCATCTTGCACTGTTGGTGGGAATGTAAACCGATACAGTCACTATGGAGAACAGTATAGTGGTTCCTTTAAAAATTAAAAATAGAATTACCATATGATCCAGCAACACCACTACTGAGCATATACCCAGATAAAACCACGGTTCAAAAAGACACATGCACCGCAATGTTCACTGCAGCATTATTTACAATAGCCAGGTCATGGAAGCAACCTAAATGCCCAGTAACAGATGAATGGATAAAGAAGATGTGGTATATATATACAATGGAATATTACTCAGCCATAAAAAGGAATGAAATTGGATCATTTGTTGAGATGTGGATAGATCTAGAGGCTGTCATACAGAGTGAAGTAAGTTAGAAAGAGAAAAGCAAATATCATATATTAATGCATATATGTGGAACCTAGAAAAATGGTACAGATGAACGAGTTTGCAAGGCAGCAATTGAGACACAGATATAGAGAACAAACCTATGGACACCAAGCAGGGAAAGCCGCAGTGTGTGGGGGGGATGAGGGTGGTGGTGTGATGAATTAGTTGATTGAGATTGACATGTATATACTGATATGTATAAAACTGATGACTAGTAAGAACCCGCTGTATTTTTAAAAAATAGAAAAAAAACTATTAAAAAAAAGAATTCAAAACCCTGATAATAGAAATGATAACTGAATTTAGGAAATATAATTGATCTAAACACAGATCATTTTAACAAGAAACTAGGCAAAATAGATAACCCAATCACAAATAGATAATTCAAAGCTTGAGATAAAAAATGCTCTAGAAGCAATGAAGAGCAGACTAACTGAGCCAGAAGAACACATAAGTGATCTGGCAGATGAACTAATGGAAATCATACAATCAGGAGAGCAGACAGAAAGACAAATGGAAAAAATAAAAGAAAGAAAGCGACATACAAGATCTGTATTATAACATTAAACATGAACATTCTTACTGTAGAATTTCCAGATGAGAAGACAGAGAGAAATGTATCAAATATTTTCTAAAATTATCCCTGAAAATTTCCCAAACCTAATGAAGGAAACAGATATCCAAATACAGGAAGCACAGAGGGTCCAAACAAGATGACCCCAAACAGACCAATATCAAAATA
Organism: Inia geoffrensis; assembly: GCA_036417435.1. Lineage (NCBI taxonomy): Eukaryota > Metazoa > Chordata > Mammalia > Artiodactyla > Iniidae > Inia > Inia geoffrensis. Next base: position 13,884,214 of record CM070921.1, read on the forward strand.
CGTCATACTTAAGGGCTTCCCTGGTGGTGAAGTGGTTGAGAGTTCACCTGCCAGTGCAGAGGATGTGGGTTCATGCCCCAGTCCAGGAAGATCGCCCATGCCATGGAGTGGCTGGGCCCGTGGGCCATGGCCACTGGGCCTATGCATCTGGAGCCTGTGCTCCGTGGTGGAAGAGGCCACAGAAGTTAAAGGCCTGCACAATGAAAAAAAAAAAAGTTCTACTTAAAATGGCAAAAGCTAAAGAGAAAATTCTAAGTGCACCAAGAGAAAAAGAGAGTGACACAGAAGGGGTTCCCATAAGGCTGTCAGCTGATTTGTCAGCAGAAATTTTGCAGGCCAGAAGGAAGTGGCAAGATATATTCAAAGTGCTCAAAGGGAAGACTGCAGCCTAGAATATTCTGCTCAGCAAGGTGATCATTTACAGTACAAGGAAATATATTTTATGTAACACATATATGTTTAGATAATATAAACATCTTCTCAGACAAGAAAAAAGTGAGAAGATTTCAGCAATACTAAACCTGCCCTTAAATGTTGAAGTGTCATCACTCAATTCAAGAAGGTGAGAATCTACAGGAAAAGGAAAATGGTACTAAAAAGACAAGTATATAGTAAGATTTGAGGATCACTTAAATAATACAAGATATAGATTAAAAGAAATAATTGTAAAAAAAAGTGATAACTACAATAAATAGAAAGCTGTTAAGCCTGAAGATGTAAAATATGACATCAAAAATACAAAAGGTGGGGGAGGGGGATTAAAAAAGTAGATCTCTAGAAGATGTTTGGACTTAAATGACTATTCATTTAAATCAAGTAGATATAATTGAGGATCAACATATATGAACACTACGGTAATCACAAATCAATAGCATAACACTGATATGCAAAATAATAAAAAGAAACAGAGGCATACTACTAATGAAAATCATCACATCGAGTACAAGCAAAAAAAAAAAAAAAAGAAAGAAAAAAAGAAAAAATGACCATAAAAGAACTAAAAAAACACCATAAAACAGTGACAAAATGATAATAAATACATACCTAATCATTAATTACTTTAAAAGTCAATGGATGAAATACTATGATTGAAAGACTTAGCACAGCTGATTAGATAAAAAAAACCCAAGACCTTTCAATACACTTCCTATAAGAGACTCATTTTAGAGTAAAAGACTTATAGATTGAAAGTGAGGGCATGGAAAATAAGTATTTCATGCAAACAGGAATAAAAAGAAAGTAGGGGTAGCAATACTCACATTAGACAAAATAGACTTAAAAAAGGTTATAACAAGAGACAAAGAAAAGCATTATATAATGATAAAGGGATCAATAAAAGGGGATGTTACACTGGTTAGCATATACACACCCAATAAGTGTGTACCTAAATATATAAAGCAAACTCTAATCGATGTAAAGGGAGAAATTGACAACTATACAATAAAAGTACAAAGTTTAACACCCCACTGACATCAATAGACAGATCATCTAGACAGAAAAATCAGTAAGGCAACAGTGGTCTTCAATAACACAATAGACTTGTTTTATTGTACTTAATACAAGTCACAGGACATTATATCTAAGAGCAGTAGAATACACATTTTTGTCAAGTGCACATGGAACTGTCTCCAGGATATGCCACATAAAAGCCGACCAAACAAGTCTCAACAAAGTTAAGATAGAAATTATATCAATCATTTTTACCAACCACAGCGGTGTGAAACTAGAATTCAACAACAGAAAAAAAAAAAGTGGGAAAATCACAAACGTGGAGACCAGAAACATGCTACTAAAATATCACTGGGTCAATGAGAAATCAGAAAATACCTTAAAACATATGGAAAAAGAAACACAACCATCAAAAATCTATGGGATGCAGCAAAAACAGTTCTAAAAGGGAAGTTTATAGTGATAGAGAAACAACAATAATCTCAAACAACAACAACCACCTAAATTGCAACATAAAGGGTTGAGAAAAAGATCAAACAAAATCTAAAGTCAACAGAATGACATAATAAAGATCAAAAAGCAAATTAATAAAATAGAGAATGAAAGACAACAGAAAATATCAATTAAATTAAAAGTTGGTTTTTCAAAAGAAAAAAAATAAAACTGGTAAAATTTAGATTCAACAACAAGAAGAGGACCCAAACAAATAAAATAAGAAATGGAAGAAGACAAATGACAACTGATACAACAGAGGGAAAATAAAAAAAGGAATGCTATGAACAATTATACGCCAACAAACTAAGACAATCTAGAAAAAATGGACAAATTTCTAGAAACGTGCCAAGACTGAATTAAGAAGAAACAATCTGAACAAGCCAATCACTAGAAGTAAATATGAATTTGTCATTTAAATGCTCCCAGCAAACAAAAGTCCAGGATCAGATGTCTTCACAGGGAAATTCTACCAGACATAAAAGGAAAACTAATATCTTCTCAAACAATTCCAAAATATTGATGAGGAAGGAACATTCCCAAATTCATTCCATGAAGCCACCACCACCCTGATACCAAAACCAGACAAAGACACCACACAAAAAAAGGAAATTACAGACCAATATCTGTGATCAGCCTCAACAACATATTAGTAAACTGAATCCAACAATATATAAAAAGCATCATACATCATAACAAAGAGGTTTTATTTTTAGGTCACGCAGATGGTTCAACATTCACAAACCAGTAAATGTGATACACCACTTTAACAACAAATAGAAAGGATAAAAATCACACAATAACCTCAATAGATGAGGAAAAGAATTTCACAAACTTCAACATTCATTCATGATAAAAATATCTCATTAAGGTGGGAACATGTCTCAACATTATAAAGGTATTTAATAAATATATACAGCCAACATCATGTTAAAGGCAAAAAGCTGAAAACCTTCCTGCTAAATTCAGGAGCAAGAAAAGTATGCCCACTCTCACCTTTTCTATTTAACTTAGTAAAGGAAGTCCTAGCCACACCAATCAGAAAAGAAAAAGATATAAAATGTATCCAGATTGGAAGGGAAGTGGAAAAACTTTCATTATTTGCAGATGATGTGACACTTTATAAAGAGAACCTGAAAGTCTTCACCACAAAATTATTAGAACTAATAAACTAAGTTCAGTTAGGTTGTGGCAGAATAGACAATTAAGGTACAGAATTGTGTTGCATATCTATACATTATTAATGAAATATCAGAAAGAGAAAACAATTTTTAAATCCCATTTTAAATCACATCAAAAAGAATAAAATACCTAAGGAAAAAGTCAAACCTATACCTATACTCTGAAAACTATAAAACGCTAACAAAGGAAACTGAAGATACAAAAAAATGGAAAGATATTCCATGTTCCTGGATTGAAAGAATTAATATTGTAAACATGGCCATACTACCCAAAACAATCTACAGATTCAATGCAATCCATATCAAAACATAAATGACATTTTTCACAGAACTAAACCAAATTATCCTAGTATTAATATGGAATCAAAAAGGGCTATCAACTCCCATAGAAATATTGAGAAAAGAGAATAAAGCTGGTGGTATATCCCTCCTGGACTTCAGACTACACTACAGAGCTATACAATTCAAAATATCATAGTACTGGTGCAGACACAGATGCATAGGTCAATGGAATAGAATAGAAAGCCCAGAAATAAACCCAAACACCTATGGTCAATTCATCCACAACAAAGGAGTGAAGAATATACAATGGAGAAAAGACAGTCCCTTCAATAGTGGTGCTGGGAAAACTGGACAGCTACACGTAAAAGAGTGAGGTTAGAAAATTCCCTCACACCACATACAAAAATAAACTCAAAATAGTTTAATGTCCTAAATGTAAGACCTGACACCGTAAAACTCGAGAACATAAGCATAATGATCCTTGACATAAATCATAGCAATACTTCTTGTTTCAGTGTCCTAGAGCAAAAGAAATAAAGCAAATGGGTCCTAATTAAACCTAAATCTTTTGCACAACAAAGAAAACCACTGACAAAACTAAAAATCTATTGAACGCAAGAAAACATTTGCAAATGATGTGCCCAACAAAGGGTTAATACTCCAAAACACAAAACAGCTCATACAACTCAATATCAAAAAACCACAAAGAACCCAATCAAAAATGATTAGAAGATCTGAACAGACACCTTTCCAGTGAAGACACACAGATAGCAGATAGGCACATGAAGAATGCTCAACATCACCAATTATTAGCCAAATACAAATCAAAACTACAAAGAGGTAACACTTCACACGTGCTGGAATGCAATCATGGAAAAGTCTAAAAATAACAAATTTAGGAGAGTATGTGGAGAAAGGGAACCCTTTTACACAGTTGGTGAGAATTTAAATTGGTACAGCTACTGTGGAAAAAAGTGTTAAGGGTCCTAAAATACTGAAGTAGAACTATTTTGGTATTCCACACCTGGGTATATATCCAAAAAAAAATTAAAACACTGATTTAAAAAATACACACACCCCTATGTTATTGCAGCACTATATATCACACACTGGTAGCCAAGACATGGAAGAAACATAAGGGGTCATCAACAGATGACTAGATTAAGGCGATTTAATGTGTGTAAATATATGTAATATACACACACACATACACACAGTGAAATATTAACCATAAAAAGAATGCAATTCTGCCATTTGCAGCTATATGGATGAAACTATGAGAGAAACTCTCATGTATAGTGAATAAGTCAGAGAGAAAAAGAAAAATACTGTGTGATGTCATGTATATGTAAAATCTAAAAAGTATACAACTTAATGGATATACAAAGCAGAAACAGACTCACAGACACAGAAAAAAACTTGTGGTTACCCAAGGGGAGGGTGAAGGGAGAGGTACAAATTAGGGGAATGGGATTAACAGATACAAACTACAATGCATAAAAGAGATAAGAAACAAGGATATTCTGTACAGTACAGGTAATTAGAGCCATTGTCTCATAGAAACCTATATGGGCTATAATCTGAAAAAATACTGAATCACTATGCTGTACAGCTAAAAGTAATATAACACTGAAAATCAACTCTTCTTCAATAAATAGTCAATGAGATACCACCTCACATCAACTAGGGTAGATATAATTTAATAAATGGAGAATAATAATAATAACAGTAAATGTTTGACATAATAAGGAAAAACTGGAACCTGAAAAACTTAAACAGATTACCACATGACCCACAATTCCACTACCAGGTTCCTAAACAACTGAAAAAAGAGACTCATATATTTCTCAACAATATTCACAGAAGTATTATTCACAATAATTAATAAGTGAAAAAATCAAGTTTCTATTTTCAGACAAACAGATAAAGACACTGTAGTATAAAATACAGTGTAATATTATTTAGCCACTTAATGAATGCTACAACATATATGAATCCTGAAAACATTATTCTTGGTAAAAGAAAACTGACATAAAAGGCAGAATGTTAGTTGGCCAATGGCTGAAGAATGACGGAATGGGGAGCAGGGATTTAACAGATACAGTTTGGTGGATAAAAATGCTTGGATCTTGATAGGGATGCTGGTTAAAGAACATAACGAATTGCACCTTTTTAATGGTGGGTTTTATTTTATGTCAATAACATTACCTTAATAAAAAGCAGAAAAGGGCTCTTTGAGGAAGACACAGTCATGGCTGCAGCAGAGCTCCAGGCTTTTGCTGCACCCATTGGTGTTGGGTCATCGTGTCTCCATTGTCATTTGTTTCTAGGTATTTTTTGATTTCCTCTTTGATTTCTTCTGTGATCACTTCGTTATTAAGTAGCATATTGTTTAGCCTCCATGTGTTTGTATATTTTAGAGACATTTTTTGTGTAATTGGTATCTAATTTCATAGCATTGTGCTCGGAAAAGATAGTTGATACAATTTCAGTTTTCTTAAATTTATCAAGGCTTGATTTGTGATCCAAGCTATGATCTATCTTGGAGAATGTCCCATGAGCACTTGAGAAAAAGGTGTATTCTGTTGTTTCTGGATGGAATGTCCTATAAATATCAATTAAGTCCATCTGGTTTAATGTATCATTTAAAGCTTGTATATCCTTATTTATTTTCATTTTGGATGACCTGCACATTGGTGAAAGTGTGGTGTTAGAGTAAACTACTATTAATGTATTACTGCCAATTTCCCCTTAAATGGCTGTTAGTATTTGCCTTCTGTATTGAGGTGCTCCTATATTGGGTGCATAAATAGTTACATTTGTTATATCTTCTTCTTGGATTGATCCCTTGATCATTATGTAGTGTCCTTCTTTGTCTCTTGTAATACTCTGTATTTTAAAATCTATTTTGTCTGATATGAGAATTATTACTACAGCTTTCTTTTGGTTTCCATTTGCATGGAATGTGTTTTTCCATTCTCTCACTTTCAGTCTGAATGTGTCTCTAGGTCTGAAGTGGGTCTTTTGTGGATTGCGTATGTATAGGTCTTGTTTTTGTATCCATTCAGGCAGTCTGTGTCTTTTGGTGGGAGAATTTAATCGATTTACATTTCATGTAATTATCAATATGTATGTTCCTATTCCCATTCTCTTAATTGCTTTGGGTTAGTTAATGTAGGTCTTTTCCTTCTCTTCTGTTTCTTGCCTAGAGAAGTTCCTTTAGCATTTGTTGTAAAGCTGGATTGGTGGTGCTGAACTCTCTCAGCTTTTGCTTGTCTCTAAAGGTCTTAATTTCTCCATCAAATCTGAGTTAGATCCTTGCTGGCTAGAGTAATCTTGGTTGTAGGTTTTTCTCCTTCATCACTTTGAATATGTCCTGCCACTCCCTTCTGTCTTGCAGAGCTCCTGCTGAAAGATCATCTGTTAACCTTATGGGGATTCCCTTGTGTTTTATTTGGAATTTTTCCCTTGCTCCTTTTAATATGCTTTCTTTGTAGTTAATGTTTGATAGTTTGATGAATATATGTCTTGGCGTGTTTCTCCTTGGATTTATCCTGTATGGGACTCTCTGTGCTTCCTAGACTTGACTATTTCCTTTCCCATATTAGGAAAGTTTTCAACTATAATCTCTTCAAATATTTATTCAGTCCCTTTCTTTTTGTCTTCTTCTTCTGGGACCCATATAATTCGAATATTGAGGCGTTTAATGTTGTCCCAGAGGTCTCTGAGACTGTCCCCAGTTCTTTTCATTCTTTGTTCTTCATTCTGCTCTGCTGTAGTTATTTCCACTCTTTTATCTTCCAGGTCACCTATCCGTTCTTCTGCCTCAGTTATTCCGCTATTGATCTCTTGTAGAGTATTATTAATTTCATTTATTATGTTGTTCATCATTGCATTTTGTCCATTCATTTTCCAAGATTTTTGATCATCTTTACTATCATTATTCTGAATACTGCCTATTTCCTCTTCATTTGTTAGGTTTGTTGGGTTTTATCTTGCTACTTCATCTTTTGTGTGTTTTTCTGTCTTCTAATTTTGCTTAACTTACCGTGTTTGGAGTCTTCTTTTTGCTGGCTGCAGGTTCATAATTCTCATTGTTTTTTGTGTTTGTACCCAGACGCTAAATTTGGATCAGTAGGTTGTGTAGGCTTCCTGGTAGAGGGGATTAGTGCCTGTGTTCTGGTGGATGAGGCTGGATCTTGCCCTTCTTGTGGGCAGCTCCAGGTCTGCTGGTGTGTTTTGGGGGGGGGTGGCCTTATTATGATTTTAGGCAGCCTCTCTGCTAATGACTGGGATTGTGTTCCTGTTTTGTGACTTGTTTGACATATGGTTTCCAGCACTGTAGCTTGCTGGTCGTTTAGTGAAGCTGAGTGTTGATGTTGAGATGGAGATCTCTGGGAGATTTTCGCTGTTTGATATTATGTGGAGCTACGAGGTCTCTTGTGGTCCAGTGTCTTGAAGTTGCCTCTCTCACCTCAGAAGCATAGCACTGACTCCTGGCTGCAGCACCAAGGGCCTTCCATTCACATGGCTCAGAGTAAAAGGAAGCAAAAGAAGAAAGAAAAAAGAAAGAAAGAAAGAAAGAAAGAAAGAAAGAAAGAAAGAAAGAAAGAAAGAAAGAAAGAAAGAAAGAATGTAAGCAAGAAAGAATGAAAGATAGAAAAGAAGAAAGGTAGAAAGAAAGAAAAGAAAATCAGAAAAGAAATAAAGTAAAATAAAGATAAAATAAAGTTATTAAAAAAAATTAAGAAAAAAAATTTAAATAAAAACTAACAAAAAATACTATACAGACAGAACCCTAGAACAAATGGTGGAAGCAAAGCTATACAAAAAAAATCTCACACAGAAGAATACACATACACACTCACAAAATGAGGAAAAGGGGAAAAAATAATATATCTTGCTCTCAAAGTCCATGTCCTCAATTTGGGATGATACATTGTCTATTCAGGTATTCCACAGATGCAGGGTACATCAAGTTGATTGTGGAGATTTAATCCACTGCTTCTGAGGCTGCTGGGAGAGATTTCCATTTCTCTTGTTATCATAGCTCCCAGGGGCTCAGCTTTGGATTTGGCCCTGCCTCTGTCTGTAGGTTGCTGAAGGGCGTCTGTTCTTCTCTCAGACAGGATGGGGTTGAAGGAGCAGCTGATTCTGGGCTCTGGCTCACTCAGGCTGGGGGGAAAGGAGGGGTACGGGTGCTGGGTGAGCCTGCGGCGTCACGGTCCAGAGTGACGTTGCACCAGATGAGGTGGGCCGTGCGTTCTCCTGGGGAAGTCGACCCTGGATTCTGGGGCCCGGGTGATGGCTGGTTGCACAGGCTTCACTGAAGGTGGGTGTGGATACTGACCTGAGCTCGTACACAGGGTTCTTGGTGCTGGCAGCAGCAGCCTTAGCATCTCATGCCCGTGTTTGCAGTCCTTGCTTTTAGCCTCATCTCGTGCCTGTCTCTGGAGGTCCTTTAAGCAGTGCTCTTCATCCCCCCTCCTCACACACCGGGAAACAAAGAGGTAAGAAAAAGTATCTTGCAGCTTAGGCAGTCCAGACTTTTCCCCGGATTCTCTCACGGCTAGCTGTGGTGCACTAACCCCCTGCAGGCTGTGTTCACACTCCCAGCACCAGTCCTCTCACTGCACTCTGAATGAAGCCTGAGCCTCAGCTCCCAACCCCTCCCATCTCAGAGTGTGAACAAACAAGACTCTTGGGCTGCTGAGTGTTGGTCGGCACCAATCCTTGTGTGGGAATCTCTCCTCTTTGCCCTCTACACGCCTGTGCCTGCATTCTCCTCCACAGCCTCGAAACTCCCCCATCAACCACCAAAAGTCTCTGTCTGTGAAGGGACTTATAGTGTGTGCGACACTTTCCTCCTTCACGGTGCAGGTCCCATCCTTAATCTTTTGTCTCTATTTTTTCTTTTTTCTTTTGCCCTACCTAGGTACACGGGGACATTCTTGCTTTCTGTGAGGTCTGAGGTCTTCTGCCATCATTCAGTTGGTGTTCTATTGGAGTCGTTCCACTTGTAGAAGTATTTCTGGTGTATCTGTGGGAAGGAAGGTGATCTCCTCATCACACTCTTCTGCCATCTTCTTAGTTTCCTATTAATCCAATTTTCTAAGTCTCTGCATTTCCTTTAGAAAGCTTTATGCTTTACTTTGCATTTGTACACTCTGTTTTCTTTTTCCTTTTTGCCTTTATTCTTTCATATGCTGTGGTCATATTTTTACTTCCGTTTTCCAATTTGTTTCTGCTCAGTACTTAACAGGACAGAAAGTAAATTCCTGAAGAATTTTCAAAGAAATTCAAGGCTGCTTTGCAGGGACCCTTGCTAAGATCCAGTAAGACTCTGCTTGATTCTTAGAAGACTGTGTTGACCTTCTTAAAGGTGCTGTTTCATTTTCATACATTTGAAGCCCCCCAATTCATTCATAGCACTGCACTTTGCAGTTCACTTCACTGAGATAAATACAAGTCACTCTGCTATGCGTAAATGGAATTGTCCTCCTGCCCATAGTTTTCAATTTCACCCACCAACTTTTCCATCCTTTTCAAAGTAAACTCTGTCTTCTGCTTCTGTATTTGAGTGTAAACCTTCTCTTATCTTTAAGGACTGTGTTTTGATCACCTCCTTTCACCCACGGACTGCAGAGATTATTGTCCTATGGTTATGAATATACCTGAACACACAACACACGCCAATAGACAGATGAGATTACCAGCATTTTATCAACTGCATACAGCTCAGGAGAGGAGGAACATCACATTCTCCTGTGACAGTACTGCCTTCATGAAAAGAACAGGGATTGTTGGAAGTAGTTTTTGTAGTATCAATAAGATCAGGTGCCCCATGGGTCCCATGGGAGGATTTAATCTACTTGTTTGGATACTTCAAATCATTAGCAGAGAACTAAAACTTGTTGCTCATGGATAAACAGGAAATGTGCTTCGTCCTTTTGATAAAGAGTTGTCTAGCTAGAAAACCTTATAAACAGGAACACAGTGGGGAAAAAACATGAGATTAGACTATTTCAGGCCCTCTCAAATACCTCTGATGTCAAGGCAAACTTCAAAACTGGGTTTTAATTTTAGCCTTTTATTTTAAGAGACCTCTTGATTCCTTTAAGCCCTGATGTTGACTGACAAGTGCCTCCTTAGAACACAAAGTAGCCACCAGATTAGGGAAGAGGACCACAAGGCAAGGCAGACATCAAAAACAAGATTTGTAGATGTGTCCTCCTTTACGGCAAGTAATGGCAGCTAACAGAACTGTATGATATTAGTAGATGGTGTATGTGTCTTCCAGGAGTGGGAAACTACATTAATCAAAGCCTGTAGCAATTGTGAATCTCAGCAAGGGAGCAGGTTGGAGGAAGAGGACAGAAGAGTAGAACTCAATTGCTATTGTTGCTTTGTAACTTACATATGAGTTCTTTGAATATTCCATTATGCTCATTAGGAGAAATGGAAGTTCCAATGAGTACCTTCTTGAAAAATCTAGTATTTGTATTCTGAGAAATAAAACAAGGATTTTGGTCAAAATCAGCAATGTCTGGACACCAAAGGCAACAAGGAGTCTCCTGGTGAAGTCTTTATTATGTCTATAGAATATGGAGATACATCTTTTACTGTGATTTATATTTTGAGGCAACATACGCCCAGAGTTTTTTACCCAAAAGGGCTGACTTCTAGGCAAAGGCCCAAGAGTTCACAAAAGCAGTAAGAGAAAAACGAATGTAAGAAACATTTGACAAATTCGAAGACTTCCCCAAATTAATGTCAGATTCTAAACCACAGGTCCAGGAAGCTCAGAGAACACCAGGCAGAAATAAAAACAAAAACAATAAGTAAGCATGTCATTTTAAACTACAGAATATCAAAGATAAAAGAAAAAAATCCTTAAAAGAAGCCAGGAAAAAATAGCTAAGCACCTATAGAGGAGAAAAGGTAAGAATTACATCTTTATCTGGGATAAAGAATGACATTACATGACATATTACATAATGATATCATATATATGATAAAGACATAACAACCCCCCCCACTCGCTTTATTTTGGTCTGCACTGTGTGGCATGTGGAATCTTAGTTTCCCAACTGTGGATCAAACATGTTCCCCTTTTGTGAAAAAGCATGGAGCCTTTACCATGCACCATCAGGGAGGTCCTGAGACATAACCATACTTAAAGTGAACCCACCTAATAACAGAACATCAAACTCTGTGAGGCAAAAACTAATAAAAATACAAAATGAAATACATAAATTCATAATCACAATTGGAGGCTTCCACACTCCTGTACCAGAAATGGGCAGATCCTCAGGCAGGAAATCAGTAAAAGCATAGTTAAACTCAACAACCTCATCAAGGAACTGAATATAATTGACATCTGTATACTAATTTCTCTAACAAGATCAGAATATTCTGAGTCACAGAATACACCTTAATACGTTTAAAAGAATTCATATCATCCAATGTCGGCTCTCAGACTGTAAGAGCCTTAAACCAGAAATTTATAAAGGGAAACTAGAAAATCCCAAAATACATGAAGTTAAAACCATACTTCTATCACATTGGAAAAAGAAGAAATCTCAAGACACAGTTTAAACTATTTTTAACTAAATGAAAGTAAAAGCTCAACTTATAAAAATTAGTATATTGAAGTGAAAGCATTACATTAAATGCATATGTTAGAAACAGAGAGGATGGAGGCAAGATAGTAGAGCAGAAGCATGTGAGCTCACCCCCTTCTTACAGAAACACCAAAAACACAACTAACTGCTGAACAACCACCTCCAAAAGACAATGGAACCTACCAAAAAGTTATCCTACATCCAAAGACAAAGAAGAAGCCACAACGAGATGGTAGGAGGGGTGCAATCATGATAAAATCAAATCACGTACATGTCAGATGGGCAATCACAAACTGGAAAGCAATTATACCACAGAAGTTCTCCCAGAGCAGTAAAAGTTCTGAGCACCATATCAGGCTCCCCAGCGTTGAGGTCTGCCAACAGGAGAAGGAGCCCCCAGCAATTGCTAGAACCTGCTCACAGTTTCATGTGTGCTTTCGCAACATGGCCACTTAATCGTGTCTCCATTGGTTGTCGTGTCTCCATTGTCATTTATTTCTAGGTATTTTTTGATTTCCTCTGTGATCACTTTGTTATTAAAAAGGGTATTGTTTAGCCTCCATGTGTTTGTATATTATAGAGATATATTTTCCAGTAATTGGTATCTAATCTCATAGCACTGTGCTTGGAAAAGATACTTGATACCATTTCAATTTTCTTAAATTTATCAAGGCTTGATTTGTGATCCAAGATATGATCTATCTTGGAGAATGTCCCATGAGCACTTGAGAAAAAGGTGTATTCTGTAGTTTCTGGATGGAATGTCCTATAAATATCAATTAAGTCCATCTGGTTTAATGTATCATTTAAAGCTTGTATATCCTTATTTATTTTTATTTTGGATGACCTGCACATTGGTGAAAGTGTGGTGTTAGAGTAAACTACTATTAATGTATTTCTGCGGATTTCCCCTATTATGGCTGCTTGTATTTGCCTTATGGATTAAGGTGCTCCTATATTAGGTGCATAAATAGTTACACTTGTTATATCTTCTTCTTGGATTGGTCCCTTGATCATTATGTAGTGTACTACTTTGTCTCTTGTAATACTCTTTATTTTAAAACCTATGTTGTCTGACGTGAGAATTTCAACAACAGCTTTCTTTTGGTTCCCATTTGCATGGAATGTGTTTTTCCATTCTCTCACTTTCAGTCTGTATGTGTCCCTAGGTCTGAACTGGGTCTCCTGTAGATTACATATATATAGGTCTTGTTTTTGTATCCATTGAGGTAGTCTGTGTCTTTTGGTGGGAGCATTTAATCGATTTTCATTTAATGTAATTATCAATATATATGTTCCTATTCTCATTTTCTTAATTGTTTTGGGTTTGTTAATGTAGGTATTTTCTTTCTCTTGTGTTTCTTGCCTCGAGAAGTTCCTTTAGCATTTGTTGTAAAGCTGGTTTGGTGCTGTTGAACTCTCTCAGCTTTTGCTTGTCTCTAAAGGTCTTAATTTCTCCATCAAATCTGAGTTAGATCCTTGCTGGCTAGAGTAATCTTGGTTGTAGGTTTTTCTCCTTCATCACTTTGAATATGTCCTGCCACTCCCTTCTGGCTTGCAGAGCTTCTGCTGAAAGATCAGCTGTTAACCTTATGGGGATTCCCTTCTGTTTTATTTGGAGTTTCTCCCTTGCTCCTTTTAATATGTTTTCTTTGTAGTTAATGTTTGATAGTTTGATGAATATGTGTCTTGGCGTGTTTCTCCTTGGATTTATCCTGTATGGGACTGTCTGTGCTTCCTAGACATGACAAATTATATCCTTTCCCATATTACGAAAAATTTTCAACTATAATTCTCTTCAAATATTTACTCAGTCTCTTTCTTTATCTCTTCTTCTTCTGGGACCCCTATAATTTGAATATCGGGGCATTTAGCGTTGTCCCAGAGGTCTCTGAGACTGTCCTCAGTTCTTTTGATTCTTTGTTCTTTATTCTGGTCTGCTCTAGCTATTTCCACTCTTTTGTCTTCCAGGTCACCTATCTGTTCTTCTGCCTCAGTTATTCTGCTATTGATCTCTTCTAGAGCATTATTAATTTCATTTATTGTGTTGTTCATTATTGCATTTTGTCCATTCTATTTCCAATATTTTTGATCATGTTTACTATCATTATTCTGAATTCTGCCTATTTCCTCTTCATTTGTTAGGTCTGTTAGATTTTATCTTCCTGCTTCACCTTTTGTGTGATTTTCTTCCTTCTCATTTGGCTTAACGTACTGTGTTTGGGGTCTCCTTTTTGCTAGCTGCAGGTTCAGAGATCCAATTGTCTTAGGTGTTTGTCCCCAGAGGCTAAATATGTTTCAGTTAGTTGTGTCGGCTTCCTGGTGGAGGGTACTAGTGCCTGTATTCTGGTGGATTAGGCTGGATCTTGTCTTTCTTGTGGGCAGTTCCAGGTTTGCTGGTGTATTTGGGGGGTGTGTGTGGCCTTATTATGATTTTAGGCAGCCTCTCTGCTAATGACTGGTGTTGTGTTCTTGTTTTCCTAGTTGTTTGGCATAGGCTTTCCAGCACTATAGCTTGCTGGTCGCTGAGTGAAGCTGGGTGTTGGTGTTGAGATGGAGATCTCTGGGAGATTTTCGCTGTTTAATATTATGTGAAACTGAGAGGTGGCTTGTGGACCAGTGTCTTGAAGTTGCCTCTCTCACCTCAGAGGCATAGCACTGACTCCTGGCGGCAGCACCAAGAGCCTTTCATTCAGATATCTCAGAATAAAAAGGAGCAAAAGAAGAAGGAAGAAAAGAAAGAAAGAAAGAAGAAATGAAAGAAAGAAACAAAGAAAGAAAGAAAGAAAGAAAAGAAAAAGAAAAGAAATAAAGTAAAATATAGATAAAATAACGTTAGTAAAGTAAAAAATTATTAATGAAAAATATTTTTAAGTAAAAACTCACATAAAAAAAAAAAAACGAACGAACAGAACCCTGGGACAAGTGGTGGAAGCAAAGCTATAAAATCAAAATCTCACACAGAAACATACACATACACTCTCACAAAATGAGGAAAACGGGAAAATATAATATATCTCGCTCTCAAAGTCCACTTCCTCAATTTGGGATGATTCATTGTCTATTCAGGTATTCTGCAGATGCAGGGTACATCAAGTTTATTGTGGAGATTTAATCTGCTGCTTCTGAGGCTGCTGGGAGAGATTTCCGTTTCTCTTGTTATCATAGCTCCGAGGGGCTCAGTTTTGGATTTTACCCCGCCTCTGTATGTAGGTTGCTGGAGGGCGTCTGTTCTTCACTCAGACAAGATGGGGTTAAAGGAGCAGCTGATTCAGGGCTATGGCTCACCCAGGCCTGGGGGAAGGGAGGGGTGTGGATGCTGGGCGAGCCTCCAGCATCAGGGACCAGTGTGACGTTGCACCAGTTGAGTTGTGCGCTGCGTTCTCCTGAGGAAATCGCCCCTGGAACCTGGGGCCCTGGTGGTGGCAGGCTGCACAGGCTTTCCAGAAGGTAGGTGTGGATACTGACCTGTGTTCGCACACAGGCTTCTTGGTGCTGGCAGCAGCAGCCTTAGCATCTCATGCCTGTGTCTGTGGTCCTTGCTTTTAGCCGCATCTTGTGCTTGTCTCTGGAGCTCCTTTAAGCAGTGCTCTTCATCCCCTCTCCTCACACACCAGGAAACAAAGAGGGAAGAAAACGTACCTTGGCTCTTCGGCAGTCCAGATATTTCCCGAACTCCCTCCCGGCTAGCTGTGGTGCACTAACACCCTGCAGGCTGTGGCCACACTGCTAACCCCAGTCCTCTCACTGCACTCCAAATGAAGCCTGAGCCTCAGCTCCCATCCCCACCCGTCCCAGCTGCGGAGCACACAAGACTCTTGGGCTGCCGAGTGCTGGTCGGAACCAAACGTCTGTGTGGGAATCTCTCCGCTTTGCCCTCCACACCCCTGTGGCCGCACTCTCCTCCACCGCCTCGAAACTCCCCCCCTACACCACCCAAAGTCTCTGCCTGTGAAGGGGCTTCTAATGTGTGGAAAACTTTTCTCCTTCACGGTGCAGGTCCCATCCCTATTCTTTTGTCGCTGTTTATTCTTTTGTCTTTTCCCCTACCCAGGTACACGTGGACATTCTTGCCTTTTGGGAGGTGTGAGGTCTTCTGCCATCATTCAGTTGGTGTTCTGTAGGAGTCGTTCCACTTGTAGATGTATTTCTGGTGTATCTGTGGGGAGGAAGGTGATCTCCTCATCTTACTCTTCCGCCATCTTCTTAGTTTCCTATTAATCCAATTTTCTAAGTCTCTGCATTTCCTTTTGAAAGCTTTATGCTTTACTTTACATTTGTACACTCTGTTGTCTTTTTTCATTTTGCCTTTATTCTTTCATGTGTTGTGGCCATAAGTTTACTTCCGTTTTCCAATTTGTTACTGCTCAGTGCTTAATAGGACAGAAAGTAAATTCCTGAAGAATTTTCAAAGGAATTCAAGACTGCTTTGCAGGGACTCTTGCTAAGGTCCAGTAAGACTTTCCTTGATCCTTAGGAGACTGTGTTGACCTTCTTAAAGGTGCTGTTTCATTTTCATACATTTCAAGCCCTCCAATTCACTCATAGCACTGCACTTTGCCATTCACTTTACTGAGATAAATACAAGTCACTCTGCTATGCATAACCGGAGTTGTCCTCCTACCCATAGTTTTCAATTTCACCCACCTACTTTTTCATCCTTTTCAAAGTAAGCCCTGTCTTCTGCCTCTTTATTTGATTGTAAATCTTCTCTTATCTTTAAGGCCTGTGTTTTGATCACCTCCTTTCACCCACGGACTACACGGATTTTTTTTCCTATGGTTATGAGTATACCTAAACACACAACACACAATAGTAGACAGATGAGATTACCAGCATTTCATCAACTGCATACAGCTCAGGAGAGGAGGAACATCACATTCTCCTGTGACAGTACTGCATTCACGAAAAGAACAGGGATTGTTGCAAGTAGTTTTTGTGGTATCAATAGATTAGGTTCCCCATGGTTCCCATGCGAGGATTTAATCTACTTGTTTGGATACTTCAAATCACTAGCAGAGAACTAAAACTTGTTACTCAGGGATAAACAGGAAATGTGCCTCATCCTTTTGAAAAAGAGTTGTCTAGCTAGAAAACCTTATATCCAGGAACACAGTGGGAAAAAAACATGAGATTAGACTATTTCAGGCCCTCTCAATTTCCTCTGATGTCAAGGCAAACTTCAAAACTGGGTTTTAATTTTAGCCTTTTATTTTAAGAGACCTCTTGATCCCTTTAAGCCCTGATGTTGACTGACAAGTGCCTCCCTAGAACACAAAGTAGGCACCAGATTAGGGAAGAGGGCCACAAGGCAAGGCAGATATCAAAAACAAGATTTGTAGACGTGTCCTGCTTTATGGCAAGTAATGGCACCTGACAGAACTGCATGATATTGGTAGATGGTGTATGTGTCTTCTAGGAGTGGAAAACTAAATTATTCAAAGCCTGTAGCAATTGTGAATCTCAGCAAGGGAGCATTTTGGAGGAAGAGGACAGAAGGGCAGAACTCAATTGCTATTGTTGCTTTGTAACTTACATATGAGTTCTTTGAATATTCCATTATGCTCATTAGGAGAAATGGAAGTTCCAATGAGTACCTTCTTGAAAAATCTAGTATTTGTATTCTGAGAAATAAAATAAGGGTCTTCGTCAAAATCAGCAATGTCAGGACACCAGAGGCAACAAGGAGTCTCCTGGTGAAGTCTTTATTATGTCTATAGAATATGGAGATACCTCTTTTACTGTGATTTATATTTTGAGGCAACATACGCCCAGAGTTTTTTACCCAAAAGGGCTGACTTCTAGGCAATGGCCCAAGAGTTCACAAAAGCAGAAAGAGAAAATCGAATGTAAGAAATATTTCACAAATTCGAAGAATTCCCCAAATTAATGTCAGATTTTAAACCACAGGTCGAGGAAGCTCAGAGAACACCAGGCAGAAATAAAAACAAAAACAATAAGTAAGCATGTCATTTTAAACTACAGAATATCAAAGATAAAAGAAAAAAATCCTTAAAAGAAGCCAGGAAAAAATAGCTAAGCACCTATAGAGGAGAAAAGGTCAGAATTATATCTTTATCTGGGATACAGAATGACATTACATGACATATTACATAATGATATCATATATATGATAAAGACATAACAACCCTCCCACTCGCTTTATTTTGGTCTGCACTGTGTGGCATGTGTGATCTTAGTTTCCCTACTGTGGATCAAACATGTGCCCCCTTCTGTGGAAAAGCATGGAGTCTTTACTGTGCACCATCAGGGAGGTCCTGAGACATAACCATACTTAAAGTGAACCCACCTAACAACAGAACATCAAACTGTGTGAGGGAAAAACTAATAAAAATACAAAATGAAATACGTACATTCATAATCACAATTGGAGACTTCAACACTCCTGTACGAGAAATGGGCAGATCCTCAGGCAGGAAATCAGTAAAAGCGTAGTTAAACTCAACAACCTCATCAAGGAACTGAATATAATTGACATCTCTATACCAATTTCTCTAACAAGGTCAGAATATTCTGAGTCACAGAATACACCTTAATACGTTTAAAAGAATGCATATCATGCAATGTCTGCTCTCAGACTGTAAGAGCATTAAACCAGAAATTTATAAAGGGAAACTAGAAAATCCCAAAATACATGAAGTTAAAACCATACTTCTATCACATTGGAAAAAGAAGAAATCTCAAGACACAGTTTAAAATATTTTTAACTAAATGAAAGTAAAAGCTCAACTTATAAAAATTAGTATATTGAAGTGAAAGCATTACATTAAAGGCATATGTTAGAAACAGAGAGGAGGGAGGCAAGATAGTAGAGCAGAAGCATGTGAGCTCACCCCCTTCTTACAGAAACACCAAAATCACAACTAACTGCTGAACAACCACCTCCAAAAAACAATGGAACCTACCAAAAAGTTACCCTATATCCAAAGACAAAGAAGAAGCCACAACGAGATGGTAGGAGGGGTGCAATCACGATAAAATCAAATCGCATACATGTCAGATGGGCAATCACAAACTGGAAAGCAATTATACCACAGAAGTTCTCCCAGAGCAGTAAAAGTTCTGAGCACCATATCAGGCTCCCCAGCGTTGAGGTCTCCCAACAGGAGAAGGAGCCCACAGCAGTTCCTAGAACCTGCTCACAGTTTCATGTGCGCTTTCGCAACATGGCCACTTAATCGTGTCTCCATTGGTCGTCGTGCCTCCATTGTCATTTATTTCTAGGTATTTTTTGATTTCCTCTTTGATTTCCTCTGTGATCACTTCGTTATTAAGTAGGGTATTGTTTAGCCTCCTTGTGTTTGTATATTATAGAGATATTTTTCCTGTAATAATGAAGTGATCACTTCATTATTAAGTAGCGTATTGTTTAGCCTCCATGTGTTTGTATATTATAGAGATATTTTTCCTGTAATAATGAAGTGATCACTTCATTATTAAGTAGCGTATTGTTTAGCCTCCATGTGTTTGTATATTATACAGATATTTTTCCTGTAATTGGTATCTAATCTCATAGCACTGTGCTCGGAAAAGATACTTGATACCATTTCAATTTTCTTAAATTTATCAAGGCTTGATTTGTGATCCAAGCTATGATCTATCTTGGAGAATGTCCCATGAGCACTTGAGAAAAGGGTGTATTCTGTAGTTTCTGGATGGAATGTCCTATAAATATCAATTAAGTCCATCTGGTTTAATGTATCATTTAAAGCTTGTATATCCTTATTTATTTTTATTTTGGATGACCTGCACATTGGTGAAAGTGTGGCGTTACAGTAAACTACTATTAATGTATTACTGCCGATTTCCTCTACTATGGCTGTTTGTATTTGCCTTATGTATTGAGATGCTCCTATATTGGGTGCATAAATAGTTACACTTGTTATATCTTCTTCTTGGATTGGTCCCTTGATCATTATGTAGTGTACTACTTTGTCTCTTGTAATACTCTTTATTTTTAAATCTATTTTGTCTGATATGAGAATTTCAACAACAGCTTTCTTTTGGTTTCCATTTGCATGGAATGTGTTTTTCCATTCTCTCACTTTCAGTCTGTATGTGTCCCTAGGTCTGAACTGGGCCTCCTGTAGATTGCGTATATATAGGACTTGTTTTTGTATCCATTCAGGCAGCCTGTGTCTTTTGGTGGGAGCACTTAATCGATTTTCATTTAATGTAATTATCAATATGTATGTTCTTATTCTCATTTTCTTAATTGTTTTGGGTTTGTTAATGTAGGTTTTTTCTTTCTTTTGTGTTTCTTGCCTCGAGAAGTTCCTTTAGCATTTGTTGTAAAGCTGGTTTGGTGCTGTTGAACTCTCTCAGCTTTTGCTTGTCTCTAAAGGTTTTAATTTCTCCATCAAATCTGAGTTAGATCCCTGCTGGCTCGAGTAATCTTGGTTGTAAGTTTTTCTCCTTCATCACTCTGAATATGTCCTGCCACTCCCTTCTGGCTTGCAGAGGTCCTGCTGAAAGATCATCTGTTAACCTTATGGGGATTCCCTTGTGTTTCATTTGGAGTTTCTCCCTTGCTCCTTTTAATATGTTTTCTTTGTAGTTAATGTTTGATAGTTTGATGAATATGTGTCTTGGCGTGTTTCTCCTTGGATTTAATCTGTATGGGACTGTCTGTGCTTCCTAGACATGACAAATTATATCCTTTCCCATATTACGAAAAATTTTCAACTATAATCTCTTCAAATATTTACTCAGTCTCTTTCTTTATCTCTTCTTCTTCTGGGACCCCTATAATTCGAATACTGGGGTGTTTAGTGTTGTCCCAGAGGTCTCTGAGACTGTCCTCAGTTCTTTTCATTCTTTGATCTTTATTCTGCTCTGCTGTAGTTATTTCCACTCTTTTGTCTTGCAGGTCACCTATCTGTTCTTCTGCCTCAGTTATTCTGCTATTGATCTCTTCTAGAGTATTATTAATTTCATTTATTGTGTTGTTCATCATTGCATTTTGTCCATTCTATTTCCAAGATTTTTGATCATCTTTGCTATCATTATTCTGAATTCTGCCTATTTCCTCTTCATTTGTTAGGTCTGTTGGGTTTTAACTTGCTACTTCACCTTCTGTGTGATTTTCTGTCTTCTCATTTTGCTTAACTTACTGTGTTTGGGGTCTCCTTTTTGCAGGCTGCAGGTTCGTAGATCCAATTGCTTTAGGTGTTTGTCCCCAGAGGCTAAATATGTTTCAGTAAGTTGTGTCGGCTTCCTGGTGGAGGGTACCAGTGCCTGTATTCTGGTGGATTAGGCTGGATCTTGTCTTTCTTGTGGGCAGGCCCAGGTCTCCTGGTGTATTTTGGGGGTGTGTGCAGCCTTATTATGATTTTAGGCAGCCTCTCTGCTAATGACTGGTGTTGTGTTCTTGTTTTCCTAGTTGTTTGGCATAGGCTTTCCAGCACTATAGCTTGCTGGTCGTTGGGTGAAGCTGGGTGTTGCTGTTGAGATGGAGATCTCTGGGAGATTTTCGCTGTTTAATATTATGTGAAACTGAGAGGTGGCTTGTGGACCAGTGTCTTGAAGTTGTCTCTCTCACCTCAGAGACATAGCACTGACTCCTGGCGGCAGCACCAAGAGCCTTTCATTCAGATATCAGAATAAAAGGGAGCAAAAGTAGAAGGAAGAGAAGAAAGAAAGAAAGAAGAAACGAAAGAAAGAAAGAAGAAACGAAAGAAAGAAACAAAGAAAGAATGAAAGAAAGAAAGAAAGAAAGAAAGAAAGAAAGAAAGAAAGAAAGAAAGAAAGAAAGAAAAGAAGAGATATAAAGTAAAATATAGATAAAATAACGTTATTAAAATAAAAAATTATTAATGAAAAATATTTTTAAGTAAAAACTCACATTAAAAAAAAAAAAAGAACGAACAGAACCCTAGGACAAATGGTGGAAGCAAAGCTATACAATCAAAATCTCACACAGAAACATACACATACACTCTCACAAAATGAGGAAAACGGGAAAAAATAATATATCTCGCTCTCAAAGTCCACTTCCTCAATTTGGGATGATTCATTGTCTATTCAGGTATTCTGAAGATGCAGGGTACATCAAGATTATTGTGGAGATTTAATCCGCTGCTTCTGAGGCTGCTGGGAGAGATTTCCGTTTCTCTTGTTATCATAGCTCCCAGGGGATCAGTTTTGGATTTTACCCCGCCTCTGTATGTAGGTTGCTGGAGGGCGTCTGTTCTTCGCTCAGACAGGATGGGGTTAAAGGAGCAGCTGATTCAGGGCTATGGCTCACTCAGGCCTGGGGGAAGGGAGGGGTATGGATGCTGGGCGAGTCTGCAGCATCAGGGGCCAGAGTGACGTTGCACCAGTTGAGGTGTGCCCTGCGTTCACCTGGGGAATTCATCCCTGGATCCTGGCGCCCTGGTGGTGGCAGGCTGCACAGGCTTTCCAGAAGGCAGGTGTGGATACTGACCTGTGTTCGCACACACGCTTCTTGGTGCTGGCAGCAGCAGCCTTAGCATCTCATGCCCGTGTCTGTGGTCCTTGCTTTTAGCCGCATCTTGTGCTTGTCTCTGGAGCTCCTTTAAGCAGTGCTCTTCATCCCCTCTCCTCACACACCAGGAAACAAAGAGGGAAGAAAACGTACCTTGGCTCTTCGGCAGTCCAGATATTTCCCGAACTCCCTCCCGGCTAGCTGTGGTGCACTAACACCCTGCAGGCTGTGGCCACACTGCTAACCCCAGTCCTCTCACTGCACTCCAAATGAAGCCTGAGCCTCAGCTCCCATCCCCACCCGTCCCAGCTGCGGAGCACACAAGACTCTTGGGCTGCTGAGTGCTGGTCGGCACCAATCCTCTGTGTGGGAATCTCTCCGCTTTGCCCTCCACACCCCTGTGGCCGCACTCTCCTCCACCGCCTCGAAACTCCCCCCCTACACCACCCAAAGTCTCTGCCTGTGAAGGGGTTTCTAGTGTGTGGAAAACTTTTCTCCTTCACGGTGCAGGTCCCGTCCCTATTCTTTTGTCGCTGTTTATTCTTTTGTCTTTTCCCCTACCCAGGTACACGTGGACATTCTTGCCTTTTGGGAGGTGTGAGGTCTTCTGCCATCACTCAGTTGGTGTTCTGTAGGAGTCGTTCCACTTGTAGATGTATTTCTGGTGTATCTGTGGGGAGGAAGGTGATCTCCTCATCTTACTCTTCCGCCATCTTCTTAGTTTCCTATTAATCCAATTTTCTAAGTCTCTGCATTTCCTTTTGAAAGCTTTATGCTTTACTTTACATTTGTACACTCTGTTTTCTTTTTTCATTTTGCCTTTATTCTTTCATGTGTTGTGGCCATAAGTTTACTTCCGTTTTCCAATTTGTTACTGCTCAGTGCTTAATAGGACAGAAAGTAAATTCCTGAAGAATTTTCAAAGGAATTCAAGACTGCTTTGCAGGGACTCTTGCTAAGATCCAGTAAGACTTTGCTTGATTCTTAGGAGACTGTGTTGACCTTCTTAAAGGTGCTGTTTCATTTTCATACATTTCAAGCCCTCCAATTCACTCATAGCACTGCACTTTGCCATTCACTTTACTGAGATAAATACAAGTCACTCTGCTATGCATAACCGGAGTTGTCCTCCTACCCATAGTTTTCAATTTCACCCACCTACTTTTTCATCCTTTTCAAAGTAAGCCCTGTCTTCTGCTTCTTTATTTGATTGTAAATCTTCTCTTATCTTTAAGGTCTGTGTTTTATTCACCTCCTTTCACCCACGGACTGCACGGATTTTTTTTCCTATGGTTATGAATATACCTAAACACACAACACACAATAGTAGACAGATGAGATTACCAGCATTTCATCAACTGCATACAGCTCAGGAGAGGAGGAACATCACATTCTCCTGTGACAGTACTGCATTCACGAAAAGAACAGGGATTGTTGCAAGTAGTTTTTGTGATATCAATAAGATTAGGTTCCCCATGGTTCCCATGTGAGGTTTTAATCTACTTGTTTGGATACTTCAAATCACTAGCAGAGAACTAAAACTTGTTACTCAGGGATAAACAGGAAATGTGCCTCATCCTTTTGAAAAAGAGTTGTCTAGCTAGAAAGCCTTATATCCAGGAACACAGTGGGAAAAAAACATGAGATTAGACTATTTCAGGCCCTCTCAATTTCCTCTGATGTCAAGGCAAACTTCAAAACTGGGTTTTAATTTTAGCCTTTTATTTTAAGAGACCTCTTGATCCCTTTAAGCCCTGATGTTGACTGACAAGTGCCTCCCTAGAACACAAAGTAGGCACCAGATTAGGGAAGAGGGCCACAAGGCAAGGCAGATATCAAAAACAAGATTTGTAGACGTGTCCTCCTTTATGTCAATTAATGGCAGCTGACAGAACTGTATGATATTGGTAGATGGTGTATGTGTCTTCCAGGAGTGGGAAACTACATTAATCAAAGGCTGTAGCAATTGTGAATCTCAGCAAGGGAGCAGGTTGGAGGAAGAGGACAGAAGAGCAGAACTCAATTGCTATTGTTGCTTTGTAACTTACATATGAGTTCTTTGAATATTCCATTATGCTCATTAGGAGAAATGGAATTTCCAATGAGTACCTTCTTGAAAAATCTAGTATTTGTATTCTGAGAAATAAAACAAGGGTCTTGGTCAAAATCAGCAATGTCAGGACACAAAAGGCAACAAGGAGTCTCCTGGTGAAGTCTTTATTATGTCTATAGATTATGGGGATACATCTTTTTCTGTGATTTATATTTTGAGGCAACATATGCCCAGAGTTTTTTCCCAAAAGGCCTGACTTGTAGGCAATGGCCCAAGAGTTCACAAAGGCAGTAAGAGAAAAACGAATGTAAGAAATATTTGACAAATTCGAAGACTTCCCCAAATTAATGTCAGATTGTAAACCACAGATCCAGGAAGCTCAGAGAACACCAGACAGAAATAAAAACAAAAACTATAAGTAAGCATGTCATTTTGAACTACAGAATATCAAAGATAAAAGAAAAAAATCCTTAAAAGAAGACAGGAAAAAATAGCTAAGCACCTATAGAGGAGAAAAGGTAAGAATTATATCTTTATCTGGAATACAGAATGACATTACATGACATATTACATAATGATATCATATATATGATAAAGACATAACAACCCCCCTCACTGGCTTTATTTTGGTCTGCACTGTGTGGCATGTGGAATCTTAGCTTCCCAACTGTGGATCAAACATGTGCCCTCTTCTGTGGAAAAGCATGGAGTCTTTACCGTGCACCATCAGGGAGGTACTGAGACATAAGCATACTTAAAGTGAACCCACCTAACAATAGAACATCAAACTGTGTGAGGCAAGAACTAGTAAAAATACAAAATGAAATACATAAATTCATAATCACAATTGGAGACTTCCACACTCCTGTACGAGAAATGGGCAGATCCTCAGGCAGGAAATCAGTAAAAGCGTAGTTAAACTCAACAACCTCATCAATGAACTGAATATAATTGACATCTGTATACTAATTTCTCTAAAAAGATCAGAATATTCTGAGTCACAGAATACACCTTAATACGTTTAAAAGAATGCATATCATGCAATGTCTGCTCTCAGACTGTAAGAGCATTAAACCAGAAATTTATAAAGGGAAACTAGAAAATCCGAAAATACATGAAGTTAAAACAATACTTCTATCAAATTGGAAAAAGAAGAAATCTCAAGACTCAGTTTAAAATATTTTTAACTAAATGAAAGTAAAAGCTCAACTAATAAAATTTAGTATATTGAAGTGAAAGCATTACATTAAATGCATATGTTAGAAACAGACAGGAGGGAGGCAAGATAGTAGAGCAGAAGCATGTGAGCTCACCCCCTTCTTACAGAAACACCAAAATCACAACTAACTGCTGAACAACCACCTCCAAAAAACAATGGAACCTACCAAAAAGTTACCCTACATCCAAAGACAAAGAAGAAGCCACAATGAGATGGTAGGAGGGGTGCAATCACGATAAAATCAAATTGCATACATGTCACATGGGCAATCACAAACTGGAAAGCAATTATACCACAGAAGTTCTCCCAGAGCAGTAAAAGTTCTGAGCACCATATCAGGCTCCCCAGCGTTGAGGTCTGCCAACAGGAGAAGGAGCCCCCAGCAATTACTACAACCTGCTCACAGTTTCATGGGCGCTTTCGCAACATGGCCACTTAATCGTGTCTCCATTGGTCGTCGTACCTCCATTCTCATTTGTTTCTAGGTATTTTTTGATTTACTCTTTGATTTCCTCTGTGATCACTTTGTTATTAAGTAGCGTATTGTTTAGCCTCCATGTGTTTGTATATTATAGAGATATTTTTCCTGTAATTGGTATCTAATCTCATAGCACTGTGCTTGGAAAAGATACTTGATACCATTTCAATTTTCTTAAATTTATCAAGGCTTGATTTGTGATCCAAGATATGATTTATCTTGGAGAATGTCCCATGAGCACTTGAGAAAAAGGTGTATTCTGTAGTTTCTGGATGGAATGGCCTATAAATATCAATGAAGTCCATGTGGTTTAATGTATCATTTACAGCTTGTATATCCTTATTTATTTTTACTTTGGATGACCTGCACATTGGTGAAAGTGTGGTGTTAGAGTAAACTACTATTAATGTATTATTGCCGATTTCCCCTATTATGGCTGTTTGTATTTGCCTTATGTATTGAGGTGCTCCTATATTGGGTGCATAAATAGTTACACTTGTTATATCTTCTTCTTGGATTGGTCCCTTGATCATTATGTAGTGTACTACTTTGTCTCTTGTAATACTCTTTATTTTTAAATCTATTTTGTCTGATATGAGAATTTCAACAACAGCTTTCTTTTGGTTTCCATTTGCATGGAATGTGTTTTTCCATTCTCTCACTTTCAGTCTGTATGTGTCCCTAGGTCTGAACTGGGCCTCCTGTAGATTGCGTATATATAGGACTTGTTTTTGTATCCATTCAGGCAGCCTGTGTCTTTTGGTGGGAGCACTTAATCGATTTTCATTTAATGTAATTATCAATATGTATGTTCCTATTCTCATTTTCTTAATTGTTTTGGGTTTGTTAATGTAGGTATTTTCTTTCTCTTGTGTTTCTTGCCTCGAGAATTTCCTTTAGCATTTGTTGTAAAGCTGGTTTGGTGCTGTTGAACTCTCTCAGCTTTTGCTTGTCTCTAAAGGTTTTAATTTCTCCATCAAATCTGAGTTAGATCCCTGCTGGCTCGAGTAATCTTGGTTGTAAGTTTTTCTCCTTCATCACTCTGAATATGTCCTGCCACTCCCTTCTGGCTTGCAGAGGTCCTGCTGAAAGATCATCTGTTAACCTTATGGGGATTCCCTTGTGTTTCATTTGGAGTTTCTCCCTTGCTCCTTTTAATATGTTTTCTTTGTAGTTAATGTTTGATAGTTTGATGAATATGTGTCTTGGCGTGTTTCTCCTTGGATTTAATCTGTATGGGACTGTCTGTGCTTCCTAGACATGACAAATTATATCCTTTCCCATATTACGAAAAATTTTCAACTATAATCTCTTCAAATATTTACTCAGTCTCTTTCTTTATCTCTTCTTCTTCTGGGACCCCTATAATTCGAATACTGGGGTGTTTAGTGTTGTCCCAGAGGTCTCTGAGACTGTCCTCAGTTCTTTTCATTCTTTGATCTTTATTCTGCTCTGCTGTAGTTATTTCCACTCTTTTGTCTTGCAGGTCACCTATCTGTTCTTCTGCCTCAGTTATTCTGCTATTGATCTCTTCTAGAGTATTATTAATTTCATTTATTGTGTTGTTCATCATTGCATTTTGTCCATTCTATTTCCAAGATTTTTGATCATCTTTGCTATCATTATTCTGAATTCTGCCTATTTCCTCTTCATTTGTTAGGTCTGTTGGGTTTTAACTTGCTACTTCACCTTCTGTGTGATTTTCTGTCTTCTCATTTTGCTTAACTTACTGTGTTTGGGGTCTCCTTTTTGCAGGCTGCAGGTTCGTAGATCCAATTGCTTTAGGTGTTTGTCCCCAGAGGCTAAATATGTTTCAGTAAGTTGTGTCGGCTTCCTGGTGGAGGGTACCAGTGCCTGTATTCTGGTGGATTAGGCTGGATCTTGTCTTTCTTGTGGGCAGGCCCAGGTCTCCTGGTGTATTTTGGGGTGTGTGTGTAGCCTTATTATGATTTTAGGCAGCCTCTCTGCTAATGACTGGTGTTGTGTTCTTGTTTTCCTAGTTGTTTGGCATAGGCTTTCCAGCACTATAGCTTGCTGGTCGTTGAGTGAAGCTGGGTGTTGGTGTTGAGATGGAGATCTCTGGGAGATTTTCGCTGTTTAATATTATGTGAAACTGAGAGGTGGCTTGTGGACCAGTGTCTTGAAGTTGTCTCTCTCACCTCAGAGACATAGCACTGACTCCTGGCGGCA
This sequence comes from Inia geoffrensis, assembly GCA_036417435.1. Lineage (NCBI taxonomy): Eukaryota > Metazoa > Chordata > Mammalia > Artiodactyla > Iniidae > Inia > Inia geoffrensis. The sequence goes on from CM070921.1 coordinate 13,912,650, forward strand.
GCACCAAGAGCCTTTCATTCAGATATCAGAATAAAAGGGAGCAAAAGTAGAAGGAAGAGAAGAAAGAAAGAAAGAAGAAACGAAAGACAGAAAGAAGAAACGAAAGAAAGAAACAAAGAAAGAATGAAAGAAAGAAAGAAAGAAAGAAAGAAAGAAAGAAAGAAAGAAAGAAAAGAAGAGATATAAAGTAAAATATAGATAAAATAACGTTATTAAAATAAAAAATTATTAATGAAAAATATTTTTAAGTAAAAACTCACATTAAAAAAAAAAAAAGAACGAACAGAACCCTAGGACAAATGGTGGAAGCAAAGCTATACAATCAAAATCTCACACAGAAACATACACATACACTCTCACAAAATGAGGAAAACGGGAAAAAATAATATATCTCGCTCTCAAAGTCCACTTCCTCAATTTGGGATGATTCATTGTCTATTCAGGTATTCTGAAGATGCAGGGTACATCAAGATTATTGTGGAGATTTAATCCGCTGCTTCTGAGGCTGCTGGGAGAGATTTCCGTTTCTCTTGTTATCATAGCTCCCAGGGGCTCAGTTTTGGATTTTACCCCGCCTCTGTATGTAGGTTGCTGGAGGGCGTCTGTTCTTCGCTCAGACAGGATGGGGTTAAAGGAGCAGCTGATTCAGGGCTATGGCTCACTCAGGCCTGGGGGAAGGGAGGGGTATGGATGCTGGGCGAGTCTGCAGCATCAGGGGCCAGAGTGACGTTGCACCAGTTGAGGTGTGCCCTGCGTTCACCTGGGGAATTCATCCCTGGATCCTGGCGCCCTGGTGGTGGCAGGCTGCACAGGCTTTCCAGAAGGCAGGTGTGGATACTGACCTGTGTTCGCACACACGCTTCTTGGTGCTGGCAGCAGCAGCCTTAGCATCTCATGCCCGTGTCTGTGGTCCTTGCTTTTAGCCGCATCTTGTGCTTGTCTCTGGAGCTCCTTTAAGCAGTGCTCTTCATCCCCTCTCCTCACACACCAGGAAACAAAGAGGGAAGAAAACGTACCTTGGCTCTTCGGCAGTCCAGATATTTCCCGAACTCCCTCCCGGCTAGCTGTGGTGCACTAACACCCTGCAGGCTGTGGCCACACTGCTAACCCCAGTCCTCTCACTGCACTCCAAATGAAGCCTGAGCCTCAGCTCCCATCCCCACCCGTCCCAGCTGCGGAGCACACAAGACTCTTGGGCTGCTGAGTGCTGGTCGGCACCAATCCTCTGTGTGGGAATCTCTCCGCTTTGCCCTCCACACCCCTGTGGCCGCACTCTCCTCCACCGCCTCGAAACTCCCCCCCTACACCACCCAAAGTCTCTGCCTGTGAAGGGGCTTCTAGTGTGTGGAAAACTTTTCTCCTTCACGGTGCAGTTCCCGTCCCTATTCTTTTGTCGCTGTTTATTCTTTTGTCTTTTCCCCTACCCAGGTACACGTGGACATTCTTGCCTTTTGGGAGGTGTGAGGTCTTCTGCCATCACTCAGTTGGTGTTCTGTAGGAGTCGTTCCACTTGTAGATGTATTTCTGGTGTATCTGTGGGGAGGAAGGTGATCTCCTCATCTTACTCTTCCGCCATCTTCTTAGTTTCCTATTAATCCAATTTTCTAAGTCTCTGCATTTCCTTTGGAAGCTTTATGCTTTACTTTACATTTGTACACTCTGTTTTCTTTTTTCATTTTGCCTTTATTCTTTCATGTGTTGTGGCCATAAGTTTACTTCCGTTTTCCAATTTGTTACTGCTCAGTGCTTAATAGGACAGAAAGTAAATTCCTGAAGAATTTTCAAAGGAATTCAAGACTGCTTTGCAGGGACTCTTGCTAAGATCCAGTAAGACTTTGCTTGATTCTTAGGAGACTGTGTTGACCTTCTTAAAGGTGCTGTTTCATTTTCATACATTTCAAGCCCTCCAATTCACTCATAGCACTGCACTTTGCCATTCACTTTACTGAGATAAATACAAGTCACTCTGCTATGCATAACCGGAGTTGTCCTCCTACCCATAGTTTTCAATTTCACCCACCTACTTTTTCATCCTTTTCAAAGTAAGCCCTGTCTTCTGCTTCTTTATTTGATTGTAAATCTTCTCTTATCTTTAAGGCCTGTGTTTTGTTCACCTCCTTTCACCCACGGACTGCACGGATTTTTTTTCCTATGGTTATGAATATACCTAAACACACAACACACAATAGTAGACAGATGAGATTACCAGCATTTCATCAACTGCATACAGCTCAGGAGAGGAGGAACATCACATTCTCCTGTGACAGTACTGCATTCACGAAAAGAACAGGGATTGTTGCAAGTAGTTTTTGTGATATCAATAAGATTAGGTTCCCCATGGTTCCCATGTGAGGTTTTAATCTACTTGTTTGGATACTTCAAATCACTAGCAGAGAACTAAAACTTGTTACTCAGGGATAAACAGGAAATGTGCCTCATCCTTTTGAAAAAGAGTTGTCTAGCTAGAAAACCTTATATCCAGGAACACAGTGGGAAAAAAACATGAGATTAGACTATTTCAGGCCCTCTCAATTTCCTCTGATGTCAAGGCAAACTTCAAAACTGGGTTTTAATTTTAGCCTTTTATTTTAAGAGACCTCTTGGTCCCTTTAAGCCCTGATGTTGACTGACAAGTGCCTCCCTAGAACACAAAGTAGGCACCAGATTAGGGAAGAGGGCCACAAGGCAAGGCAGATATCAAAAACAAGATTTGTAGACGTGTCCTCCTTTATGTCAATTAATGGCAGCTGACAGAACTGTATGATATTGGTAGATGGTGTATGTGTCTTCCAGGAGTGGGAAACTACATTAATCAAAGGCTGTAGCAATTGTGAATCTCAGCAAGGGAGCAGGTTGGAGGAAGAGGACAGAAGAGCAGAACTCAATTGCTATTGTTGCTTTGTAACTTACATATGAGTTCTTTGAATATTCCATTATGCTCATTGGGAGAAATGGAATTTCCAATGAGTACCTTCTTGAAAAATCTAGTATTTGTATTCTGAGAAATAAAACAAGGGTCTTGGTCAAAATCAGCAATGTCAGGACACAAAAGGCAACAAGGAGTCTCCTGGTGAAGTCTTTATTATGTCTATAGATTATGGGGATACATCTTTTTCTGTGATTTATATTTTGAGGCAACATACGCCCAGAGTTTTTTCCCAAAAGGCCTGACTTGTAGGCAATGGCCCAAGAGTTCACAAAGGCAGTAAGAGAAAAACGAATGTAAGAAATATTTGACAAATTCGAAGACTTCCCCAAATTAATGTCAGATTGTAAACCACAGATCCAGGAAGCTCAGAGAACACCAGACAGAAATAAAAACAAAAACTATAAGTAAGCATGTCATTTTGAACTACAGAATATCAAAGATAAAAGAAAAAAATCCTTAAAAGAAGACAGGAAAAAATAGCTAAGCACCTATAGAGGAGAAAAGGTAAGAATTATATCTTTATCTGGAATACAGAATGACATTACATGACATATTACATAATGATATCATATATATGATAAAGACATAACAACCCCCCTCACTGGCTTTATTTTGGTCTGCACTGTGTGGCATGTGGAATCTTAGCTTCCCAACTGTGGATCAAACATGTGCCCTCTTCTGTGGAAAAGCATGGAGTCTTTACCGTGCACCATCAGGGAGGTACTGAGACATAAGCATACTTAAAGTGAACCCACCTAACAATAGAACATCAAACTGTGTGAGGCAAGAACTAGTAAAAATACAAAATGAAATACATAAATTCATAATCACAATTGGAGACTTCCACACTCCTGTACGAGAAATGGGCAGATCCTCAGGCAGGAAATCAGTAAAAGCGTAGTTAAACTCAACAACCTCATCAATGAACTGAATATAATTGACATCTGTATACTAATTTCTCTAAAAAGATCAGAATATTCTGAGTCACAGAATACACCTTAATACGTTTAAAAGAATGCATATCATGCAATGTCTGCTCTCAGACTGTAAGAGCATTAAACCAGAAATTTATAAAGGGAAACTAGAAAATCCGAAAATACATGAAGTTAAAACAATACTTCTATCAAATTGGAAAAAGAAGAAATCTCAAGACTCAGTTTAAAATATTTTTAACTAAATGAAAGTAAAAGCTCAACTAATAAAATTTAGTATATTGAAGTGAAAGCATTACATTAAATGCATATGTTAGAAACAGACAGGAGGGAGGCAAGATAGTAGAGCAGAAGCATGTGAGCTCACCCCCTTCTTACAGAAACACCAAAATCACAACTAACTGCTGAACAACCACCTCCAAAAAACAATGGAACCTACCAAAAAGTTACCCTACATCCAAAGACAAAGAAGAAGCCACAATGAGATGGTAGGAGGGGTGCAATCACGATAAAATCAAATTGCATACATGTCACATGGGCAATCACAAACTGGAAAGCAATTATACCACAGAAGTTCTCCCAGAGCAGTAAAAGTTCTGAGCACCATATCAGGCTCCCCAGCGTTGAGGTCTGCCAACAGGAGAAGGAGCCCCCAGCAATTACTACAACCTGCTCACAGTTTCATGGGCGCTTTCGCAACATGGCCACTTAATCGTGTCTCCATTGGTCGTCGTACCTCCATTCTCATTTGTTTCTAGGTATTTTTTGATTTACTCTTTGATTTCCTCTGTGATCACTTTGTTATTAAGTAGCGTATTGTTTAGCCTCCATGTGTTTGTATATTATAGAGATATTTTTCCTGTAATTGGTATCTAATCTCATAGCACTGTGCTTGGAAAAGATACTTGATACCATTTCAATTTTCTTAAATTTATCAAGGCTTGATTTGTGATCCAAGATATGATTTATCTTGGAGAATGTCCCATGAGCACTTGAGAAAAAGGTGTATTCTGTAGTTTCTGGATGGAATGGCCTATAAATATCAATGAAGTCCATGTGGTTTAATGTATCATTTACAGCTTGTATATCCTTATTTATTTTTACTTTGGATGACCTGCACATTGGTGAAAGTGTGGTGTTAGAGTAAACTACTATTAATGTATTATTGCCGATTTCCCCTATTATGGCTGTTTGTATTTGCCTTATGTATTGAGGTGCTCCTATATTGGGTGCATAAATAGTTACACTTGTTATATCTTCTTCTTGGATTGGTCCCTTGATCATTATGTAGTGTACTACTTTGTCTCTTGTAATACTCTTTATTTTTAAATCTATTTTGTCTGATATGAGAATTTCAACAACAGCTTTCTTTTGGTTTCCATTTGCATGGAATGTGTTTTTCCATTCTCTCACTTTCAGTCTGTATGTGTCCCTAGGTCTGAACTGGGCCTCCTGTAGATTGCGTATATATAGGACTTGTTTTTGTATCCATTCAGGCAGCCTGTGTCTTTTGGTGGGAGCACTTAATCGATTTTCATTTAATGTAATTATCAATATGTATGTTCTTATTCTCATTTTCTTAATTGTTTTGGGTTTGTTAATGTAGGTTTTTTCTTTCTCTTGTGTTTCTTGCCTCGAGAATTTCCTTTAGCATTTGTTGTAAAGCTGGTTTGGTGCTGTTGAACTCTCTCAGCTTTTGCTTGTCTCTAAAGGTTTTAATTTCTCCATCAAATCTGAGTTAGATCCCTGCTGGCTCGAGTAATCTTGGTTGTAAGTTTTTCTCCTTCATCACTCTGAATATGTCCTGCCACTCCCTTCTGGCTTGCAGAGGTCCTGCTGAAAGATCATCTGTTAACCTTATGGGGATTCCCTTGTGTTTCATTTGGAGTTTCTCCCTTGCTCCTTTTAATATGTTTTCTTTGTAGTTAATGTTTGATAGTTTGATGAATATGTGTCTTGGCGTGTTTCTCCTTGGATTTAATCTGTATGGGACTGTCTGTGCTTCCTAGACATGACAAATTATATCCTTTCCCATATTACGAAAAATTTTCAACTATAATCTCTTCAAATATTTACTCAGTCTCTTTCTTTATCTCTTCTTCTTCTGGGACCCCTATAATTCGAATACTGGGGTGTTTAGTGTTGTCCCAGAGGTCTCTGAGACTGTCCTCAGTTCTTTTCATTCTTTGATCTTTATTCTGCTCTGCTGTAGTTATTTCCACTCTTTTGTCTTGCAGGTCACCTATCTGTTCTTCTGCCTCAGTTATTCTGCTATTGATCTCTTCTAGAGTATTATTAATTTCATTTATTGTGTTGTTCATCATTGCATTTTGTCCATTCTATTTCCAAGATTTTTGATCATCTTTGCTATCATTATTCTGAATTCTGCCTATTTCCTCTTCATTTGTTAGGTCTGTTGGGTTTTAACTTGCTACTTCACCTTCTGTGTGATTTTCTGTCTTCTCATTTTGCTTAACTTACTGTGTTTGGGGTCTCCTTTTTGCAGGCTGCAGGTTCGTAGATCCAATTGCTTTAGGTGTTTGTCCCCAGAGGCTAAATATGTTTCAGTAAGTTGTGTCGGCTTCCTGGTGGAGGGTACCAGTGCCTGTATTCTGGTGGATTAGGCTGGATCTTGTCTTTCTTGTGGGCAGGCCCAGGTCTCCTGGTGTATTTTGGGGTGTGTGTGTAGCCTTATTATGATTTTAGGCAGCCTCTCTGCTAATGACTGGTGTTGTGTTCTTGTTTTCCTAGTTGTTTGGCATAGGCTTTCCAGCACTATAGCTTGCTGGTCGTTGAGTGAAGCTGGGTGTTGGTGTTGAGATGGAGATCTCTGGGAGATTTTCGCTGTTTAATATTATGTGAAACTGAGAGGTGGCTTGTGGACCAGTGTCTTGAAGTTGTCTCTCTCACCTCAGAGACATAGCACTGACTCCTGGCGGCAGCACCAAGAGCCTTTCATTCAGATATCAGAATAAAAGGGAGCAAAAGTAGAAGGAAGAGAAGAAAGAAAGAAAGAAGAAACGAAAGACAGAAAGAAGAAACGAAAGAAAGAAACAAAGAAAGAATGAAAGAAAGAAAGAAAGAAAGAAAGAAAGAAAGAAAGAAAGAAAAGAAGAGATATAAAGTAAAATATAGATAAAATAAAGTTATTAAAATAAAAAATTATTAATGAAAAATATTTTTAAGTAAAAACTCACATTAAAAAAAAAAAAAGAACGAACAGAACCCTAGGACAAATGGTGGAAGCAAAGCTATACAATCAAAATCTCACACAGAAACATACACATACACTCTCACAAAATGAGGAAAACGGGAAAAAATAATATATCTCGCTCTCAAAGTCCACTTCCTCAATTTGGGATGATTCATTGTCTATTCAGGTATTCTGAAGATGCAGGGTACATCAAGATTTTTGTGGAGATTTAATCCGCTGCTTCTGAGGCTGCTGGGAGAGATTTCCGTTTCTCTTGTTATCATAGCTCCCAGGGGCTCAGTTTTGGATTTTACCCCGCCTCTGTATGTAGGTTGCTGGAGGGCGTCTGTTCTTCGCTCAGACAGGATGGGGTTAAAGGAGCAGCTGATTCAGGGCTATGGCTCACTCAGGCCTGGGGGAAGGGAGGGGTATGGATGCTGGGCGAGTCTGCAGCATCAGGGGCCAGAGTGACGTTGCACCAGTTGAGGTGTGCCCTGCGTTCACCTGGGGAATTCATCCCTGGATCCTGGCGCCCTGGTGGTGGCAGGCTGCACAGGTTTTCCAGAAGGCAGGTGTGGATACTGACCTGTGTTCGCACACACGCTTCTTGGTGCTGGCAGCAGCAGCCTTAGCATCTCATGCCCGTGTCTGTGGTCCTTGCTTTTAGCCGCATCTTGTGCTTGTCTCTGGAGCTCCTTTAAGCAGTGCTCTTCATCCCCTCTCCTCACACACCAGGAAACAAAGAGGGAAGAAAACATACCTTGGCTCTTCGGCAGTCCAGATATTTCCCGAACTCCCTCCCGGCTAGCTGTGGTGCACTAACACCCTGCAGGCTGTGGCCACACTGCTCACCCCAGTCCTCTCACTGCACTCCAAATGAAGCCTGAGCCTCAGCTCCCATCCCCACCCGTCCCAGCTGCGGAGCACACAAGACTCTTGGGCTGCTGAGTGCTGGTTGGCACCAATCCTCTGTGTGGGAATCTCTCCGCTTTGCCCTCCACACCCCTGTGGCCGCACTCTCCTCCACCGCCTCGAAACTCCCCCCCTACACCACCCAAAGTCTCTGCCTGTGAAGGGGCTTCTAGTGTGTGGAAAACTTTTCTCCTTCACGGTGCAGGTCCCGTCCCTATTCTTTTGTCGCTGTTTATTCTTTTGTCTTTTCCCCTACCCAGGTACACGTGGACATTCTTGCCTTTTGGGAGGTGTGAGGTCTTCTGCCATCACTCAGTTGGTGTTCTGTAGGAGTCGTTCCACTTGTAGATGTATTTCTGGTGTATCTGTGGGGAGGAAGGTGATCTCCTCATCTTACTCTTCCGCCATCTTCTTAGTTTCCTATTAATCCAATTTTCTAAGTCTCTGCATTTCCTTTTGAAAGCTTTATGCTTTACTTTACATTTGTACACTCTGTTGTCTTTTTTCATTTTGCCTTTATTCTTTCATGTGTTGTGGCCATAAGTTTACTTCCGTTTTCCAATTTGTTACTGCTCAGTGCTTAATAGGACAGAAAGTAAATTCCTGAAGAATTTTCAAAGGAATTCAAGACTGCTTTGCAGGGACTCTTGCTAAGATCCAGTAAGACTTTGCTTGATTCTTAGGAGACTGTGTTGACCTTCTTAAAGGTGCTGTTTCATTTTCATACATTTCAAGCCCTCCAATTCACTCATAGCACTGCACTTTGCCATTCACTTTACTGAGATAAATACAAGTCACTCTGCTATGCATAACCGGAGTTGTCCTCCTACCCATAGTTTTCAATTTCACCCACCTACTTTTTCATCCTTTTCAAAGTAAGCCCTGTCTTCTGCTTCTTTATTTGATTGTAAATCTTCTCTTATCTTTAAGGCCTGTGTTTTGTTCACCTCCTTTCACCCACGGACTGCACGGATTTTTTTTCCTATGGTTATGAATATACCTAAACACACAACACACAATAGTAGACAGATGAGATTACCAGCATTTCATCAACTGCATACAGCTCAGGAGAGGAGGAACATCACATTCTCCTGTGACAGTACTGCATTCACGAAAAGAACAGGGATTGTTGCAAGTAGTTTTTGTGATATCAATAAGATTAGGTTCCCCATGGTTCCCATGTGAGGTTTTAATCTACTTGTTTGGATACTTCAAATCACTAGCAGAGAACTAAAACTTGTTACTCAGGGATAAACAGGAAATGTGCCTCATCCTTTTGAAAAAGAGTTGTCTAGCTAGAAAACCTTATATCCAGGAACACAGTGGGAAAAAAACATGAGATTAGACTATTTCAGGCCCTCTCAATTTCCTCTGATGTCAAGGCAAACTTCAAAACTGGGTTTTAATTTTAGCCTTTTATTTTAAGAGACCTCTTGGTCCCTTTAAGCCCTGATGTTGACTGACAAGTGCCTCCCTAGAACACAAAGTAGGCACCAGATTAGGGAAGAGGGCCACAAGGCAAGGCAGATATCAAAAACAAGATTTGTAGACGTGTCCTCCTTTATGTCAATTAATGGCAGCTGACAGAACTGTATGATATTGGTAGATGGTGTATGTGTCTTCCAGGAGTGGGAAACTACATTAATCAAAGGCTGTAGCAATTGTGAATCTCAGCAAGGGAGCAGGTTGGAGGAAGAGGACAGAAGAGCAGAACTCAATTGCTATTGTTGCTTTGTAACTTACATATGAGTTCTTTGAATATTCCATTATGCTCATTAGGAGAAATGGAATTTCCAATGAGTACCTTCTTGAAAAATCTAGTATTTGTATTCTGAGAAATAAAACAAGGGTCTTGGTCAAAATCAGCAATGTCAGGACACAAAAGGCAACAAGGAGTCTCCTGGTGAAGTCTTTATTATGTCTATAGATTATGGGGATACATCTTTTTCTGTGATTTATATTTTGAGGCAACATACGCCCAGAGTTTTTTCCCAAAAGGCCTGACTTGTAGGCAATGGCCCAAGAGTTCACAAAGGCAGTAAGAGAAAAACGAATGTAAGAAATATTTGACAAATTCGAAGACTTCCCCAAATTAATGTCAGATTGTAAACCACAGATCCAGGAAGCTCAGAGAACACCAGACAGAAATAAAAACAAAAACTATAAGTAAGCATGTCATTTTGAACTACAGAATATCAAAGATAAAAGAAAAAAATCCTTAAAAGAAGCCAGGAAAAAATAGCTAAGCACCTATAGAGGAGAAAAGGTAAGAATTATATCTTTATCTGGAATACAGAATGACGTTACATGACATATTACATAATGATATCATATATATGATAAAGACATAACAACCCCCCTCACTGGCTTTATTTTGGTCTGCACTGTGTGGCATGTGGAATCTTAGCTTCCCAACTGTGGATCAAACATGTGCCCTCTTCTGTGGAAAAGCATGGAGTCTTTACCGTGCACCATCAGGGAGGTACTGAGACATAAGCATACTTAAAGTGAACCCACCTAACAATAGAACATCAAACTGTGTGAGGCAAGAACTAGTAAAAATACAAAATGAAATACATAAATTCATAATCACAATTGGAGACTTCCACACTCCTGTACGAGAAATGGGCAGATCCTCAGGCAGGAAATCAGTAAAAGCGTAGTTAAACTCAACAACCTCATCAATGAACTGAATATAATTGACATCTGTATACTAATTTCTCTAAAAAGATCAGAATATTCTGAGTCACAGAATACACCTTAATACGTTTAAAAGAATGCATATCATGCAATGTCTGCTCTCAGACTGTAAGAGCATTAAACCAGAAATTTATAAAGGGAAACTAGAAAATCCGAAAATACATGAAGTTAAAACAATACTTCTATCAAATTGGAAAAAGAAGAAATCTCAAGACTCAGTTTAAAATATTTTTAACTAAATGAAAGTAAAAGCTCAACTAATAAAATTTAGTATATTGAAGTGAAAGCATTACATTAAATGCATATGTTAGAAACAGACAGGAGGGAGGCAAGATAGTAGAGCAGAAGCATGTGAGCTCACCCCCTTCTTACAGAAACACCAAAATCACAACTAACTGCTGAACAACCACCTCCAAAAAACAATGGAACCTACCAAAAAGTTACCCTACATCCAAAGACAAAGAAGAAGCCACAATGAGATGGTAGGAGGGGTGCAATCACGATAAAATCAAATTGCATACATGTCACATGGGCAATCACAAACTGGAAAGCAATTATACCACAGAAGTTCTCCCAGAGCAGTAAAAGTTCTGAGCACCATATCAGGCTCCCCAGCGTTGAGGTCTGCCAACAGGAGAAGGAGCCCCCAGCAATTACTACAACCTGCTCACAGTTTCATGGGCGCTTTCGCAACATGGCCACTTAATCGTGTCTCCATTGGTCGTCGTACCTCCATTCTCATTTGTTTCTAGGTATTTTTTGATTTACTCTTTGATTTCCTCTGTGATCACTTTGTTATTAAGTAGCGTATTGTTTAGCCTCCATGTGTTTGTATATTATAGAGATATTTTTCCTGTAATTGGTATCTAATCTCATAGCACTGTGCTTGGAAAAGATACTTGATACCATTTCAATTTTCTTAAATTTATCAAGGCTTGATTTGTGATCCAAGATATGATTTATCTTGGAGAATGTCCCATGAGCACTTGAGAAAAAGGTGTATTCTGTAGTTTCTGGATGGAATGGCCTATAAATATCAATGAAGTCCATGTGGTTTAATGTATCATTTACAGCTTGTATATCCTTATTTATTTTTACTTTGGATGACCTGCACATTGGTGAAAGTGTGGTGTTAGAGTAAACTACTATTAATGTATTATTGCCGATTTCCCCTATTATGGCTGTTTGTATTTGCCTTATGTATTGAGGTGCTCCTATATTGGGTGCATAAATAGTTACACTTGTTATATCTTCTTCTTGGATTGGTCCCTTGATCATTATGTAGTGTACTACTTTGTCTCTTGTAATACTCTTTATTTTTAAATCTATTTTGTCTGATATGAGAATTTCAACAACAGCTTTCTTTTGGTTTCCATTTGCATGGAATGTGTTTTTCCATTCTCTCACTTTCAGTCTGTATGTGTCCCTAGGTCTGAACTGGGCCTCCTGTAGATTGCGTATATGTAGGACTTGTTTTTGTATCCATTCAGGCAGCCTGTGTCTTTTGGTGGGAGCACTTAATCGATTTTCATTTAATGTAATTATCAATATGTATGTTCCTATTCTCATTTTCTTAATTGTTTTGGGTTTGTTAATGTAGGTATTTTCTTTCTCTTGTGTTTCTTGCCTCGAGAAGTTCCTTTAGCATTTGTTGTAAAGCTGGTTTGGTGCTGTTGAACTCTCTCAGCTTTTGCTTGTCTCTAAAGGTTTTAATTTCTCCATCAAATCTGAGTTAGATCCCTGCTGGCTCGAGTAATCTTGGTTGTAAGTTTTTCTCCTTCATCACTCTGAATATGTCCTGCCACTCCCTTCTGGCTTGCAGAGGTCCTGCTGAAAGATCATCTGTTAACCTTATGGGGATTCCCTTGTGTTTCATTTGGAGTTTCTCCCTTGCTCCTTTTAATATGTTTTCTTTGTAGTTAATGTTTGATAGTTTGATGAATATGTGTCTTGGCGTGTTTCTCCTTGGATTTAATCTGTATGGGACTGTCTGTGCTTCCTAGACATGACAAATTATATCCTTTCCCATATTACGAAAAATTTTCAACTATAATCTCTTCAAATATTTACTCAGTCTCTTTCTTTATCTCTTCTTCTTCTGGGACCCCTATAATTCGAATACTGGGGTGTTTAGTGTTGTCCCAGAGGTCTCTGAGACTGTCCTCAGTTCTTTTCATTCTTTGATCTTTATTCTGCTCTGCTGTAGTTATTTCCACTCTTTTGTCTTGTAGGTCACCTATCTGTTCTTCTGCCTCAGTTATTCTGCTATTGATCTCTTCTAGAGTATTATTAATTTCATTTATTGTGTTGTTCATCATTGCATTTTGTCCATTCTATTTCCAAGATTTTTGATCATCTTTGCTATCATTATTCTGAATTCTGCCTATTTCCTCTTCATTTGTTAGGTCTGTTGGGTTTTAACTTGCTACTTCACCTTCTGTGTGATTTTCTGTCTTCTCATTTTGCTTAACTTACTGTGTTTGGGGTCTCCTTTTTGCAGGCTGCAGGTTCGTAGATCCAATTGCTTTAGGTGTTTGTCCCCAGAGGCTAAATATGTTTCAGTAAGTTGTGTCGGCTTCCTGGTGGAGGGTACCAGTGCCTGTATTCTGGTGGATTAGGCTGGATCTTGTCTTTCTTGTGGGCAGGCCCAGGTCTCCTGGTGTATTTTGGGGTGTGTGTGTAGCCTTATTATGATTTTAGGCAGCCTCTCTGCTAATGACTGGTGTTGTGTTCTTGTTTTCCTAGTTGTTTGGCATAGGCTTTCCAGCACTATAGCTTGCTGGTCGTTGAGTGAAGCTGGGTGTTGGTGTTGAGATGGAGATCTCTGGGAGATTTTCGCTGTTTAATATTATGTGAAACTGAGAGGTGGCTTGTGGACCAGTGTCTTGAAGTTGTCTCTCTCACCTCAGAGACATAGCACTGACTCCTGGCGGCAGCACCAAGAGCCTTTCATTCAGATATCAGAATAAAAGGGAGCAAAAGTAGAAGGAAGAGAAGAAAGAAAGAAAGAAGAAACGAAAGGAAGAAAGAAGAAACGAAAGAAAGAAACAAAGAAAGAATGAAAGAAAGAAAGAAAGAAAGAAAGAAAAGAAGAGATATAAAGTAAAATATAGATAAAATAACGTTATTAAAATAAAAAATTATTAATGAAAAATATTTTTAAGTAAAAACTCACATTAAAAAAAAAAAAAGAACGAACAGAACCCTAGGACAAATGGTGGAAGCAAAGCTATACAATCAAAATCTCACACAGAAACATACACATACACTCTCACAAAATGAGGAAAACGGGAAAAAATAATATATCTCGCTCTCAAAGTCCACTTCCTCAATTTGGGATGATTCATTGTCTATTCAGGTATTCTGAAGATGCAGGGTACATCAAGATTATTGTGGAGATTTAATCCGCTGCTTCTGAGGCTGCTGGGAGAGATTTCCGTTTCTCTTGTTATCATAGCTCCCAGGGGCTCAGTTTTGGATTTTACCCCGCCTCTGTATGTAGGTTGTTGGAGGGCGTCTGTTCTTCGCTCAGACAGGATGGGGTTAAAGGAGCAGCTGATTCAGGGCTATGGCTCACTCAGGCCTGGGGGAAGGGAGGGGTATGGATGCTGGGCGAGTCTGCAGCATCAGGGGCCAGAGTGACGTTGCACCAGTTGAGGTGTGCCCTGCGTTCACCTGGGGAATTCATCCCTGGATCCTGGCGCCCTGGTGGTGGCAGGCTGCACAGGCTTTCCAGAAGGCAGGTGTGGATACTGACCTGTGTTCGCACACACGCTTCTTGGTGCTGGCAGCAGCAGCCTTAGCATCTCATGCCCGTGTCTGTGGTCCTTGCTTTTAGCCGCATCTTGTGCTTGTCTCTGGAGCTCCTTTAAGCAGTGCTCTTCATCCCCTCTCCTCACACACCAGGAAACAAAGAGGGAAGAAAACATACCTTGGCTCTTCGGCAGTCCAGATATTTCCCGAACTCCCTCCCGGCTAGCTGTGGTGCACTAACACCCTGCAGGCTGTGGCCACACTGCTAACCCCAGTCCTCTCACTGCACTCCAAATGAAGCCTGAGCCTCAGCTCCCATCCCCACCCGTCCCAGCTGCGGAGCACACAAGACTCTTGGGCTGCTGAGTGCTGGTCGGCACCAATCCTCTGTGTGGGAATCTCTCCGCTTTGCCCTCCACACCCCTGTGGCCGCACTCTCCTCCACCGCCTCGAAACTCCCCCCCTACACCACCCAAAGTCTCTGCCTGTGAAGGGGCTTCTAGTGTGTGGAAAACTTTTCTCCTTCACGGTGCAGGTCCCGTCCCTATTCTTTTGTCGCTGTTTATTCTTTTGTCTTTTCCCCTACCCAGGTACACGTGGACATTCTTGCCTTTTGGGAGGTGTGAGGTCTTCTGCCATCACTCAGTTGGTGTTCTGTAGGAGTCGTTCCACTTGTAGATGTATTTCTGGTGTATCTGTGGGGAGGAAGGTGATCTCCTCATCTTACTCTTCCGCCATCTTCTTAGTTTCCTATTAATCCAATTTTCTAAGTCTCTGCATTTCCTTTTGAAAGCTTTATGCTTTACTTTACATTTGTACACTCTGTTGTCTTTTTTCATTTTGCCTTTATTCTTTCATGTGTTGTGGCCATAAGTTTACTTCCGTTTTCCAATTTGTTACTGCTCAGTGCTTAATAGGACAGAAAGTAAATTCCTGAAGAATTTTCAAAGGAATTCAAGACTGCTTTGCAGGGACTCTTGCTAAGATCCAGTAAGACTTTGCTTGATTCTTAGGAGACTGTGTTGACCTTCTTAAAGGTGCTGTTTCATTTTCATACATTTCAAGCCCTCCAATTCACTCATAGCACTGCACTTTGCCATTCACTTTACTGAGATAAATACAAGTCACTCTGCTATGCATAACCGGAGTTGTCCTCCTACCCATAGTTTTCAATTTCACCCACCTACTTTTTCATCCTTTTCAAAGTAAGCCCTGTCTTCTGCTTCTTTATTTGATTGTAAATCTTCTCTTATCTTTAAGGCCTGTGTTTTGTTCACCTCCTTTCACCCACGGACTGCACGGATTTTTTTTCCTATGGTTATGAATATACCTAAACACACAACACACAATAGTAGACAGATGAGATTACCAGCATTTCATCAACTGCATACAGCTCAGGAGAGGAGGAACATCACATTCTCCTGTGACAGTACTGCATTCACGAAAAGAACAGGGATTGTTGCAAGTAGTTTTTGTGATATCAATAAGATTAGGTTCCCCATGGTTCCCATGTGAGGTTTTAATCTACTTGTTTGGATACTTCAAATCACTAGCAGAGAACTAAAACTTGTTACTCAGGGATAAACAGGAAATGTGCCTCATCCTTTTGAAAAAGAGTTGTCTAGCTAGAAAACCTTATATCCAGGAACACAGTGGGAAAAAAACATGAGATTAGACTATTTCAGGCCCTCTCAATTTCCTCTGATGTCAAGGCAAACTTCAAAACTGGGTTTTAAATTTAGCCTTTTATTTTAAGAGACCTCTTGGTCCCTTTAAGCCCTGATGTTGACTGACAAGTGCCTCCCTAGAACACAAAGTAGGCACC
The DNA here is from genome assembly GCA_036417435.1 of Inia geoffrensis. Classification (NCBI taxonomy): domain Eukaryota; kingdom Metazoa; phylum Chordata; class Mammalia; order Artiodactyla; family Iniidae; genus Inia; species Inia geoffrensis. The sequence goes on from CM070921.1 coordinate 13,928,894, forward strand.
AGATTAGGGAAGAGGGCCACAAGGCAAGGCAGATATCAAAAACAAGATTTGTAGACGTGTCCTCCTTTATGTCAATTAATGGCAGCTGACAGAACTGTATGATATTGGTAGATGGTGTATGTGTCTTCCAGGAGTGGGAAACTACATTAATCAAAGGCTGTAGCAATTGTGAATCTCAGCAAGGGAGCAGGTTGGAGGAAGAGGACAGAAGAGCAGAACTCAATTGCTATTGTTGCTTTGTAACTTACATATGAGTTCTTTGAATATTCCATTATGCTCATTGGGAGAAATGGAATTTCCAATGAGTACCTTCTTGAAAAATCTAGTATTTGTATTCTGAGAAATAAAACAAGGGTCTTGGTCAAAATCAGCAATGTCAGGACACAAAAGGCAACAAGGAGTCTCCTGGTGAAGTCTTTATTATGTCTATAGATTATGGGGATACATCTTTTTCTGTGATTTATATTTTGAGGCAACATACGCCCAGAGTTTTTTCCCAAAAGGCCTGACTTCTAGGCAATGGCCCAAGAGTTCACAAAAGCAGTAAGGGAAAAACGAATGTAAGAAATATTTGACAAATTCGAAGACTTCCCCAAATTAATGTCAGATTGTAAACCACAGATCCAGGAAGCTCAGAGAACACCAGACAGAAATAAAAACAAAAACTATAAGTAAGCATGTCATTTTGAACTACAGAATATCAAAGATAAAAGAAAAAAATCCTTAAAAGAAGCCAGGAAAAAATAGCTAAGCACCTATAGAGGAGAAAAGGTAAGAATTATATCTTTATCTGGGATACAGAATGACATTACATGACATATTACATAATGATATCATATATATGATAAAGACATAACAACCCCCCTCACTGGCTTTATTTTGGTCTGCACTGTGTGGCATGTGGAATCTTAGCTTCCCAACTGTGGATCAAACATGTGCCCTCTTCTGTGGAAAAGCATGGAGTCTTTACCGTGCACCACCAGGGAGGTACTGAGACATAAGCATACTTAAAGTGAACCCACCTAACAATAGAACATCAAACTGTGTGAGGCAAGAACTAGTAAAAATACAAAATGAAATACATAAATTCATAATCACATTTGGAGACTTCCACACTCCTGTACCAGAAATGGGCAGATCCTCAGGCAGGAAATCAGTAAAAGCGTAGTTAAACTCAACAACCTCATCAATGAACTGAATATAATTGACATCTGTATACTAATTTCTCTAAAAAGATCAGAATATTCTGAGTCACAGAATACACCTGAATACGTTTAAAAGAATGCATATCATGCAATGTCTGCTCTCAGACTGTAAGAGCATTAAACCAGAAATTTATAAAGGGAAACTAGAAAATCCGAAAATACATGAAGTTAAAACAATACTTCTATCAAATTGGAAAAAGAAGAAATCTCAAGACTCAGTTTAAAATATTTTTAACTAAATGAAAGTAAAAGCTCAACTAATAAAATTTAGTATATTGAAGTGAAAGCATTACATTAAATGCATATGTTAGAAACAGACAGGAGGGAGGCAAGATAGTAGAGCAGAAGCATGTGAGCTCACCCCCTTCTTACAGAAACACCAAAATCACAACTAACTGCTGAACAACCACCTCCAAAAAACAATGGAACCTTCCAAAAAGTTACCCTACATCCAAAGACAAAGAAGAAGCCACAATGAGATGGTAGGAGGGGTGCAATCATGATAAAATCAAATTGCATACATGTCACATGGGCAATCACAAACTGGAAAGCAATTATACCACAGAAGTTCTCCCAGAGCAGTAAAAGTTCTGAGCACCATATCAGGCTCCCCAGCGTTGAGGTCTGCTAACAGGAGAAGGAACCCCCAGCAATTCCTACAACCTGTTCACAGTTTCATTGGCGCTTTCGCAACATGGCCACTTAATCGTGTCTCCATTGGTCGTCGTACCTCCATTCTCATTTGTTTCTAGGTATTTTTTGATTTACTCTTTGATTTCCTCTGTGATCACTTCGTTATTAAGTAGCGTATTGTTTAGCCTCCATGTGTTTGTATATTATAGAGATATTTTTCCTGTAATTGGTATCTAACCTCATAGCACTGTGCTTGGAAAAGATACTTGATACCATTTCAATTTTCTTAAATTTATCAAGGCTTGATTTGTGATCCAAGATATGATTTATCTTGGAGAATGTCCCATGAGCACTTGAGAAAAAGGTGTATTCTGTAGTTTCTGGATGGAATGGCCTATAAATATCAATGAAGTCCATGTGGTTTAATGTATCATTTAAAGCTTGTATATCCTTATTTATTTTTACTTTGGATGACCTGCACATTGGTGAAAGTGTGGCGTTAGAGTAAACTACTATTAATGTATTATTGCCGATTTCCCCTATTATGGCTGTTTGTATTTGCCTTATGTATTGAGGTGCTCCTATATTGGGTGCATAAATAGTTACAATTGTTATATCTTCTTCTTGGATTGGTCCCTTGATCATTATGTAGTGTACTACTTTGTCTCTCGTAATACTCTTTATTTTTAAATCTATTTTGTCCGATATGAGAATTTCAACAACAGCTTTGTTTTGGTTTCCATTTGCATGGAATGTGTTTTTCCATTCTCTCACTTTCAGTCTGTATGTGTCCCTAGGTCTGAACTGGGTCTCCTGTGGATTGCGTATATATAGGTCTTGTTTTTGTATCCATTCAGGCAGTCTGTGTCTTCTGGTGGGAGCATTTAATTGATTTTCATTTAATGTAATTATCAATATGTATGTTCCTATTCTCATTTTCTTAATTGTTTTGGGTTTGTTAATGTAGGTTTTTTTCTTTCTCTTGTGTTTCTTGCCTCGAGAAGTTCCTTTAGCATTTGTTGTAAAGCTGGTTTGGTGCTGTTGAACTCTCTCAGCTTTTGCTTGTCTCTAAAGGTTTTAATTTCTCCATCAAATCTGAGTTAAATCCTTGCTGGCTAGAGTAATCTTGGTTGTAGGTTTTTCTCCTTCATCACTCTGAATATGTCCTGCCACTCCCTTCTGTCTTGCAGAGCTCCTGCTGAAAGATCATCTGTTAACCACATGGGTATTCCCCTGTGTATTATTTGGAGTTTTTCCTTTGCTCCTTTTAATATGTTTTCTTTGCAGTTAATGTTAGATAGTTTGATGAATATGTGTCTTGGCGTGTTTCTCCTTGGATTTATCCTGTATGGGACTGTCTGTGCTTCCTAGACATGACAAATTATTTCCTTTCCCATATTACGAAAAATTGTCAACTATATTCTCTTCAAATATTAACTCAGTCTCTTTCTTTATCTCTTCTTCTTCTGGGATCCCTATAATTCGAATATTGGGGCGTTTAGTGTTGTTCCAGAGGTCTCTGAGACTGTCCTCAGTTCTTTTCATTCTTTGTTCTTTATTCTGCTCTGCTGTAGTTATTTACACTCTTTTGTCTTCCAGGTCACCTATCTGTTTTTTTGCCTCAGTTATTCTGCTATTGATCTCTTCTAGAGTATTATTAACTTCATTTATTGTGTTGTTCATCATTGCATTTTGTCCATTCTATTTCCAAGATTTTTGATCATCTTTACTATCATTATTCTGAATTCTGCCTATTTCCTCTTCATTTGTTAGGCCTGTTGGGTTTTATCTTGCTACTTCACCTTCTGTGTGATTTTCTGTCTTCTCATTTTGCTTAACTTACTGTGTTTCGGGTCTCCTTTTTGCAGGCTGCAGGTTCGTAGATCCAATTGTTTTAGGTGTTTGTCCCCAGAGGCTAAATATGTTTCAGTAAGCTGTGTCGGCTTCCTGGTGGAGGGGACTAGTGCCTGTATTCTGGTGGATTAGGTTAGATCTTGTCTTTCTTGTGGGCAGGCCCAGGTCTGCTGGTGTATTATGGGGGTGTGCGTGGCCTTATTATGATTTTAGGTAGCCTCTCTGCTAATGACTGGTGTTGTGTTCTTGTTTTCCTAGTTGTTTGGCATAGGCTTTCCAGCACTATAGCTTGCTGGTCGTTGAGTGAAGCTGGGTGTTGGTGTTGAGATGGAGGTCTCTGGGAGATTTTCGCTGTTTAATATTATGTGAAACTGAGAGGTGGCTTGTGGACCCGTGTCTTGAAGTTGTCTCTCTCACCTCAGAGGCATAGCACTGACTCCTGGCGGCAGCACCAAGAGCCTTTCATTCAGATATCTCAGAATAAAAGGGAGCAAAAGTAGAAGGAAGAAAAGAAAGAAAGAAAGAAGAAACAAAAGGAAAAAAGAAACAATGAAAGAAAGAATGAAACAAAGAAAGAAAGAAAAGAAAAGAAAAAAGAAAAGAAATAAAGTAAAATATAGATAAAATAACGTTATTTAAATAAAAAATTATTAATGAAAAATATTTTTAAATAAAAACTCACATTAAAAAAAAAAAGCAAACGAACGAACAGAACCCTTGGACAAATGGTGGAAGCAAAGCTATACAATCAAAATCTCACACAGAAACATACACATACACTCTCACAAAATGAGGAAAAGGGGAAAAAATAATATATCTCGCTCTCAAAGTCCTCTTCCTCAATTTTGGATGATTCATTGTCTATTCAGGTATTCTGCAGATGCAGGGTCCATCAAGTTTATTGTGGAGATTTAATCCGCTGCTTCTGAGGCTGCTGGGAGAGATTTCCATTTCTCTTGTTATCATAGCTCCCAGGGGCTCATTTTTGGATTTTACCCTGCTTCTGTATGTAGGTTGCTGGAGGGCGTCTGTTCTTCACTCAGACAGGATGGGGTTAAAGGAGCAGCTGATTCAGGGCTCTGGCTCACTCAGGCCTGGGGGATGGGAGGGGTACGGATGCTGGGCGAGCCTGCAGCATCAGGGGCCAGAGTGACGTTGCACCAGTTGAGGTGTGCCCTGCGTTCTCCTGGGGAAGTCGTCCCTGGATCCTGGGGCCCTGGTAGTGGCAGGCTGCACAGGCTTCCCAGAAAGTAGGTGTGGATACTGACCTGTGTTCGCACACAGGCTTCTTGGTGCTGGCAATAGTAGCCTTAGCATTTCATGCCCGTGTCTGCGGTCCTTGCTTTTAGCCGCATTTCGTGCCTGTCTCTGGAGCTCCTTTAAGCAGTGCTCTTCATCCCCTCTCCTCACACACCAGGAAACAAAGACGGAAGAAAACGTACCTTGGCTCTTCGGCAGTCCAGATCTTTTCGAAACTCCCTCCCGGCTAGCTGTGGTGCACTAACACCGTGCAGGCTGTGGCCACACTGCCAACCCCAGTCCTCTCACTGCACTCTGAATGAAGCCTGAGCCTCAGCTCCCATCCCCGCCCGTCCCAACGGCTGAGCACACAAGACTCTTGGTCTGCTGAGTGTTGGTCGGCACCAATTCTCTATGTGGGAATCTCTCCGCTTTGCCCTCCACATCCCTGTGGCTGCACTCTCCTCCACCGCCTCGAAACTCCCCCCCGGCACCACCCAAAGTCTCTGCCTGTGAAGGGGCTTCTAGTGTGTGGAAAACTTTTCTCCTTCACGGTGCAGGTCCCGTCCCTATTCTGTTGTGGCTGTTTATTCTTTTGTCTTTTCCCCTACCCAGGTACACGTGGATATTCTTGCCTTTTGGGAGGAGTGAGGTCTTCTGCCATCATTCAGTTGGTGTTCTGTAGGAGTCGTTCCACTTGTAGATGTATTTCTGGTGTATCTGTGGGGAGGAAGGTGATCTCCTCATCTTACTCTTCCGCCATCTTCTTAGTTTCCTATTAATCCAATTTTCTAAGTCACTGCATTTCCTTTTGAAAACCCTATGCTTTACTTTGCATTTGTGCACTCTCTTTTCTTTTTTCATTTTGCCTTTATTCTTTCATGTGTTGTGGCCGTAATTTTACTTCCGTTTTCCAATTTGTTTCTGCTCAGTACTTAATAGGACAGAAAGTAAATTCCTGAAGAATTTTCAAAGGAATTCAAGACTGCTTTGCAGGGGCCCTTGCTAAAATCCAGTAAGACTCTGCTTGATTCTTAGAAGACTGTGTTGACCTTCTTAAAGGTGCTGTTTCATTTTCACACATTTCAAGCCCCCCAATTCACTCATGGCACTGCACTTTACCATTCACTTTACTGAGATAAATACAAGTCACTCTGCTATGCGTAACTGGAGTTGTCCTCCTACCCATAGTTTTCAATTTCACCCACCTACTTTTTCATCATTTTCAAAGTAAGCCCTGTCTTCCGCTTCTGTATTTGACTGTAAATCTTCTCTTATCTTTAAGGCCTGTGTTTTGATCACCTCCTTTCACCCACGGACTGCACGGATTTCTTTCCTATGGTTATGAATATGCCTGAACACAAAACACACAACAACAGACAGATGAGTTTACCAGCATTTTATCAACTGCATACAGCTCAGGAGAGGAGGAACATCACATTCTCCTCTAACAGTAATGCATTCATGAAAAGAACAGGGATTGTTGGAAGTAGTTTTTGTAGTATCAATAAGATTAGGTTCCCCATGGTTGTCATGTGAGGATTTAATCTTCTTGTTTGGATACTTCAAATCACTAGCAGAGAACTAAAACTTGTTACTCAGGGATAAACAGGAACTGTGCCTTGTCATTTTGATAAAGAGTTGTCTAGCTAGAAAACCTTATTTACAGGAACACCGTGGGAAAAAACATGAGATCAGACTATTTCATGACCTCGTAATATCCCCTGATGTCAAGGCATACGTCAAAACTGGGTTTTAATTTTAGCCTTTTATTTTACGAGAACTTTTGATACCTTTAAGCCCTGATGTTGACTGACAAATGCCTCCCTAGAACACAAAGTAGGCACCAGATTAGGGAAGAGGGCCACAAGGTAAGGAAGACATCAAAAACAAGATTTGTAGACGTGTCCTCTTTTATGGCAAGTAATGTCAGCTGACAGAACTGTATGATATTGGTAGATGGTGTATGTGTCTTCCAGGAGTGGGAAACTACATTATTCAAAGCCTGTAGCAATTGTGAATCTCTGCAAGGGAGCAGGTTGGAGGAAGAGGACACAAGAGCAGAACTCAATTGCTATTGTTGCTCTGTACCTTACATATGAGTTCTTTGAATATTCCATTATGCTCATTAGGAGAAATGGAAGTTCCAATGAGTACCTTCTTGAAAAATCTAGTATTTGTGTTCTGAGAAATAAAACAAGGGTCTTGGTCAAAATCAGCAATATCAGGACACCAAAGGCAACAAGGAGTCTCCTGGTGGAGTCTTTATTATATGTATAGAATATGGAGATACATCTTTTGCTGTGATTTGTATTTTGAGGCAACATACGTCAAGAGTTTTTTACCCAGAAGGGCTGACTTCTAGGCAATGGCCCAAGAGTTCACAAAAGCAGTAAGAGAAAAATGAATGTAAGAAATATTTGACAAATTCGAAGACTTCCCCAAATTAATGTCAGATTCTAAACCACAGATCCAGGAAGCTCAGAGAACACCAGACAGAAGTAAAAACAAAAACTATAAGTAAGCATGTTATTTTAAACTACAGAATATCAAAGATAAAAGAAAAAAATCCTTAAAAGAAGCCAGGAAAAAATAGCTAAGCACCTATAGAGGAGAAAAGGTAAGAATTATATCTTTAACTGGGATAAAGAATGACATTACATGACATATTACATAATGATATCATATATATGATAAAGACATAACAACCCCCCACTCGCTTTATTTTGGTCTACACTGTGTGGCATGTGGGATCTTAGTTTCCCAACTGTGGATCAAACATGTGCCCCCTACTGTGGAAAAGCATGGAGTCTTTACCGTGCACCATCAGGGAGGCCCTGAGACATAACCATACTTAAAGTGAACCCACCTAACAACAGAACATCAAACTCTGTGAGGCAAAAACTAGTAAAAATACAAAATGAAATACATAAATTCATAATCACAATTGGAGACTTCCACACAACCGTATCAGAAATGGGCAGATCCTCAGGCAGGAAATCAGTAAAAGCGTAGTTAAACTCAACAACCTCATCAAGGAACTGAATATAATTGACATCTGTATACTAATTTCTCTAACAAGATCAGAATATTCTGAGTCACAGAATACACCTTAATACGTTTAAAAGAATGCATATCATCCAATGTCTGCTCTCAGATCGTAAGAGCCTTAAACCAGAAATTTATAAAGGGAAACTAGAAAATCCCAAACTACATGAAGTTAAAACAATACTTCTATCACACTGGAAAAAGAAGAAATCTCAAAACTCAGTTTAAAATATTTTTAACTAAATGAAAGTAAAAGCTCAACATATAAAAATTAGTATATTGAAGTGAAAGCATTACATTAAAGGCATATGTTAGAAACAGAGAGGAGGGAGGCAAGATAGTAGAGCAGAAGCATGTGAGCTCACCCCCTTCTTACAGAAACACCAAAATCACAACTAACTGCTGAACCACCTCCAAAAAACAATGGAACCTACCAAAAAGTTACCCTACATCCAAAGACAAAGAAGAAGCCACAATGAGATGGTAGGAGGGGTGCAATCACGATAAAATCAAATCGCATACATGTCACATGGACAATCACAAACTGGAAAGCAATTGTACCACAGAAGTTCTCCCAGAGAAGTAAAAGTTCTGAGCACCATATCAGGCTCCCCAGTGTTGAGGTCTGCCAACTGGAGAAGGAGCCCCCAGCAATTCCTACAACCTGCTCACAGTTTCATGGGCGCTTTTGCAACATGGCCACTTAATCGTGTCTCCATTGGTCGTCGTGCCTCCATTCTCATTTGTTTCTAGGTATTTTTTGATTTCCTCTTTGATTTCCTCTGTGATCACTTTGTTATTAAGTAGCGTATTGTTTGGCCTCCATGTGTTTGTATATTATAGAGATATTTTTCCTGTAATAATGAAGTGATCACTTCATTATTAAGTAGCGTATTGTTTAGCCTCCATGTGTTTGTATATTATACAAATATTTTTCCTGTAATTGGTATCTAATCTCATAGCACTGTGCTCGGAAAAGATACTTGATACTATTTCAATTTTCTTAAATTTGTCAAGGCTTGATTTGTGATCCAAGATATGATCTATCTTGGAGAATGTCCCATGAGCACTTGAGAAAAAAGTGTATTCTATAGTTTCTGGATGGAATGGCCTATAAATATCAATTAAGTCCATCTGGTTTAATGTATCATTTAAAGTTTGTATATCCGTATTTATTTTTATTTTGGATGACCTGCACATTTGTGAAAGTGTGGTGTTAGAGTAAACTACTATTAATGTATTACTGCCGATTTCCCCTATTATGGTTATTTCTATTTGCCGTATGGATTAAGGTGCTCTTATATTGGTTGCATAAATAGTTACACTTGTTATATCTTCTTCTTGGATTGGTCCCTTGATCATTATGTAGTGTACTACTTTGTCTCTTGTAATACTCTTTATTTTAAAATCTATTTTGTCTGATATGAGAATTTCAACAACAGCTTTCTTTTGGTTTCCATTTGCATGGAATGTGTTTTTCCATTCTCTCACTTTCAGTCTGTATGTGTCCCTAGGTCTGAACTGGGTCTCCTGTAGATTGCATATATATAGGTCTTGTTTTTGTATACATTCAGGCAGCCTGTGTCTTTTGGTGAGAGCATTTAATCGATTTTCATTTCATGTAATTATCAATATGTATGTTCATATTCTCATTTTCTTAATTGTTTTGGGTTTGTTAATGTAGGTTTTTTCTTTCTCTTGTGTTTCTTGCCTCGAGAAGTTCCTTTAGCATTTGTTGTAAAGCTGGTTTAGTGCTGTTGAACTCTCTCAGCTTTTGCTTGTCTCTAAAGGTTTTAATATCTCCATCAAATCTGCGTTAGATCTTTGCTGGCTAGGGTAATCTTGGTTGTAGGTTTTTCTCCTTCATCACTCTGAATATGTCCTGCCACTCCCTTCTGGCTTGTAGAGCTTCTGCTGAAAGATCATCGGTTAACCTTATGGGGATTCCCTTGTGTTTTATTTGGAGTTTTTCCCTTGCTCCTTTTAATATGTTTTCTTTATAGTTAATGTTTGATAGTTTGATGAATATGTGTCTTGGCGTGTTTCTCCTTGGATTTATCCTTTATGGGACTGTCTGTGCTTCCTAGACATGACAAATTATTTCCTTTCCCATATTACGAAAAATTTTCAACTATAATCTCTTCAAATATTTACTCAGTCTCTTTCTTTATCTCTTCCTCTTCTGGGACTCCTATAATTCAAATATTGGGGCGTTTAGTGTTGTCCCAGAGGTCTCTGAGACTGTCCTCAGTTCTTTTCATTCTTTGTTCTTTATTCTCCTCTGCTGTAGTTATTTCCACTCTTGTCTTCCAGGTCACCTATCTGTTCTTCTGCCTCAGTTATTCTGCTATTGACCTCTTCTAGAGTATTATTAATTTCATTTATTGTGTCGTTCATCATTGCATTTTGTCCATTCTATTTCCAAGATTTTTCATCATCTTTACTATCATTATTCTGAATTCTGCCTATTTCCTCTTCATTTGTTAGGTCTGTTGGGTTTTATCTTGCTACGTCAACTTCTGTGTGATTTTCTGTCTTTCATTTTGCTTAACTTACTGTGTTTGGGGTCTCCTTTTTGCAGGCTGCAGGTCCGTAGATCCAATTGTTTTAGGTGTTTGTCCCCAGAGGCCAAATATGTTTCAGTGAGTTGTGTCGGCTTCCTGGTGGAGGGTACTAGTGCCTGTATTCTGGTGGATTAGGCTGGATCTTGTTTTTCTTGTGGGCAGGCCCATGTCTGCTGGTGTATTTTGGGGGTGTGCGTGGCCTTATTATGATTTTAGGCAGCCTCTCTGCTAATGACTGGTGTTGTGTTCTTGTTTTCCTAGTTGTTTGGCATAGGTTTTCCAGCACTATAGCTTGCTGGTCGTTGAGTGAAGCTGCGTGTTGTTGTTGAGATGGAGATCTCTGGGAGATTTTCGCTGTTTAATATTACGTGAAACTGAGAGGTGGCTTGTGGACCAGTGTCTTGACGTTGTCTCTCTCACCTCATAGGCATAGCACTGACTCCTGGCGGCAGCACCAAGAGCCTTTCATTCAGATATCTCAGAATAAAAGGGAGCAAAAGAAGAAGGAAGAAAAGAAAGAAAGAAAGAAGAAATGAAAGAAAGAAACTAAGAAAGAATGAAAGAAAGAAAGAAAAGAAAAGAAATAAGAAAAGAAATAAAGTAAAATATAGATAAAATAACGTTATTAAAATTAAAAATTATTAATGAAAAAAATTTTTAAGTAAAAACTCACATAAACAAAAAAAACGAACGAACAGAACCCTAGGACAGCTGGTGGAAGCAAAGCTATACAATCAAAATCTCACACAGAAACATACAACTAAACTCTCACAAAATGAGGAAAAGGGGATAATATAATATATCTCACTCTCAAAGTCCACTTCCTCAATTTGGGATGATTCAATGTCTATTCAGGTATTCTGCAGATGCAGGGTACATCAAGTTTATTGTGGAGATTTAATCCGCTGCTTCTGAGGCTGCTGGGAGAGATGTCCATTTCTCTTGTTATCATAGCTCCCAGGGACTCAGTTTTGGATTTTACCCCGCCTCTGTATGTAGGTTGCTGGAGGGCATCCGTTCTTCACTCAGAAAGGATGGGGTTAAAGGAGCAGCTGATTCTGGGCTATGGCTCACTCAGGCGTGGGGGAAGGGAGGGGAATGGATGCTGGGTGAGCCTGCAGCATCAGGGGCCAGAGTGACGTTGCACCAGTTGAGGTGTGCCCTGCGTTCTCCTGGGGAAGTCTTCCCTGGATCCTGGGGCCTCGGTGATGGCAGGCTGCACAGACTTCCCAGAAGGTAGGTGTGGATACTGACCTGTGTTCACACACAGGCTTCTTGGTGCTGGCAGCAGCAGCCTTAGCATCTCATGCCCGTGTCTGTGGTCCTTGCTTTTAGCCGCATCTCATGCCTGTCTCTGGAGCTCCTTTAAGCAGTGCTCCTCATACCCTCTCCTCACAAACCAGGAAACAAAGAGGGAAGAAAACGTACATGGGCTCTTCGGCAGTCCAGATATTTCCCGAACTCCCACCCGGCTAGCTGTGGTGCACTAACATCCCGCAGGCTGTGGTCACACTGCCAACCTCAGTCCTCTCACTGCACTCCTAAGGAAGCCTGAGCCTCAGCTCCCATCCCCGCCATTCCCAGAGGCTGTGCACACAAGACTCTTGGGCTGCTGAGTGTTGGTCGGCACCAATCCTCTGTGTAGGAATCTCTCCGCTTTGCCCTCCACACCCCTGTGGCCGCACTCTCCTCCACCGCCTCAAAACTCCCCCCCTACACCACCCAAAGTCTCTGCCTGTGAAGGGGCTTCTAATGTGTGGAAAACTTTTCTCCTTCACGGTGCAGGTCCCGTCCCTATTCTTTTGTCGCTGTTTATTCTTTTGTCTTTTCCCCTACCCAGGTACACGTGGACATTCTTGCCTTTTGGGAGGTGTGAGGTCTTCTGCCATCATTCAGTTGGTGTTCTGTAGGAGTCGTTCCACTTGTAGATGTATTTCTGGTGTATCTGTGGGGAGGAAGGTGATCTCGTCATCTTACTCTTCCGCCATCTTCTTAGTTTCCTATTAATCCAATTTTCTAAGTCTCTGCATTTCCTTTTGAAAGCTTTATGCTTTACCTCACACTTATACACTCTGTTTTCTTTTTTCATTTTGCCTTTATTCTTTCATGTGTTGTGGCCATAAGTTTACTTCCATTTTCCAATTTGTTTCTGCTCAGTACTTAATAGGACAGAAAGTAAATTCCTGAAGAATTTTCAAAGGAATTCAAGACTGCTTTGCAGGGACCTTTGCTAAGATACAGTAAGACTCTGTTTGATTCTTAGAAGACTGTGTTGACCTTCTTAAAAGTGCAGTTTCATTTTCACACATTTCAAAACCCCAATTCACTCACAGCACTGCACTTTGCTGTTCACTTTACTGAGGTAAATACAAGTCACTCTGCTATGCATAACTGGAGGTGTCCTCCTACTCATAGTTTTCAATTTCACCCCCCTACTCTTTCATCCCTTTAAAAGTAAGCCCTGTCTTCTGCTTCTGTATTTGACTGTAAATCTTCTCTTATCTTTAAGACCTGTGTTTTGATCACCTCCTTTCACCCACGGACTGCAGGGATTTTTTTCCTATGGTTATGAATATACCTGAACAAACAACACACAACAATAGACAGATGAGATTACCAGCATTTTATCAACTGCATACAGCTCAGGAGAGGAGGAACATCACATTCTCCTCTAACAGTAATGCATTCATGAAAAGAACAGGGATTGTTGGAAGTAGTTTTTGTAGTATCAATAAGATTAGGTTCCCCATGGTTGTCATGTGAGGATTTAATCTTCTTGTTTGGATACTTCAAATCACTAGCAGAGAACTAAAACTTGTTACTCAGGGATAAACAGGAACTGTGCCTTGTCATTTTGATAAAGAGTTGTCTAGCTAGAAAACCTTATTTACAGGAACACCGTGGGAAAAAACATGAGATTAGACTATTTCAGGACCTCGTAATATCCCCTGATGTCAAGGCATACGTCAAAACTGGGTTTTAATTTTAGCCTTTTATTTTACGAGAACTTTTGATACCTTTAAGCCCTGATGTTGACTGACAAATGCCTCCCTAGAACACAAAGTAGGCACCAGATTAGGGAAGAGGGCCACAAGGTAAGGAAGACATCAAAAACAAGATTTGTAGACGTGTCCTCTTTTATGGCAAGTAATGTCAGCTGACAGAACTGTATGATATTGGTAGATGGTGTATGTGTCTTCCAGGAGTGGGAAACTACATTATTCAAAGCCTGTAGCAATTGTGAATCTCTGCAAGGGAGCAGGTTGGAGGAAGAGGACACAAGAGCAGAACTCAATTGCTATTGTTGCTCTGTACCTTACATATGAGTTCTTTGAATATTCCATTATGCTCATTAGGAGAAATGGAAGTTCCAATGAGTACCTTCTTGAAAAATCTAGTATTTGTGTTCTGAGAAATAAAACAAGGGTCTTGGTCAAAATCAGCAATATCAGGACACCAAAGGCAACAAGGAGTCTCCTGGTGGAGTCTTTATTATATGTATAGAATATGGAGATACATCTTTTGCTGTGATTTGTATTTTGAGGCAACATACGTCAAGAGTTTTTTACCCAAAAGGGCTGACTTCTAGGCAATGGCCCAAGAGTTCACAAAAGCAGTAAGAGAAAAATGAATGTAAGAAATATTTGACAAATTCGAAGACTTCCCCAAATTAATGTCAGATTCTAAACCACAGATCCAGGAAGCTCAGAGAACACCAGACAGAAGTAAAAACAAAAACTATAAGTAAGCATGTTATTTTAAACTACAGAATATCAAAGATAAAAGAAAAAAATCCTTAAAAGAAGCCAGGAAAAAATAGCTAAGCACCTATAGAGGAGAAAAGGTAAGAATTATATCTTTAACTGGGATAAAGAATGACATTACATGACATATTACATAATGATATCATATATATGATAAAGACATAACAACCCCCCACTCGCTTTATTTTGGTCTACACTGTGTGGCATGTGGGATCTTAGTTTCCCAACTGTGGATCAAACATGTGCCCCCTACTGTGGAAAAGCATGGAGTCTTTACCGTGCACCATCAGGGAGGCCCTGAGACATAACCATACTTAAAGTGAACCCACCTAACAACAGAACATCAAACTCTGTGAGGCAAAAACTAGTAAAAATACAAAATGAAATACATAAATTCATAATCACAATTGGAGACTTCCACACAACCGTACCAGAAATGGGCAGATCCTCAGGCAGGAAATCAGTAAAAGCGTAGTTAAACTCAACAACCTCATCAAGGAACTGAATATAATTGACATCTGTATACTAATTTCTCTAACAAGATCAGAATATTCTGAGTCACAGAATACACCTTAATACGTTTAAAAGAATGCATATCATCCAATGTCTGCTCTCAGACCGTAAGAGCCTTAAACCAGAAATTTATAAAGGGAAACTAGAAAATCCCAAACTACATGAAGTTAAAACAATACTTCTATCACATTGGAAAAAGAAGAAATCTCAAAACTCAGTTTAAAATATTTTTAACTAAATGAAAGTAAAAGCTCAACATATAAAAATTAGTATATTGAAGTGAAAGCATTACATTAAAGGCATATGTTAGAAACAGAGAGGAGGGAGGCAAGATAGTAGAGCAGAAGCATGTGAGCTCACCCCCTTCTTACAGAAACACCAAAATCACAACTAACTGCTGAACCACCTCCAAAAAACAATGGAACCTACCAAAAAGTTACCCTACATCCAAAGACAAAGAAGAAGCCACAATGAGATGGTAGGAGGGGTGCAATCACGATAAAATCAAATCGCATACATGTCACATGGACAATCACAAACTGGAAAGCAATTGTACCACAGAAGTTCTCCCAGAGAAGTAAAAGTTCTGAGCACCATATCAGGCTCCCCAGTGTTGAGGTCTGCCAACTGGAGAAGGAGCCCCCAGCAATTCCTACAACCTGCTCACAGTTTCATGGGCGCTTTTGCAACATGGCCACTTAATCGTGTCTCCATTGGTCGTCGTGCCTCCATTCTCATTTGTTTCTAGGTATTTTTTGATTTCCTCTTTGATTTCCTCTGTGATCACTTTGTTATTAAGTAGCGTATTGTTTGGCCTCCATGTGTTTGTATATTATAGAGATATTTTTCCTGTAATAATGAAGTGATCACTTCATTATTAAGTAGCGTATTGTTTAGCCTCCATGTGTTTGTATATTATACAAATATTTTTCCTGTAATTGGTATCTAATCTCATAGCACTGTGCTCGGAAAAGATACTTGATACTATTTCAATTTTCTTAAATTTGTCAAGGCTTGATTTGTGATCCAAGATATGATCTATCTTGGAGAATGTCCCATGAGCACTTGAGAAAAAAGTGTATTCTATAGTTTCTGGATGGAATGGCCTATAAATATCAATTAAGTCCATCTGGTTTAATGTATCATTTAAAGTTTGTATATCCGTATTTATTTTTATTTTGGATGACCTGCACATTTGTGAAAGTGTGGTGTTAGAGTAAACTACTATTAATGTATTACTGCCGATTTCCCCTATTATGGTTATTTCTATTTGCCGTATGGATTAAGGTGCTCTTATATTGGTTGCATAAATAGTTACACTTGTTATATCTTCTTCTTGGATTGGTCCCTTGATCATTATGTAGTGTACTACTTTGTCTCTTGTAATACTCTTTATTTTAAAATCTATTTTGTCTGATATGAGAATTTCAACAACAGCTTTCTTTTGGTTTCCATTTGCATGGAATGTGTTTTTCCATTCTCTCACTTTCAGTCTGTATGTGTCCCTAGGTCTGAACTGGGTCTCCTGTAGATTGCATATATATAGGTCTTGTTTTTGTATACATTCAGGCAGCCTGTGTCTTTTGGTGAGAGCATTTAATCGATTTTCATTTCATGTAATTATCAATATGTATGTTCATATTCTCATTTTCTTAATTGTTTTGGGTTTGTTAATGTAGGTTTTTTCTTTCTCTTGTGTTTCTTGCCTCGAGAAGTTCCTTTAGCATTTGTTGTAAAGCTGGTTTAGTGCTGTTGAACTCTCTCAGCTTTTGCTTGTCTCTAAAGGTTTTAATATCTCCATCAAATCTGCGTTAGATCTTTGCTGGCTAGGGTAATCTTGGTTGTAGGTTTTTCTCCTTCATCACTCTGAATATGTCCTGCCACTCCCTTCTGGCTTGTAGAGCTTCTGCTGAAAGATCATCGGTTAACCTTATGGGGATTCCCTTGTGTTTTATTTGGAGTTTTTCCCTTGCTCCTTTTAATATGTTTTCTTTATAGTTAATGTTTGATAGTTTGATGAATATGTGTCTTGGCGTGTTTCTCCTTGGATTTATCCTTTATGGGACTGTCTGTGCTTCCTAGACATGACAAATTATTTCCTTTCCCATATTACGAAAAATTTTCAACTATAATCTCTTCAAATATTTACTCAGTCTCTTTCTTTATCTCTTCCTCTTCTGGGACTCCTATAATTCAAATATTGGGGCGTTTAGTGTTGTCCCAGAGGTCTCTGAGACTGTCCTCAGTTCTTTTCATTCTTTGTTCTTTATTCTCCTCTGCTGTAGTTATTTCCACTCTTGTCTTCCAGGTCACCTATCTGTTCTTCTGCCTCAGTTATTCTGCTATTGACCTCTTCTAGAGTATTATTAATTTCATTTATTGTGTCGTTCATCATTGCATTTTGTCCATTCTATTTCCAAGATTTTTCATCATCTTTACTATCATTATTCTGAATTCTGCCTATTTCCTCTTCATTTGTTAGGTCTGTTGGGTTTTATCTTGCTACGTCAACTTCTGTGTGATTTTCTGTCTTTCATTTTGCTTAACTTACTGTGTTTGGGGTCTCCTTTTTGCAGGCTGCAGGTCCGTAGATCCAATTGTTTTAGGTGTTTGTCCCCAGAGGCCAAATATGTTTCAGTGAGTTGTGTCGGCTTCCTGGTGGAGGGTACTAGTGCCTGTATTCTGGTGGATTAGGCTGGATCTTGTTTTTCTTGTGGGCAGGCCCATGTCTGCTGGTGTATTTTGGGGGTGTGCGTGGCCTTATTATGATTTTAGGCAGCCTCTCTGCTAATGACTGGTGTTGTGTTCTTGTTTTCCTAGTTGTTTGGCATAGGTTTTCCAGCACTATAGCTTGCTGGTCGTTGAGTGAAGCTGCGTGTTGTTGTTGAGATGGAGATCTCTGGGAGATTTTCGCTGTTTAATATTACGTGAAACTGAGAGGTGGCTTGTGGACCAGTGTCTTGACGTTGTCTCTCTCACCTCATAGGCATAGCACTGACTCCTGGCGGCAGCACCAAGAGCCTTTCATTCAGATATCTCAGAATAAAAGGGAGCAAAAGAAGAAGGAAGAAAAGAAAGAAAGAAAGAAGAAATGAAAGAAAGAAACTAAGAAAGAATGAAAGAAAGAAAGAAAAGAAAAGAAATAAGAAAAGAAATAAAGTAAAATATAGATAAAATAACGTTATTAAAATTAAAAATTATTAATGAAAAAAATTTTTAAGTAAAAACTCACATAAACAAAAAAAACGAACGAACAGAACCCTAGGACAGCTGGTGGAAGCAAAGCTATACAATCAAAATCTCACACAGAAACATACAACTAAACTCTCACAAAATGAGGAAAAGGGGATAATATAATATATCTCACTCTCAAAGTCCACTTCCTCAATTTGGGATGATTCAATGTCTATTCAGGTATTCTGCAGATGCAGGGTACATCAAGTTTATTGTGGAGATTTAATCCGCTGCTTCTGAGGCTGCTGGGAGAGATGTCCATTTCTCTTGTTATCATAGCTCCCAGGGACTCAGTTTTGGATTTTACCCCGCCTCTGTATGTAGGTTGCTGGAGGGCATCCGTTCTTCACTCAGAAAGGATGGGGTTAAAGGAGCAGCTGATTCTGGGCTATGGCTCACTCAGGCGTGGGGGAAGGGAGGGGAATGGATGCTGGGTGAGCCTGCAGCATCAGGGGCCAGAGTGACGTTGCACCAGTTGAGGTGTGCCCTGCGTTCTCCTGGGGAAGTCTTCCCTGGATCCTGGGGCCTCGGTGATGGCAGGCTGCACAGACTTCCCAGAAGGTAGGTGTGGATACTGACCTGTGTTCACACACAGGCTTCTTGGTGCTGGCAGCAGCAGCCTTAGCATCTCATGCCCGTGTCTGTGGTCCTTGCTTTTAGCCGCATCTCATGCCTGTCTCTGGAGCTCCTTTAAGCAGTGCTCCTCATACCCTCTCCTCACAAACCAGGAAACAAAGAGGGAAGAAAACGTACATGGGCTCTTCGGCAGTCCAGATATTTCCTGAACTCCCACCCGGCTAGCTGTGGTGCACTAACACCCCGCAGGCTGTGGTCACACTGCCAACCTCAGTCCTCTCACTGCACTCCTAAGGAAGCCTGAGCCTCAGCTCCCATCCCCGCCATTCCCAGAGGCTGTGCACACAAGACTCTTGGGCTGCTGAGTGTTGGTCGGCACCAATCCTCTGTGTAGGAATCTCTCCGCTTTGCCCTCCACACCCCTGTGGCCGCACTCTCCTCCACCGCCTCAAAACTCCCCCCCTACACCACCCAAAGTCTCTGCCTGTGAAGGGGCTTCTAATGTGTGGAAAACTTTTCTCCTTCACGGTGCAGGTCCCGTCCCTATTCTTTTGTCGCTGTTTATTCTTTTGTCTTTTCCCCTACCCAGGTACACGTGGACATTCTTGCCTTTTGGGAGGTGTGAGGTCTTCTGCCATCATTCAGTTGGTGTTCTGTAGGAGTCGTTCCACTTGTAGATGTATTTCTGGTGTATCTGTGGGGAGGAAGGTGATCTCGTCATCTTACTCTTCCGCCATCTTCTTAGTTTCCTATTAATCCAATTTTCTAAGTCTCTGCATTTCCTTTTGAAAGCTTTATGCTTTACCTCACACTTATACACTCTGTTTTCTTTTTTCATTTTGCCTTTATTCTTTCATGTGTTGTGGCCATAAGTTTACTTCCATTTTCCAATTTGTTTCTGCTCAGTACTTAATAGGACAGAAAGTAAATTCCTGAAGAATTTTCAAAGGAATTCAAGACTGCTTTGCAGGGACCTTTGCTAAGATACAGTAAGACTCTGTTTGATTCTTAGAAGACTGTGTTGACCTTCTTAAAAGTGCAGTTTCATTTTCACACATTTCAAAACCCCAATTCACTCACAGCACTGCACTTTGCTGTTCACTTTACTGAGGTAAATACAAGTCACTCTGCTATGCATAACTGGAGGTGTCCTCCTACTCATAGTTTTCAATTTCACCCCCCTACTCTTTCATCCCTTTAAAAGTAAGCCCTGTCTTCTGCTTCTGTATTTGACTGTAAATCTTCTCTTATCTTTAAGACCTGTGTTTTGATCACCTCCTTTCACCCACGGACTGCAGGGATTTTTTTCCTATGGTTATGAATATACCTGAACAAACAACACACAACAATAGACAGATGAGATTACCAGCATTTTATCAACTGCATACAGCTCAGGAGAGGAGGAACATCACATTCTCCTCTAACAGTAATGCATTCATGAAAAGAACAGGGATTGTTGGAAGTAGTTTTTGTAGTATCAATAAGATTAGGTTCCCCATGGTTGTCATGTGAGGATTTAATCTTCTTGTTTGGATACTTCAAATCACTAGCAGAGAACTAAAACTTGTTACTCAGGGATAAACAGGAACTGTGCCTTGTCATTTTGATAAAGAGTTGTCTAGCTAGAAAACCTTATTTACAGGAACACCGTGGGAAAAAACATGAGATTAGACTATTTCAGGACCTCGTAATATCCCCTGATGTCAAGGCATACGTCAAAACTGGGTTTTAATTTTAGCCTTTTATTTTACGAGAACTTTTGATACCTTTAAGCCCTGATGTTGACTGACAAATGCCTCCCTAGAACACAAAGTAGGCACCAGATTAGGGAAGAGGGCCACAAGGTAAGGAAGACATCAAAAACAAGATTTGTAGACGTGTCCTCTTTTATGGCAAGTAATGTCAGCTGACAGAACTGTATGATATTGGTAGATGGTGTATGTGTCTTCCAGGAGTGGGAAACTACATTATTCAAAGCCTGTAGCAATTGTGAATCTCTGCAAGGGAGCAGGTTGGAGGAAGAGGACACAAGAGCAGAACTCAATTGCTATTGTTGCTCTGTACCTTACATATGAGTTCTTTGAATATTCCATTATGCTCATTAGGAGAAATGGAAGTTCCAATGAGTACCTTCTTGAAAAATCTAGTATTTGTGTTCTGAGAAATAAAACAAGGGTCTTGGTCAAAATCAGCAATATCAGGACACCAAAGGCAACAAGGAGTCTCCTGGTGGAGTCTTTATTATATGTATAGAATATGGAGATACATCTTTTGCTGTGATTTGTATTTTGAGGCAACATACGTCAAGAGTTTTTTACCCAAAAGGGCTGACTTCTAGGCAATGGCCCAAGAGTTCACAAAAGCAGTAAGAGAAAAATGAATGTAAGAAATATTTGACAAATTCGAAGACTTCCCCAAATTAATGTCAGATTCTAAACCACAGATCCAGGAAGCTCAGAGAACACCAGACAGAAGTAAAAACAAAAACTATAAGTAAGCATGTTATTTTAAACTACAGAATATCAAAGATAAAAGAAAAAAATCCTTAAAAGAAGCCAGGAAAAAATAGCTAAGCACCTATAGAGGAGAAAAGGTAAGAATTATATCTTTAACTGGGATAAAGAATGACATTACATGACATATTACATAATGATATCATATATATGATAAAGACATAACAACCCCCCACTCGCTTTATTTTGGTCTACACTGTGTGGCATGTGGGATCTTAGTTTCCCAACTGTGGATCAAACATGTGCCCCCTACTGTGGAAAAGCATGGAGTCTTTACCGTGCACCATCAGGGAGGCCCTGAGACATAACCATACTTAAAGTGAACCCACCTAACAACAGAACATCAAACTCTGTGAGGCAAAAACTAGTAAAAATACAAAATGAAATACATAAATTCATAATCACAATTGGAGACTTCCACACAACCGTACCAGAAATGGGCAGATCCTCAGGCAGGAAATCAGTAAAAGCGTAGTTAAACTCAACAACCTCATCAAGGAACTGAATATAATTGACATCTGTATACTAATTTCTCTAACAAGATCAGAATATTCTGAGTCACAGAATACACCTTAATACGTTTAAAAGAATGCATATCATCCAATGTCTGCTCTCAGACCGTAAGAGCCTTAAACCAGAAATTTATAAAG